>JACEEZ010003427.1:10000-40318 GCA_016584305.1 Chionoecetes opilio
TTTATTGATAATAAATCTTTAAAAAAAAAAAAAAAATGGGAGCGAAAGTGGACTGTGACATTCGCGAGGGTAATCGAGGCGAAATTTCGTCCAAACCCTCACGGATTTTGCTGGGTCGAGTTTCATGCAAAATACCTGTGATATTTCATCTACTGTTATCTCTCCTATTTCCAATTCTATCACCTTTCGAGTCCCGAATACATGGTTAATGGTTCTGGTATGGAGCTTGTACTTCCTTTAATAACTACCGCATTTAAAGTATTCATTGAGTACGAATGCCATGCTCGTATTATACTTATCAGTTTTTTACCAAGATGTTTATTCTTATATTTCAGTGGCCCAATACTGTTTTGGGACGTTTTTCTTACTTCGAACGTATTGAAAGAACTTTTCGGCGTTCGATTTGATTCCGTTGCCATTTTTTCTTCATACTCGCGCTTTTTTTTTGCATTATTAATCCCTTGCAACGACGTTTTACGTCATTGTATTTCTAGAATCGCAGGTCCACATTTGATCGCTTGTAAACTTTATACGCTCGCGCTAATGCCATGATTGTTGAATCTCATTAGTCATTCCAACTGGGTTTGTTTATGTTATTTAGACCGTTTCCTTATCATGGGAACAGGTTTTTCCGACACCGATTGGAGTTTATTGTGATAAATTACACATGTTTTCGGCGTTATTACCCGTTAGTAGGCAACCAATCAACCTCGCCCTAGTACCCTGCTGACTTCGATGTGAAATCTGCTTATTATAGTTGGGAACTAATAACCGATTTTCTGTGATGCTCTACATTGCCAATTATGCAGCATTCTGATTAACCTGTGATCACTGTTTGCCAAATGTTCAACTATATCGCAGTAATCAATCAGATCAGTGTCTGGTAGTGAAAAACTAAATTAGGAATGCTATATCCCTTGTAGGCTCACGGACCACCTTATTTAAAATATACTTCGTTTACCATATCAAGCAATCGCGCTACCTTCCTCCATCAGCAAAATTATTATTCCAAGTTTTATACGAGGTAGGTAAAATCTCCACAATTAATGTGTCGTTATTATTGTTGATAACTGACTTTATCTCGTCATAGAGAAGGCCATCGACTTCCGCATTAGATTTGGGAGGACATATATTGTCCCAATAGCTAGTCAATTACCGTTTAGCTTAATCTTCTGCGTAGAATGAGTCATAAGTTGATCTTTATTACTTTATTGACTTCCGATTTGCTTGCAAAATTTATCTTAATTGTATAGAAATGACACCTCCACGCTGCTTTATGCGGACGACAATTCAGGACTGTTTATAGCCGGAATGGCTTATTTCAGTTAATAAATGTTTAAATTTTATGGGAAAACAATTCTCAGTGATACTAACGATATCTGGCGTTTCGGCAACAAAACGTATGCTATTAGTTCGTTATTTAAAATAATGCTTCTGGCATTTGTATATAGTAATTTCAGTTCTAATAGTTTTGGTAACCTTGCGTGAGGGTTTACCGGCAGACGTTGTTCTCGGGTCCACTGTACCAGGGCGCTTGATAAGTTAACTTTGATTAGTATTGGCGGTAAACGGAAACGTGCCCAGCGTTGCTGTGGGGGTAAAGAAAGGGGTTAAGGTGATGCTGCTATGCCGTCCGCTCGTCGTTTTTTTGATCTGTAAGAAAAGAAACTTTATCATTTAGCCAGACGTCCTAATCGTGCATGGCCAACGGGGCTGAGGTAGAGTCCGTCATCCCCAAACAGGATGGAATCCTCTGGAGGAGGAGGGGAGGAGAGGAGGAGGAGGAGGAGGAGGAAGGAGGAGGAGGAGGAGGAGGAGGAGGAGGAGTGAGGAGGGAGGAGAGGGGAGGAGGAGGACCAAACAGCAACAGACCATTAGGTCCATACATGGCTGTGATTTAAACTACACTACACTAACAGTTATAAGGAGAGAAAAGCTAGTAAAGTAGAAGGCTTCCTCCCCACCCAACCCATTTTTTCTCACTCAAGCCAAAGCTGCCGGAAATGTAATGATTACCATGACCAGTATAAAAAACTGCATGGAATTTGTGAGCAAAGTTGAACGCTTAGTCTAGGACTAACTATACTATGTTGGGTGGGGGTAATGTTTAGTGCTTGATAGTAGGGCCATCTTATGTACGTTTGGTAATGGTGGGAACACACGTGGGAGTTAAAGGATGGTGCGGCAGCCTTGCCTGGCGCTTTTCGTGGGAGCCAGCAGTCAATCAGGCCCCAAGAGCTCCCAGTTCAAATCCACTGCGGATTGTGTACTTTCCAATGTAGGACGCCGTACACTATAATGCACTTGCAACAGTGACCCGTGGTACCTTAAATCCGATGGTGGTCACTAACTTTTCAGGACCATTGCTGCTCCACAAGCCCCGTCATAGGTCGAAGAGTAGCAGTGGGTAACCGTTAACTCGCGGCTATCTGTATGTGTGTCCTGAGGTACTAATGTAGTGTTGGTGTGGCTCAGGGATGAGTTCAAGGGCTGGGGCGGCAGCATTGTCTAGCGCTTTCTTGGAGCACATGAAGTCAAATCAGGGCCCAGCGCCGTTCATCCACTGCGATTGTTGCACTTTCCAAGTAGGAAGCCAGTACACTTTAATGCCACCTGCAGCAGTGATACCTGGTACATTAAATCCCAGATTGCCGTTCACGATCTGTCAGGGGCCCTTACTGAACCACAGCCCGTCCACAGGGTCAAAAGTAGTAGTACTGACAGTTAACTCGGGGACTGTCTAAGAAGTGTGGGAGTGGTTGGTAGGACGCGACTCGGCAATCGTTTCACGCTAATGTTGAGGTGTGAGTTTTAAGCATCAGAGGCCCCGCGAGATAAATGTAATATTCCGAGATCAACAATGACTAACCGGCGAATTTGATATGAAGTATTTTTCGAGGAGATTTTTAAATGATTCTATTCGTATTTAGTTACTACGTCTGAGGCAGCCATCCATATGTTTACAACACGATTTTTTTTCTCCTCTAGGTCAACCAAATTTTTTCACCGAAATAAATTTGCTGTGTTACTACTGAAAAACAACGAGAAACAGCTTTGTACTACATTTCATTGTACCTCTCTCTCTCTCTCTCTCTCTCTCTCCTCTTCTCTCTCTCTCTCTCTCTCTCTCTCTCTCTCTCTCTCTCCTCTTCTCTCTCTCTCTCTCTCTCTCTCTCTCTCTCTCTCTCTCTATCTCTCTCCTGCTCTCTCTATCTCTCTCTACTCCTCTTCTCTCTCTCCTCTCTCTCTCTCTCTCTCTCTCTCTCTCCTCTCTCTCTCTCTCTCTCTCTCTCTCTCTCCCTCTCTCTCTCTCTCTCTCTCTCCTCTCTCTTTGTCGCTCCTCTCTCTCTATCTCTCTCTCTCTCTCTCTTCTCTCTCTCCTCTCTCTCTATGTACACGCACAAAAACGACCCGCATAGCAAAGCTCTGCAATTCCCTTAAATAATATCGAAAAAACCATAATGAGGCATAAATACGGCAAGCATTCTAAACACTGCACAAACCATTTTGACATGATGCACGTTTGTATACGTCAGTAATGTCAATGAATATGGTATAGACAACAGTTTTATGTTATTAACATGGATATGTATGTGTGGGGATTAGTAAATGTAATATTTCGTATGGCATCATATTATGGATAAGGGTAAAGGATTCATTGGTATTACGAAAATATTAGCCATCTCAATTCATAGCAAAGATAATGTGGTGTGTGTGTGTGCGTTGTGTGTTGTGTGTGTGTGTGTGGTGTGTGTGCGCGTGTGGGTGTGGTGTGTATGTGTGTCGTGAGCGGTGCGTATGTGTGTGGTGGTAGTGCAGGTCGTGGGCGGTGTGTGTGTGTGTGTTTGTGTATGGTGTGCTGTGTGTGGTGTTCTGTGTGTGTCTGTGTGTGTGTTGTGTGTGTGTGTGTGTGGTGTTTATGTGTGTGTGTGTGTGTGTGGTGTGTGTTGTGTGTCGTATGGGTTGTAAGACAGAGGGAAGAGAGGGGGTAGGCACTCATAAAGGCTTCCCTTTTCCAGTGGGGGTTAAGGAAATATGGCTCGAGAAAATACATATGATTAAATGTAGAACTGAAGAGAAGAGAAAATGTGATAAAATACTGACTATAAGATGAAATAAGAGAAAGTTGAAGTTTCAAGAGAAAGATAAGAGAAGTTTGACAGATGCCAAGGGACCAAATGTTCATCCTGCCAACGTAGCATGCGTCCTGTGTCATGCATACCGTCGTACAGGGCCGACACGCAAGGTAACCCAACGCCTGAGGGGAAAGGGGAGGCAAGGGTAGTGGTCAATGAGAATGGCATGAAGGGAAGTAAGACGATGGGACGGAAAGGAAAATGAAGAAAATGAAAGGAAAAGGCCCAGAAGAAAGAAGAGTTTTAAATAACAAAAATTGAGAGAATAGAAGGGGAAGCGAAACGGGAATACAGTAAAGGGAAAGGAAAAAAAAAAAAGAAAGGGAATATGAAAGAGGGAATAAAGAAGAGGAAAAATTAATATGAAAAGGGAAAAAAAAAGAAGATGACAAAGGAGATGTGAATATGCAGGTAGATGGGAAAAAAAGAAGGAAAGAAAAAGTAAATTTGAAGGAGGGAAAAATAAAACAGAGGAAAAGAAGTGAATATGAAGGAGGGTAAAAGAAGAGATTGAACAAGAAAGTGAATATGAAAGGAGAAGGTAAAAGGAGAGAAGAGAGGAAAGTGAATGAGAAGGAGGGAGGGATACGAGGGAGGAGAGAAGTGAGTGTGATGGAAAGGCAGGGAATGGACGCAACAGGAAATAAGTAATGAGGGGAGGAATCGAAGGAAAAGGGAAGGAGGGGAAGTGAGGGGAGGCAGCTTGAAGGCCGGTACTCGACGCAACATGTGGGGAAGAGTACCGTAGGGTCATGTCGCTATTAAGTCCCACGCTGGGCAAAGATCAATAAACACGCCCGAGGGAGGGAAGGGGAAAGATGGGCTTGTGGGAGGAGGAGGGGTGGGGAGAAAGCATGAGGGTAGACGGAAGGTGGACAGGAAGGGAGAAAATGGGCTTGTGGAGAAGGAAGAGGGGTATAACCTGAGAGTAGATTGAAAGATGGGGGGAAGGGGAAAATGTGTTTGTGGGGGGGGGAGGGCGGAAGCCTTAGTATTAACGGAAGGAAATTTGTAGGGGAAGGGGGAAGGATTAACTGGGTGCAAACGGCTGGTGCAAAGGTCGTGATGTTAACTGTGAGGTCGTGTGAAAGGAGGATGAAATGGGATGTAGGTGAGAATGGTTACTGCCAGCAGGGTTATGGTTTGCGGGTGTGCGTGGGCGTAAGCGCAGGGCTCTCTGAGGTATGAAGAGGTTAAGCCAATAATAGATATGTGCAAAGGAGGGAGAAGTAAAAAATTGAAGAAAAAACCGTCATAAATGTGTGTAGATGTGTGTGTGTGTGTGTTTATGTGTTTTGTGTGTGTGTGTGTTGTGTGTGTGTGTGTGTTTTGGGGTGTGTGTGTGTGTGTGTGTGTGTGTGTGTGTGTGTATGTGTGTGTGTGTGTGTGTGTGTTGTGTGTGTGTGTGTGTGTGTGTGTGTGGTGGTGTGTGTGTGTGTGTGTGTGTGTGTGTGGGTTTTTGTGTGTGTGTGTGTGTGTGTGCCATAATTGGGTACTTCCGCAAACATTTCCGCAAACCGCAACTTCCGCAAATTGCGGAAGTCCGAATCGTTTGCGGATTTTCGGAAGTGTAAATGTTTGCGGATTTGCGTTTGCGGAAGAACTTCCGCAAACGCAAATATGTCCGCAACCCCTCAATTTTGAACACGATTCCTGCACGGCTACGCGCACCCTATACAGAACGCTACTTGCCCCACCAGGACTCTCCCTCTTTTATCAAATGGATTTTTGGATGGCCACAGCAATCCTGTACTCTGGGACAGAGGGTGCTGTGAATTGTGGGGGAGGTGTATCCAGCTTCATTCCTGTGAATACAGGAGTGAGGCAAGGGTGCGTCCTTGCCCCATTACTTTTCAACACATGTGTGGGAATTTATGTCCCCCCTACATATATTTAATTGGAGGTCTTACCTAATCAAAAACCATCGTCTATCTATCCCGACACAAAATCCCAACTAGTCAACTAACTAGGATACTTATGGGTGGATAGTAAGGATGAAAAAGGCTGTAAGTGTATTAATACAGCATTTCCTGTGATCCGAAGTGGTAGCCGTGATCGAGGCCGCCCGTGAAGGGCGGAGGCGGAGGCGTTAGCTGTTATCGAGGCGTCAATCGGTTATCACACCAGTAACTTGACGATGCGGCGAGATGTTATCACTGTGTTGATATTAACACGTCCTATTGGTTTAACACTATGTGCACAGAGTCTATATACATTTTCTAATATATATACAAATCCACGTATATATCTAACTAGCCGAAAAGCCGCCCTCCACGCGGACTTTTTGGCTAGCTCCTGCGGAGGGCTTTTGGTGGACCTTCGGCCCAATAATTGTAACACTTGTATTTTAATGATAATGTATTTCACACAACCATGAGTTAAATCTCACAGAATAATTTTTGCATTATCACAAAATCTGACAAAATATTACTGCAAAGCAGCAGAAAAGACAATGTTCTTGGTCTTTTTGTTGGGTGTGAGAATAAAGAGCTTGCTGCCATCTCCCACTCATGAGCATCCAACATAGAGCTGACCATGGGAGAAGCAAGGTTGAAGTAGGTGAAGTCCAACATAGGACAGAAGTAACTCTGAAGTAATAGGACAGAAGTAACTCTGAAGTAATAGGAAGTAGGCTAATGAAGTAATAGGACTGAAGTAATAGGACTGAAGTAATAGAACTGAAGTAATAGGACTGAAGTAAAAGAAACCGTCCGTCAGTCGTGCGTTCGTTTCGATATCTTTCTTTTTTCATGCAAAATATCTCGCGTAAACTAAAAATTAAAATTCACAACTCGCGCTAATACTAAAAAAAAGTACAATTAAAATTGATCGGATCATCCCTAAAATGGTCTTAAAACCTTACCCTGGTCGACCTGGTTCCAAAACTGTGCCATATGATGAGATTGCACCACTGGGGGAGGAACCTATAGCGGACACACACACACACACACAGACACACACACGCACACACTTTCGATTATATGATTATAGATAAGAGATGTTAACGCGATAGAGGCTGGAAGTGTACTTATATACATGTACGTATATTTAATAAAAGATGTTGCTCTCGCAAGGGTCTGGAGTGGACTACAATTTAAACCAGCGGCGGCGACCGGCCGCACAAATCCTACCTACACGTGTCAATCGTCGGTGGCGGCGAGGCGCACCCCTACCAATACCTGCCACGTATACACGCAGGATAGGAGCAATATTATAACGACGAGCAATAGCCAGTCGTTCCAAATAAAGGTGCTAATATAAGGTGCGAATGTTTAATAACCACTGGGAATGCTCATTTATATTAGCCCAGTACTTATCATTTACTTAAATTACCTTAAATTAATACCCTTTTTCCATTATAATTATATATATATATAATATAATATATAATATATAATATATATATATATATATATATTATATTAATAATATATATATAAAATATATTTTATATATATATATATTTTATATACATTAGGGGTCCAAGAAAAACCGACGTTTTATGGACACACTCCAGCAACATGTTGCCCTTGTTCCCTGTCGTGACAAGTTCAAACAGGAAAAACTTTCAGCTTCTTCTCGTCTTTTAACTGGTTGCGCATTTCGTCAGTTTTCTGCTTGGCGTCAGGGGAGTGAGGTAGTTGTCGCGTGTGCGTGTCGCGGTTGGTGTCCTTTGTGTCGGTTTGTTTCTCACACATTATATTACAATTTTCTTAGTGTGAACTTAGTCGTTTTAGTGTGTGCCTGCCGTAACCCCTTTGTATTTCCATAAACTAAAAATAATGTAGCTAATGGCTATGTATGTATTTATCGATGTAGAATAAAAAATGTATTCTGGTCTCTTTTGTTTTCCCAGGTATAACGTGATGGCGGTGTGAAAGACGATCTACGGACGTGGTATGGCTACTGGAGAAGTCCCCAACATCGTAAATTCCAGGGAATGTCTTCCGTCGAGAGGCGAGGTTCTCCAGGGTTTTGTTCCACACAAGATCCAAAAGGAGGTTTTTTTTTGCTGCAGCAGCTTCTACGCTGAGAAGGTTTGGAAGTGGGGGCGACGTGCGAACATTTCCGACGTCGGATGTGTCGTGGGTGAAGAAGAAGGATCCTCAAACTGTACGAGGAGTACGGCGCCTTGGCGAAATCCAAGTCACGGAAGATAGAGACGGAAAGAAATGAAGAGATGCATTCGTCAGAGACAGCCTCGAAGCCCATTTTCGACATCGCGCATTCCAAGGCAATGGAAGCAAAGATCCCCGAGGAAGACAAGGCGTTCTTTGGAAAGGCTCAGAGGGGGACCGGCAGAGCTGCTCAATGGTGGCGTGGACGAGAAGCTGAAGCGAGGCGACTGAGGAGAAGCGACGTAAGAGACAAAGGATGGAGGAGATGAAGAAGAAGGACGCGGCTGCTTCGTCATCCACTCTTGATCGCGACGTGGGTTGGACTTGGAGTCTTCTACACATCCTCATCGTCCAACGAAGAAACCGAAGACGACGACTTCAAAGCCCCGACACCAGCTCAATGTCCCCCGCCGTCGATCTCTTTAAAGGGGAATAAGCTCACCAAGGAGCGACCCTTGCTTGGGAGCGCGACAATCTGTCCATCCGTGCTGCGACATCCTCCTACGCCGCTACTGCAATGAGCCTCGGCCACGACATTTGAAATATCACTGTGTCCAGTTCGTCGATCCACCGGGCCAGGGTCAAGAAAACCCCGAAGAGATTGCCATGTCTCTCTCCTTCAAGCCTGGGAAATCCCTTGGTCCTGCATTGGGACGGCAAGTTGTTACCCAGTCTAGCGGACGGAAGGTCATTTGGGGGAGGGGGGTGGCCGTCTTGGGTTCGGGGAGGATAGGGAGGAATTCTGGGTGTTCCTGTGTCTGCAGACGGGACAGGACAAGCTGTTGCGGAAACCGTTTTTGAATCTGGTGCGGGAAAGCAGGGTTGGAGGGCAAATCATTAGAATGGCATTCGACACGAAAGCGGCCAACACGGGGATGGTTCAAGGAGCGTGTATCAGGATTGAACGTGCACTGGAGAAGCCCCTGGTGTGGTTGGCATGCCGCCAACACATCCTGGAAGTTGTTCGGAAGGATGTTTTCGAGGCTTGCATGGGTCCATCATCTGGCCCTAACATCGCCCTTTTCATGAGGGTCCAGAATCGTTGGCCTATCGTTGACCAGAGCCGACCCCAAGCCCCTGACACCGACCGCTTGTCATCCCACGAAGAAGCTCACCCCCTTGAGATGCTCGGTCACTTGAAACGTCTGCTTGACTGTGGGAATCATCCACGCGAAGACTACAAAGAGATCATCCTGCTCAGCGTGGCCTACCTCGGAGGAGGAGTCCCTACATCTTTCCGTGCTCCTGGTGCTTACCACATGGCCAGATGGATGGCCAAGGCCATCTACGCCGTGAAGATCATGCTCTTCCATGACCAGCTGGAGATGATCCGTCATGATTCGTCGATGGAGATGGCGGGGATCCGTCGAGTTGCGTTCTTTGTGACCATGATCTACGCGAAATACTGGAATGAGGCAATGATTCCGTCCTACGCAGCCATGAAACGACCTGGACTTCGTCACTGACGTGAAGAGGATCTGCGACGATGGGATTGCGTCGGTCGCGGAACGTGCCATGCGGCGCCATCTCTGGTACCTTTCCGAGAACCTGATCGGACTGGCCATCTTCGATGACCACATCAGCCCGGAGCAAAAGGCGGAGATGGTAGAGGGGATGAAGCGTCCTTCGACGACCAAGAATCCACGGCGCCCCGAGTCGAACACACCAATCAATCTCAACAGGCCGCTTTCCGCCTGCTCAGTGCGGTCGATGCAGGTCTTGAAAAGTCTACTAGGAGACCAGCACCCGACCTTCCTTGAGCTGAGTCCTGAAACATGGAACACGGATTCGTGTTTCAAGTTCGCGAAGAAGCGGGCTGGTGTCCTGAAGGTCACGAACGACCTCGCAGAACGAGGAATAACCCTCATTCAACGCTTCCTCGGCAACCGGACGAAGGAAAGAACGGAAAAAACCCCGTTCCTCTTGAAGCTTGCCCGCCTCCACACGAAAGCTGTCCTAAGAAAAACGAAGGCGGAACTCAAGAAGAAAGGGTTGAAGTAGTAATAAATAACTAAATAAACATAACAGATATTTCACATTAGTTTCCCTGTACCTAGGCTTTTTTTAACACGATAGAGTGATCAGAATGCAGATAAAGGGTCGAATCTTAGAGGAGCTATCAAAACGTTCGTTTTGCGCGACCATTAAATATTGCCCAATTTTCACGAAAATCTGGTGAAATCACTTTCATTTGACAAGGAACCAGAGCAGCATCTGCTGGACTTGATATAATTATTTGATTTTCTACTAATACAAGCCTGGGACACCCTAATATACATCCCTACGCACCCCTATGGAGGGGGAAATCCTCCCACAAGGGGGGGGGGGGAAAAAAACCATCACCCTGCCCTTTTATTGAGAGGGGGTTGGGGATATTCCCCCACAACGTGTAGGATACACACAAAACGTAAGTTAGTCAAAGCCTTCTCAAAATTTTAACGTGATAAATGTCTTGTCACTCCCTATAACGGTCTATCCTAATTCGTTTACAAAGATTTACTTTTTGTGAAATATTTGGAAACAACACTGATTCTGTACCAATACATTAAGAGCATGATAAATATTATAAGTCTTAAAAAAGAGGTTTTGAAAGCTTTTATTCTATTCGACGTTGGCTTTTCCCCTCCGAAATTTTGCAAGAGTTTTGTCGTATGTATGACAATTTGACATCCTACGATACATTTTTGAGAATCTACACGAAATACGAAATTGACTCAAAATTTAATACATTATAAAGTCAACAAAAATACTTGCACATGCAAAAAACTATGTCGCTGTAATTTCCGCGAAAGAGGCATAATTAACATGGACTTTGAGTCTAATATGGATAATTTATAAATTATTCTTTTTTGGGAGAAGTGGAAATTTTTGTATAGTGGAAAGCTGAATTCAATAAAATTTAAAAAAGTTTTTATGTATATGTTTTACCTTGGTTGTACGTAATCAATCAAAAAATAGATAATTCGATCGGGGGGCTGGTACGAAATTTCGCTTACAAAAGTTCCCGCCGGCACCCTCACAGAACCCCTTTTGTTTTGCTGGAAAATAGTTAGTCTAGAATACATTAAATAGTGCCGCGAACCCCGCGATTCCTGGGGAAAAACAGCTCCCACGTCTGTGAAGCATCTAGGACTCACCGGGGGCTCATAGTGTTCCCCAAGGGATCTTCGCACCCAGCTGATTCCCCTCAGTCCCTTTGCTCACCTAAAAAGCCCATAAGGGAAAATTGTCAAAGGACATCTATACACCTCCTTTGCAGGAACCTTTTTATTCCACGATCAGTGAGTATGGAATAGGGGGTTTGGTTTTCCCTGAAAGGCATTTCTAAGTGGGGGCTGCAGTCTTTTACACAAGTTGTTTTCGTAACCAAAATTTTTTTTCGTAGTCTTTTTAAAACCCCATAGTGTTTCGACACTCAGCTCAGATTTAAATTTGACTACTAGAGCTACAAAAACGACCCCAGGTATCTACAAAAAAAAATTCAAAATCAGTGTACAAAACAACTAACAAACCTGGGTCGAAAAAATTTGTGTACGAAACTCCCTCTAACCTTAGGAGGTTGGGTTTTAGATTAGGGGTGGTCAGAACTGCAGAGCCTCTGTGTGGACGTCAGGTTAAATGTGGTTAGGTAAGGTGGATTTTTTTACACTGGGACCGAAATTCCCTACAAAATTTGTGGGTGGGTTTCTGTTTTTACCTTTTTGGATCTGGGAAACATTCTTAGAGCTTCCGTCGCAAATCATTATTTTTGGAGATTGACATTTTTTATAGGGAGGTGAGAGACAGTTTTTACGCCCCCCCTCATCTTTTCCTCTTGTGACCCCATCCTCTGTCTTTCCTTCCCGGGGGAAGTCATTTCTTTAATGCAGTTTGGCTTTATTTAGGGGGTTAAAAAGCGGGGAAAGGTTATTTTGGGTTTGGGTTATGAGTCAAAAGGGTGGGGTTAATTTAGTTTAATTTTCATATCTCTTACACCCCTTCCCTATTAAAAAAGTCAATTCTAAAATTTAGTGATTTGCGAGGGAATTTCATATAGTTTTTTTAGAATTTGTTAAAATCTAAGAATTAAGTTTAAAAAATGTTCTTTTCCATGTATTTTGGGTAAGGGAAAATTGGTACATAAGAAAATTGCGGAAATACCCTTTTCCCAGTTATCCCCCCCCATAACAAACCTGAGGACCATTGGGAAGCGGATTTTTGGGCGGGGAAAGGGGGAAAAATGATTTTTGATGTGGAGTAGATTTGGGATGCGAAAAAAATATACCGGTATACACTATGGGGATGAATAAAGTAAAAAAATACATCAAAAATAAAACCCAAATAACCTACAGACCCCCTCCCTTTTTCTGGGGAATTTTCCCAACCAAAACCAAAAACCCTTTAAGGGGATAACTGCAACATGGGGCATTTCGACGATTTTAATGTCCCCATCATTTTTAAACACAAAAAAATATAAAAGATAAAAATATTTTTTAACGTAGTTCGTACTAAATTAGGTTAAAAGTAGTCTAAAACCATCAACCAACCCCCGTTTAACCTAAATAAACCCAAAATTTTTCACATTAACAAAGGGTCCCGGAAAGGGGAAAAAAATTAAGGAAGCAGGTCAAAAGAGAAAGAAGAGTGGGCGCACGTAAACACTTGCTCTTTGTCATTTGTCATATCCCATAAGTATTGTTTTGCGACGGAAGTTTTGAGAGTTTTTTTTAGAATCCAATAAGGTAAACATTAACCATGCTCCCACTTGGTGGGGAATTTCGCTCCAAGTAAAATAATACCCACTCCCCGGGTTGGGTTAGTGATTTAAAGTTTTGTTGTATCAACCTGCCCATATTCGTTTATACCTTTGAAGGACTAATCTTTTGCATAATGTTTTTTATTAACCTTCAAACCTTTTGGAAAACTTTTATTTGGTAAAAATGTGAGGTTGGGTTTAAAAGAAGTTAGTATTTTTTTTAAACAAAAACTAAAAAACCCAACCCTTTAACCTTTAAAAACCAATAACCTAACCAGCCTGGCTATGTACGTGAGGGGGGGGTTTTTGGCCGTGGTCACGGAGGCGATGGCGACGACAGATTTTGCCCCTATTTATTATATTAATCATTTATTTCCGTGTTTTTTGATAAAGTAAAGTTGCCAAGGGGTTTGGAAGGGTTTAGTAGAAGACATGTATGACAAAAGATTGTCCTTCATAAGGAGTAAGTGAGATATGGCAGGGGGATAAAAGAAAATCAAAACCAAACAAACATCAGATTTTTTCAAAAAAAAAAATTTTATCAAAAAAAATATAGTTTCATCTAAAAAAAGGAGAGGGTTGATAGAGCGAATTTTCCCGGTTATGAACTAACAGGGGGTCTGGGTATATATATATTAATATATATATAAATATATATATATATAATATATATAATATAATATATATATATATATATATATATATATATATTTATAAAATATTTTAATATATAAAAAAAAAGAAATTATACAAAAAATTGTGCTTTTTTGTTTGGTGTATTGTGTTGTTTTGGTGTGGATTGGGTTAAAGGGAAAAAGCCCAGTTCTGTTTAATAATAACCCATACTTTTATTGGGACTGGAAACTAAGGGGTTTTGTTTTCCCCATTTTTGTTGTGCCCGGGGCCAGTTCATGTGAGGGAAAAACAAGAAAGAAAAAAAAAATAATATAGACAAAACTGAGCTTCACTGCAAACTTAAAAAACACTTTTGTGTATATTTTCTTCTGCATATATGTGGGAAAGATACTTTAATTGTAAACTAAAAAAATAAACCTATTTGGTAAATATTCCACAGGATTGGCGGCTCCAACCAGCCGGAGCGCGGGGGCCGCATATTTCCCAAAGTTGGAAAGGGGTTGCCTTGCCGGGTGAAGATGTTTACCCGTCGTTCGAAACTAACCACAGGTTTTTATCGTGAAACCCCTCATTGTGATTCCCCCCCAAAATTTACCATAATAATGGTAAGGAAAACAACCAGCCCTAATTAACTAACGACGGTTCAACAGTAAAGAGGCAAACCTTTCCAATTTGGGTAATATGCGCCAGGCTATCACCCACCATCAGTTTCACTTACACGTAACACCTTGTATTTACCTAAAAACAAACAAAACCTAACCAAAAATTAACCTAACCTAACTTAAAATAAAAAAATAAAATAGCTAAATATAAAAAAGGGGATTTAAAAAACCTATTCTATTGAATAAAAATATTTAATATTTTGGTTTTCGCAAGTAAATAAATAAGCTTGTGGTTTGGTAATACTGTAAAACTTCGGTTGCCATTAGACAATAACATGTTTCAATTTTATATAAGGAAGGTTCCCTTTTGTTTAATACGACCAAAAAAAAAATAGTTAGAAAAAACGGGAAACCGGAAGTTCTCGCCTTTATACCCGGCTGACCCATTTTGACTAAATTTAATTGCATTTTTTTTATTCTAGGTTAAGAAGGTAAATTAGAAATTTTTACCTGAAAAATGGGGACAAATGAATTTACTGTTAAAAATTTAAAGTTTATTTTTTAATCCCTCCCCAGGTCGAAAGGTTAGTTGGGAAAAACCTTTGGGAGTTACCAACTTTTTAAACAAGGGGGGCTGTGGCCCCTCCGGATTTTTGGCGGGTTTTAACTTGTCCTAACCTTTTGCCCGGGGGGTTTTTCTTTTAAAAACTCGAAAAATATGCATCGGTAAAACCCCCGTCAAATACACGACTCAAGGGGTGCCCGGGCCCCCACGACTCAAAGTCGTGTCCCACACCCCCCGATGCACGGTTCCTTGACGAGTCTGCTCTGCTCACAAATAGTCGTGACGTTCACAAGAACGCGACAATACCCCGAGGCGACGGGGTACGTACGAGTCTTCAAATTTTAAATATAATGATTTTTGTCAGCCATGAAGCAAACGCGTTCGGGGGATGCACTACACCCCCCACGACCCCCCCATAACGACCCATACACTACTACTACCACCACATCTTCCCACTACCACAATTATTATTATTATTTTATTTTTATTATTATTTACTATTTTTATTTTTATTATTATCGTTTTTTAAGTTGATTATTTTTAATTATTTATTAGATTTTTTTATATTTGGGGAAAAAGGGGAAAAGTCGCGCCCTTTTATCAGTACACAAAACCTCGTTTTTCCCCGACTAATAGGGGGGAGCACTGGTCCGGGAACGCAAAAAGTCCGGGAATCGCAACAGTCCAGGAATTATCCTTAAAAAAAAAAACAGAAAAAAAAAAGTCCCATGCCCCTTTCCCCCCCCGGACAGTTTTCCTACTCTGTATTTACGTCCCGGGAACCGCCAATATCAATACCCCGCCGCGGACTTTGCGCCGCTGAACATGCTGCCCCCGGGGGGAGGGAGCAGAAATGTTCAATAGTTCAGAGATGTTCCGCCCAGGGGGGTGGGGGGGCAGGGGGCTAACGGGGGCGGGCAGGTGAACCCCTGAGTGTCGTGTGCCCAAATTTAAAAAATACGACCGCTGAGATGTGCCACCTGGCGGGAGGCACGGGCAGACCAGGGGGAAGGGGACGCTCGGGCCGCCGGGACAATTTGCAATTTACGAAAAGGAAGGCTTTAACATAAAAAAAAAAAAAAAAAAATGGATCTGGGATATCCCCCGGGCCCCGGAATTGTTCCCGGGGAAAACGTATCCGGGAAAATTTAGGTCCGGAAATCGAGGTTTGTGTGTACATCATAAGGGCCCCGGACCAGTGTTTTCACCTCGCTGCCCACGCCAACCGCCAAAGGTTAAGTTATTTTTTTCGGTGACTGCATCACGACCGACACATCCCATTAACCCCTTGACCCAGAGTTTCTTTGCTTTATGAAATTTTCTGTAGCATAAAAAATTAAAAACAGAGAATATACCCAAATTTGTTAGCGATAAGGATACAAACAGGGGATCTATAAAATATTGCTTAAATTTACTAAAAAAAAATTTTCTAATAGTACCCCCAAATACAATGGCAATTACGTTCGGGCTCAAGGGGGGTTTGCTAAGGGCTGCTTCACACCCGAGTCGAACTACGGGGACACCCCTTTTGACAATCGTGAGGCGGCCCCCAATTTTTTTAAAAACCCCCAAAAAAAAAATTTGGGGCCCACGGGTGTCCCCCTGTACAACGCACTTTAATCGGCATTCAAGGGGGGCTATTGATGAAAAAAACCCGTTACGACCTTGAAAGCATGTATGGTGACGGGTTAAATGGTATAGAATAGAGCCCTGAAAAGAAAAGAAAGAATATAAGTGATATCAAATAATGTATGTGATTTAAGGGCAAAAGCTCTAAATTTACCCTTTAAAAATTTTAAATTTAGATTACAGGCATTTTTGGAGTTTAGCTCCATATTTTTTCCCAAAAATTATGATATCTGTAAAATTTTTTTATATCTGTCGCATTCATTTGCTATTTACACTGTTTTGGGGACGGCATGTCAGGGGTTTTTTTCCCCTAGGTTTTGGGGGCCCCACCCCAATCTGCTGTTTAAAAAGCTAGGTTAACCCTTTTTTATTAATACATATTTTGCATGTCTTTCCCGAGGTCACAAGACACCCGGTGATGAGACGCTAGATTGGTCAACGCACACCAGGTTTATGTTTTCATGGGAAACAAGTGTTTAATACATTGAGCTGTATAAAATTTGGAAATCAATGTCTTACAACATCTACAACAACATGAAAAAAAGGTTGAGGAACCATAAGGATGAGCTGAGTAACAACAAGAAAAAGGTTTTGTCTAATTTAATTTTTGATATATAGGTTCCTTTTTAAACCCCCTAAAAAGGGCCCCGTGTTTATTAGTCTTTTTAGCTATTTCTGAGTGCCTTTTTTTTTAGCCACTGCACTCTCAACCTATAGGTGGGAAAGGTCCCACAAAAATCCTTCCTTGTTGGTTCTCTATTATTACCTTTCCATGCTCCCTTTTTTGCACAGAGTCCTCTTAAAAATCATCTGTTATTTGAAATTTTTTGACATGCTTCTTTTATTCTCATTTCAAAAATATACATTGCCTTGCAAATTTTAAATATTTACTTTACCAAATACAATCAGGGATATTTTTTGGGCCCCAAATTTCGATTTCTTTCTCACAGAAAAATATTGGGAAAAAATTAACTAGATTTTTTTATGTTTTTTATTCTTGCAAACGTACAGTGTTATAACAAGGGAGGTTTACGGCTTATAGTTTTTTTTACCCATTTTGACTATCATTTCCTACCTTATGTCATGGCCAGCTTACACAACCTTTGTACAGCAGTGTTATAATAGTAAAGTTGATGTACAAAAAGATTGTATAAGGTGGCTATGCACATAAAAGTTGGAAAAGATGGTATGGGGCATTACTGCATGTAAATACTAAAATTAGTACGGCATTCTTGTAAGCAGTAATAAATAGACAGCATGGGATCAGGCCCGTCATTTGATATGTGGAATTTGCCATTTATATCCCCCTGGCCCTGCATTATTTATTGTGTTGTTTACTTCTTTCCAGTGAATGTCGTTTCATCTTTTCCCGTTTTCTAAAAAATTTTTTTTAGGGTTGTATTTTTCAGTGTTAGGTTTTTAAAGTAAATATCCACCAGTTTTTTTTATTTTTTAGCTTTCTTAAAAAATTCATAGGAATCAAAAGCTTTTCACCCGATGCACCTGTGAAAATATTTATTGCATTAATGACTCCCTTCCCACTTTAATGCGTTTTGAGTAAAAAGAGCTTCAAATAAATTTTTTTCTCTACACGATGTTTCACTAATCTCATTATAAGATGTTTTGCATATATTTTATACCTGTGTGATGGATATGTAACAAATTTTCTACTTTTATGCATACAAAATATAACCAGGCCCCAAACCTTTCCCATGCATTCCCCGAAAAACCCCTTAATCCTCACAGGTTATTGTAATAATGCATAGGGTTAGGTTGGCCAACTGGGCGTTTTGGAATCTCCTGTCTAAAAGTGCCAAAGACCATTTTAGATGATGATTTCTATATTTTATTTAAAATGAAAAAAAAATAAGCAAATATGAAAAATTTCCATGGTTTAATTTTTATAGATTTTGGGGTTAAGAATGAAAAAAAAAAAAAAAGTAATTTTTATTCAGTTTTCCAAAGTAAATATCGGGAAAAAATTTTTTCCCTCCCCCGATTCTTAGCGTTGAAGGACAAATCGCGAACTAAATAGATTTTACATTCCTACCCTGTAAACATGTACACATTTTAAATTAACATTGTATTTTTTTCAAATCTCAAGTTGTTTCACTTTAATAAAGATTATTTCTTAATCATGTATTATACCTTTTTAACTTAACCCTGTTATTTTTTCCTTTAAAGCATATTTTTTGCTTAAAGACTAGAAAAAAGCAATGTTAACGAAGGGCTTATTTAAAATCCTTGCTTTAATTTTTAGAAGACTTTTTTGGGCAGGAACTTCCCCAAGATTTGGGCATCGGGGGAAGCTGTTTGCGTACATGCCCTCTTTCAGCAACAACCTCACCCTTTAAGAATGAAAATTTATGTTCTTTTCGACTTTTAAAAAGGGGGGAATTCAGATACTAATTTTCGATAGAAAAATTTCTCCAACTTGCCTAAAAGAATATGATATGGGAAATTTTTCTTTAAAATCCATAAAGGACAGATAACTATAATTTCATTCCTGGAGGTGAGAGGTGCAGTTTTTGCACTTTTTGGAGGGGTGCATAATTGCACCCCATTTGACAATAGGGGGGGTGTAAGTTTGCATCCTCCCGAAGGTGCAAAAACGCAGTTTTTAGCCTGGGGCAGCTTTTTCACCTTTAAAGGTGCAAAATGGGGCCTAATTTTGCACCTTTTAAAAGTGCAAAGTTTCACCCCTTAAAGGGGCATTTGTTAAAACCCCCATGGGTGCAAAAGTGCATCCCTCCAAAAAGGGGCAAAAGTTGCAAATAAAGGTGCAAAACCTGCACCCCAAAAGTGCATTTTTGCACCAATATGGGGGCAAAAAATTTAACCCAAAAAATTCCAATTCCAAAAGGTGCAAAATGTTGCACCAGTGTAAGGTGCAACCGCACCTTTAAAAGGGGCAAATGGTGATACGTTTTCACCTTTAAAGGGGCAAAGTTGCACCCCCAAGGTGATTTTCTGCACCTATATAGGGCAGAAGTGCACCCCTCCCAAAAGGTTTCACCATAAAGGTGCAAAACCCCGCACCCCTTTAAAAGGGGCATTTTTTTTCCCCCCTAAAGGGATTTTTTGCCCCCCTTAGTCAAATTACTAATTGGGACCAAAACGGGAACTTGCGAAAATGGTTTGCATTTTTTTTGACAAGACCCTATCAGATTACTAGGGAGTACTCAAAAAATGATAACCATTTTTACTCAGCGTATAAATTGGGTTACTCGTTTTTGGGCCCCACGGCTTTGTATGCTAAGTTTGTCACCTGTAACTTTTTTTTTGTTGTAGGGGTTTGGAAAAATTTTAGATCGAAGTGATTTTTAGAGAACCCCGGAACATCAAGATTTTGATCTTTTTTGCGAGATGCAGTAACTTGCTGAGTCGCTGAGGTCCCGGGGGTGGTCCCAGGGGGCTGCACGAGGAGGCAAAAAGGGTTTGGGACTTTAGGGGCTCCGGCTCAAGACCCAAAGGTCCAGGTGTTTGGAGGCTTACTAGATGAAACAGTACATTATGATCATGAATGCGGCGAGGACATTGAGATCTTGGAAAGTTTTACATACTTTGGTAGCGCAGTCCAATAATGATGGATGGCGGGTAACGTCAAGAAGTCATTGGCATAGCTCACGGTGTTATGGACTCGCTCAGCACGAGTATTTGGCTTTGTCGGTACCTGTGCAAGAAGACAAAGATCCGGATCTTCAAGTCGCTTGTGATCCCTGTCTTGCTCTATGGTTGTGAGACATGGACACGAAATAGCGACTTGAATAGCCGAATCGATGCCTTTGGTAATAGCTGTCTTCGTATAATCATGGGTTTTCGCTGGGATGATTACGTGTCAAATCAGCGATTGCACAGTGAGACTGAATCGAGGCCTATTACCTGCATAGTCCGCCAGTGCCAACTTCGGCTATATGGACATGTGGCACGCTACCCTGAAACCGATCCTTCTCATCGGGTTGTATCTGTAGGAGACAATCCGGCGTGGAGGAGGCCAAGGGTGCGCCCACAAAGCTCGTGGCTGAGGCAAGTTGATGTTTCTTGTCGAGAGTTGCTTGGAATGGGAAGGGTGCCTGCATGGGGACTCGCGCGTGGTGACTCCCGGGAGTGGTTTCGTAGGTGGGCGAGGAGACGCGCCCTCCGGCGTATGCCCCAATGATTGATTGACAGAAATCCATCACCTCTTCAAGCTGCCTGTGGTCCACCTTCTTAACCCTGAGAAGGTAGATGCCGTGATATTAAGGCTGCTGTTCGTGGTTATGGAGCAGGCTGCCTTGGATACCTCAGAAAGCAGCAGCCCAGATGAAGACGAAGAGCATTATTTTTTTAAGGTGAGACATTGATTTTGTCGAAATCTACTGCATCATCAGTTCAGTTGTGACAGTTCATTACTCTAAGTCATTATATTAGCAATCTTGAGCGTCATGCTCATATATTATTGTCATATTATGATATAGGTGCAATAAAATAATATTTAAAAAAAATCTAAGCACTTTTTATTTCTAAGTAACAGTACAACTTTTTTTCTGACTCCGATTACGTAACATTTTTACTTAATATATATATATATATATATTACAAATATAACTACTATTTCCAGGCTTTGATGAGCAGGACCCACGGCTACAGAGGGCACCGACTCTACCCGCCTCTCCAACAAGATGGGGAAAGAGCTTGAGAGTTGGTGTTCAAAGAAACAGAGGTACAAGCTGCTGGAGCAGGCCATGTTTCCCGCCCTTTCCCATGCCGCCTGGGCAGTTGTGTTTGTTAAGTACAACACGGCCATACCCCAGCTCTGCAGCTGTGGAGGATTGTTTTCCCAGGAGTCGAACATCATGAAGGCCAGGAGAGCGAGTATATATCCTCCGATAATTTTGAGAGATTAATTGGTCTTCATGAACGGGAACATGGACCTGCTCAAGATGGAACTTGGACACAGAGGACTCTGAAGTAGGAGTCTGAGGTTTAAAGGTCTGATATCATACCAATGAAATATAATTTCGAGTGTAGAGTACTTATACTTATAATTACCCCTTGGCGTGCACTGAAGTTGATATATTAAGTGAGTGGTCACAATGTGGGGAAGGTAAAATGTGAGCTATAACATCTGTGGGACGCTGAGGGGTACGTATGAAAAAAATACATATACATATATATATATATATATATATATATATATATATTATATATATATATATATATATATATATATATATATATATATATATATATATATATATATATATATATATATATATATATATATATATATATATATATATGAATATATATATATACATATGTATATAGATGTTGGTGGTTGGGAAAGGGGGAGGGTGTTAGTGGTGGGGGAAGTAGGTGGGTGTTGGTGGTGGGGGAAGGGGATGGTTGTTAGTGGTGGGGGAGGTGGGTGGATGTTGGTGGGGGAGGAAGTGGGTGGGTGTTGGTGGTGGGGGAAGGGGATGGGTGATCGGTGGTGGGGGAAGGGGTGGTTGTTGGTGGTGGGGGAAGGGGTGGATGTTGGTGGTGGGGAAGGGGAAGGATGTGGAGATGGGGGAAGGGGATGGGTGTTGAAAATGGAAATGTGGGTGGGAACGGGGGTGAATGTTAGGGGATGTGGGTGGGGGAAGGTGATGGGTGTTGGAAGCGGGGATGTGGGTAGGAACAGGGGTGGGTGTTGTGGGATGTGGGTGGGTGCTGGGGTTGAAGTAGAGTGAATAATAGCAGATTCTTGAAGGACTCCAGCATCCTCCCATATTCGCGGGCCTGTTGGGGGGTTGAAATATTTTTCCGCGCTTTTTACGCAAGTCGTGTTTTTATGGAAAAAAAGGCGCGGAAATGAATACTATTTTGTGGATTAGGTGTTTTGAATGAACATTCAACATATTTATGCAAAAAAAAAAAAGGGTCTGGACAATTACTTTAAGTCGGTGGGCCTGTTTTCAACTGTACTGTTCACTGGTAACCAGAAGGATATCGAAGCGAATTTCGTAGGTTTTCAGTTCCGATAGAAAGTCACTGATAGTGGACGTAGTTTACATAGAGTGGAAGAAGAACTATAGAGATGAGTGGAGATGATAAGAGTATATCGGAAGTAAAAAAGAGGCTGTATGGAGATGTTGAGGTTAGTGGAGATAAGTGTAGGGGGATGAAAGGGTGTGAACTGAGGTTACGGTGAGGTGGAGGAGGAGTTGTGGGGGTTGCGGGAGGAGATTGTTGTGAGAGGAGGGGGGGTTTTTGGGGGGGGGTTAGGAGCCGAGGTTGAATTTCGTGGGCTTCGCGAAACTGGCACGTAATTTTAGGTTATGTAACAGTGGTGATGAATGTTACGTGTGTGTGTGTGGGGTGTGAGGTGATTAAAACTATATGAGGTAGTTAATGATGCATCTCAGATTTCTATCACCTAAAAAACCCACCCACAGTCACAACACCTAAAAATCTACTCATTTATAGTCATGACACCACTTAACCCACTCACAACACCTCATAACCAATCACAAAAAATCATAACTACTCATAACCCACTCACAACATATCATAACTACTCATAACTCACTCACAACACATCATAACCACTCATAAAACTGTAACCCACTCATAACCCCTTACTACAACTTAAACCCACTCACAACCCCCTAACAACACCTCATATTATTAATAATATTTTATAACTCCCTAACAACACCTCATAAACCCCTTTACAACACCCTCACAAACCCCCTCACAATCCACTAAAAACACCTCATAGTTATTTATAATATCTAATAACTCTCTAACCACCTCAAACCCACTCACAACACCCTATAACCCACTCACATACCCCAAAAACTCACTCAAAACCCACTGACAACACCTCATAATTATTAATAATATCTTTTAACTCACTAACAACACCGCATAACCCACTCAACAACACCCTCCCCAAACCCACTCACAACTACTCATATTATTAATTTAAAAACTTATAACTCGCTAACAACACCTCATAACCCCCTCACAACACCCTCATAACCCAATAACAACACCTCATGATTAATAATAATATCTCATAACTCTCTAAAACAACCTCATAACCCATCACAACTCCCTCACAGCCCACTCACAACACCTCACAATTATCAATAATATCTTATAACTCTCTAACAACACCTCATAACAACTCACAACCCATTTTAAACAATTCACAACCCACTCACAACACCTGCCACCTTAACTATTACTCCTACCACATACACAACTACACTCCACCACAACCCAGTAAAACTCCCACTTCCACACCACTCCTAACCCAGCCTTCTATCCCCCACCACTACCACAACCATAACCACACCTCCTCTATCTTTCCACAATATGCCATCCCCTTCCTCTACCCCTACCACACTATAACCACGCCCCAGTATTTCCCACCACTATCACAACCGTAACCACACCTACCTCTATCTTTTCTCAATATTCTATCCCCCTCCTTTCCCCCCAACACACTAAACCATCTCCCTCCTTTCCCACCCACACTATAAACCCCACCCCAATATATCCCCCCAACCACACTATAACCCACACCCAATATATCACCCCCACCCCACTATAACCCCCCTCCCCTAACCCCCTACCACACTATACCACCCAACCCCACCCACAACCATTCCACATAATTTCCCCTTATTTCCCCGCCCCTCCCCCCCCCACCACACATCCCACCCCCCTACCCACACCTTCCAACCACCACCACACCCCACCACCATCACCACACTCCCCCACCACCCCACACCTTAGCACACCCCAACCACACCTATGCGTTCTCGGTACAGTCAAGGACGGTGTATGTAGATGGGACCAGTAGGGCCCCTATGCACCCTAGTGATTTCAACACACTGGCGCGTAAACAGTCCAGAGTATAGGGGTCTACAAGTGCTTGTGGGCCTTGGGACCCATGTTTTGAAGTTTGTAGTATAGTATATGTTAGACAACATGTGTGGCAAACTGAAATCGTGTTGTTGCTGTCGTTGGTCACTGGTCAAAATTAAAATGCCTCGGGGTAGACCACGTTCCGTGTGATTCCAACCCTTTGTATTCCGTGTGTTTTCCAACACACACACACTCACAAACGCACAAAAACGTCCATGAGTCTACTGAATTTGTGGAATGCGCAGGACGGTATCGTAGAGTTTTTCCGGTAATCTAATACACATAAATTTGTTTTAAGCCCAAAAACCCCTTTCAAAATTATTAAATTGACATGGGACCAAGCCGCTTACCACCTACGAATTATTTGCGAGTTTTGAGCCTACTCTCATCAAAATTTAATTTACAGGTTCGGCTATCCATAACAGACAGACAGACAGAAAGACAGACAGACAGAAAGACAGACAGAAACCCCGGCTACTCCTATAGTATATTAGATGATACAGTATATAGTGAATTTTGACTTATAACAATATTTACTATGATTAAATCTTCATCCTACAATCATCATTATAATTTCTATATTTACGACGCTTAACTTAGTACTTTACTATCAAACATTACTTGTATCACTTTTCTTTGCTGTACGAACTTATACTTTAAGAGGAAGCCGTCACTCCTCTTCCCGCCCTGAACTTGTATCACGCCCCGCAGCCGCCACACCTTTCCACGCGCTCTCAAAAAGGCCACACACGGCGATTACCTGTCCTGATTAACCGCCCACTCACTCACCTTCCCTTACCTAGGCTGTGGGCGGCAGGTAAGAATGCCCCCCCCGCCACCATCCCGACCCCCACTCCACAAAAACCTGCACATACGTATCTCCTCTCTTCATGACAGATTTTTTCCCGGCCACCGAACCAAAACAACAACTGGAACATACCTGAAAAAGAGAGGAAAGAATAGGAGCAAATCAACAAATCCGTTATTCTTTTACAAACTTGTACGCGGGACCCAAATTTGTACCTTCAGGGTCGGAAGCAGTTTTGCACAGTTGCCTATTCCACATTATCTACTATTTAGTTACGAACTACCAAGATCCAGCAGTTACTGTCAAGTACTCTATTTTATTTGTATTTAGGTTTACACAAATTGGAAATATTTGTTCCACCATTAATAGACACAGTATAAAATAATTTTTGTTGGGAAAAACCACCCACATAAAACATACCGCTGACGATGACTTCGGATGGACAGATCGAAATAAGATGTATATAGTAAAATTGTAAATAAGTCTACAGCAAAGTGAAACCAAGCAGAATAAAGGACAATATCTTGTTATTATATTAAAATTATACTTAATCATGGAATGGAAAGCCCAGCCAACCCGCCCTGTGCATATGTGGCCTGCCACAGTTTTGCCACACGTACGATAATTATCGTACATGTCCGATAAATTTACCTCCGGTTACCTCCTTATGAAGCTGAAAGCCTCTCTCACATTCGAAGGCACTTCTTTTTGGCACTGTCCACCCTCTCTTGTTCAACAGGTATATAGGATAACTATATAACAAACTATATACGTAACTCTAACTCTAAATGGCTTCGAGATATTGTTATTGATTAGCAGAAATTCCAATATTGCTTAGATTCAGAAGTCGTGAGTAGATGAAGAATAAATGTTAAGGTAATTGAAAAGTGACTCACTAGACACACATTGAAATATAAGATTTGAAGAAATTACTGTATAAAACAGCAAAATAGGAGACACAACTATATAAGGGAAAAAAATTCAAACACAAAATTATTGTTGATTAATAATCTAAATTTAAGAAGTTATAAAAATATATATGCAAAAAAAAAAAAAACAATTTGATGCATAAAAAATGGAAAAAAATCTGAACAAAAGGTAAAGAAACCGGAGACACACAAAAAACCCACATTATATTCACCACGGCCACAAACAAAACTATAACTAATAATAAATGAATGCATTAGATTCACCACGCCTAAATTCTTGTCCAGACCATTTCATCATTCCTGATTATATGCAGTCAAAATCGATGCAGCCATTATCGAGTATATCAACAATATGTTGTCCCTTTTTGCATCCAGTAACCCGTTGTAAAACAATCCGCAATCAAAATCTGTAAATTCCCCGAGCTTCCAAAACGCTCCTCACGACTTGCAGACGACGCACCACGGCTCGGAGACGTCACTTGAGGAGGCCTCCCAGCCCCGCGGAGATACAAATGCACGTAAAATTAGAAATAAATATAGTACTCGAAGAATTTTGGGTAATTTATTTTTGCGATATGGCATATACTTGCATCCCTTATGGGTGAAGCAAGGAAGCTTTACCTTTCCAGAGAGCTTATCTTCCGTTCTCGGCCTATACGGCCACGATAAATGTGTGGAGACGTGTGTGCACCGGGGGAGAGGCAGGCTGTGTGAAGCAGATTGTTGCCCTCACGTGGCGTAATCAGCAAGTTTCGCGCCACGGCTGGAACAGGGATGTTGTTTTTCCCGCGCTTTTTACAAGTCATGTTTTTAGGGAGATGCGTGGAAATGAATTATTTTTTTTGGATTAGTTATTTTGAATGAACATTCAACATAATTATGAACAGAAAAATGGGTCTAGACGATTACTTTAAGATATGCAGGATCACTTCACTTATGAGGCCAAAAGGAAGTCAATTTCATGCATTAGGGCAGACGCAAGGATGGCGGGGCGATGCAGCAACATCCCTGCGCCCACACACAACTGTCCTATATTTCCGAGATTGGCCAAAAAACCTTGAAATATTGCCGCCATCAACAGTGCGCGGGCCTCAGCAGCAGCAGCAGGAGGAGGAGGAGGAGGAGGGAGGAGGAGGAGGAGGAGGAGGAGGAGGAGGAGGAGGAGGAGGAGGAGGAGGAGGAGAAGGAACATGAGGGGATGAGTGAGGATGAGGAGGAGGAAAGAAGAGAAGGAATACAAAGGAAGAACAGACAGCTACAGCCCTACTGGGCCAAACGAGGCTGCCTGTGTGACTACTTTCTACCACTATAGTGTCTACGTGTTTGAGGTAAAATATTAGCTAAGTTGAAGGCTCCTCCCCACCCACCTCTCCTCCTGCCGAGGCCGGCAAGAAAAAAGTGAGAGAAAAAACACCATACAGTATAGAAAAACTGCCATGGAATTTTATAGGAAATATTGAAGGTGAGACATACACTAAAGTCTAAACTAAAGCTAACGCTACATTAAAAAACAAATACGTAGGGCCGAAGTAATCGAGTTGGGCAGTTGAGGCCAAGTATTTATCTAGTTTGTTCTTAAACGCCTCAATCGTGTTACTATTAAATACTTGTGCTGGAAGAGAGTTCCAAATATTAACAACTCAATTAACGAAAAGGTGCTTCGCTTCATGGGACCGACAGAGTTGGAGCCAGCAGTCACCGCCTACCGGAGCTCCTGGCTGGGATAACAAGCCAACCCCCATGGCAGCGGGCCGGGCAGCCCCCTCATGGCCACTCTTCCCCCTCATCCCCGACGCGTAGCAGCCTGCTGCGCCCCCCCCCACACGGAGAGTGTATCCTGCTGAGTGCCCCGCACTCCTCGTCAGGATGGACAAGCCAGACCTCGTGCCGCACGCCAGCAGCACGGACACTCTCCTCTCTTCCGGGAACGGCGAGTGTGGCCATGCAACTCGCCTCCCGTCTTTTTGCCCGCAGCCTAGCGCCGCCGCGCTGCCGCACTAGGCTGCCACCGATCAACGCACTCCACCTCTGCGACATCAAAGCATCTCTCTGACGGGCTCAAGCTAGCCCGTGGTCCTCCCCTGCTGGAGGCCCGATAGACAAACAACAACAACAAATGGGACCGAAATCGCTTACCAAAGATCTTGTATCCATTACTACGAGTAGTGCTTGTCCAATCAATATTCAAATAGTCGTTTATGTTAACAATATCGAAGCCATGGCACATTTCAAACATTTATATTAAGTCTCCTCGCAACCTACGTTTTGATAAACTGAACAAGATAAATTGGAGGAGGAAGAAGAAAAAAAAAAGATAGCCCGTACAGATAACAAGGTTAAATTCCTGTACATTTGCTGATTTACTTGTACACATCTCTCTCTCTCTCTCTCTCTCTCTCTCTCTCTCTCTCTCTCTCTCCCCTCTCTCTCTCCCCTTCTCTCTCCCCTCCTCTCCTCTCTCTCTCCTCTCTCTTCTCTCTCTCTCTCTCCTCTCTCTCTCTCTCACTCTCGAAGTAATATTAAAACAATTAAATTTTTAAAAACTGATCAAATAATGTACCTATCTTTGAATACAATGTTAAGAAAGAACAATTTATCACCAACAAAATAAATAATAAACCACCAGCCAGGTGCACCCACTTACAAGAGAAAGACGACAAGGCCCTATAAATAATGCTTTAAAGAATTATCCAAGGGCCATTCAGTCTTCAGAGAGAGAGAGAGATGAGAGAGAGAGAGAGAGAGAGAGAGAGAGAGAGAGAGAGAGAGAAGAGAGAGAGAGAGAGAGAGAGAGAGAGAGAGAGGAGAGAGAGATAGAGAGAGAGAGAGTTTTGCAAAGGAGAAATAACATGAAGTTGACAAAAATAGATAATTATTATGCGACTATGAAACTGAAGAAGGCAAACAAGGAGGAGGAGGAAGAGGAGGAGGAGGAGGAGGAGGAGACAACCATGAGGTGGGTGAGAAGTTCTTCAAGACGCTATGTATATTGATGTCAGGCGTAAGATCGTGAGGACATTTTGCAGCCTCACCGCCACCACCAACTATAAATAACCTTTCACGGAAACACTAAAGGCCAGTTCACACTGGCCAAATAGCGGCACATATATGCCCCGAGAAAATGGTGTTATTCAGCCGTGTGCTGCGATTACGTTCACACACGCAATTCGTTCCGGGGAACAAATTACCAGGTTTGTTGTTCCAGCGTCCAACATCACCCACCATCAACAGTGTTTACAATGTAAATTCAACCATGAATAGTTTTTTCCTTAATATCATCTGCCTACTAAATCAAACCCCACCTAATCTGAATCTAGGTCTGACCTAATTTAGGCCTCACCTTCTTACATTAGGTTAGGCCCCACCTTAAGCCTAACCTAACCTAATCTGATTTAACCTAACAATCGCTTCTGGCTATTGCTAAAACGGAAATGTTTCGGTATTATAGTATGTATCGCCATTGCCATGGAAAATTGGGATTCAAACCTGCACATAAAGACCAATCGAGCGGTGCAGGTTTTTTCCGGGAATATTTCCTGCGATTTCTGCCCCGGGGAGCACAACCTGCACATATTCACCGATATTTGGCCAGTGTGAACCCCACTTAAGGCTTGTACCAAAAGTCATATGACGTTCGAGCGACGAACGACGAACTACCGACGAAGGGTACCATGGGAGGGATATTTTTGGAACGAAGAGCAACGACGACGGTCGTAGGTCACGGTCGATGACACGGGGGTACCCATGTTGAAGACATGGGTAACATGTCGTGACAACACAGGCGTAACTCCTTCTTGACTGCATGCATTGTTTCGGCCCTGGGAGCTATACATATGTAGGGAAATAAATATACAATACCAAAGACTACTGTATATCTTTGACTATAGATTATATTAGATTAGATTAGATTAGATTACACTGGGGAACAATTTGAAGAAAAAAAATTGTTGAGTTAAATTTTTGAGCTTATTTAGACTAAAATTGGCATGCTGATTCCAAATATGTAGTCAGTTTTTTTCTAGCACGTCAAGTTTTCTCTCCACAGCTTACCCTCCAGATAAGCAAAATTCCACTTGTGAGCTGTAGTAAAACTTGCAAGCTGATTACGATTTGACTCATCGAGAGCTATGTGGCAACTTGTTTGTGCAGTTACAATTGAGACAGTGCGTGAGAGGTGTGTGCAGCTCCAATAGGTCAGTACTATCAATATCTGCAACAGAAAGCTAGGATAGTAGGAATTAGGAGATTTGTTATG
>JACEEZ010003428.1:0-16445 GCA_016584305.1 Chionoecetes opilio
CAAAAAAAAACAATTTTATCATAGTATGTGGTCAGAGAGACGTAACATAAACGATGACCCTTTGTCTTTCGCTTTTAAGTATGTTATGTCTTTAAATACCCCGGTTGGATAACTTGTGGCCCACATGACACACAATAATGTCCCTCACATGTCCACTATGTTGTATAATGTACATAATACAATTGCTAACTCTGAGGCAACAAGATGCAATGTATATAAAACAATTAACCCTGAATTTAAAGTACATAACATTTATGAAAAGAAACATATAATTAACGACCTACATAGGATGTCGTTTACACGTTTTCGAGTCTGTGGTCATAGTTTAGTAGTGGAAACGGGACGCTGGAACAGGCGCGGACGTGGTCGCCTTCCTCTCGAGGAGCGCCTGTGTGTATGTGGTGACATACAAACAGAACAACATGTGGTAGAGGTGTGCCCCATAACACAACACATTAGAAACCTTTACAGATTTAATACTGTTCATGACGTATTCTCTAATTTCAGTGATGTAATAATATGCAAAATTATTCATGAAGTTTTATATAGTTATACTTAAGAAATGCATATTCTTTTCCGTTAATATATTTTTTTTTTTTGTCTCTCATAGGGACGTAGATCAAGCTGGCTGCTTGTTGAATTTTATGTGTTTAGTAGTTTATCGTAGTAGTAGTAGTTTTAGTAAATATTTTTTGTTGGACTACAGTTTGGTACTCAAAATTTGTGGGAATGTTTCATTTTTTTGACATTAAGTATTTTGTCTATTTATTAATGATATTATGTGTAATTTATGTATAAAGCTGTGGTCAATAAATTTCTATCTATCTGTGTGTGTGTGTGTGTGTGTGTGTGTGTGTGTGTGTGTGTGTGTGTGTGTGTGTTGTGTGTGTTTTGGTGTGTGTGTGTGTGTGTGTGTGTGAAAGGGAACTCCGTAGTGTAGTGGTTAGCACGTTTTGGCTTACAACCGAGAAGTCCCGGGTTCGATCCCCGGGCGGAGCGAAAGATAGATGGGTGGTCTTTCTTAAATCCCTAGCCCCTGTCCACCCAGCAGTGAATGGGTACCGGGTGCCAGCCGGGGGTTTGTAAGCCCCCCCGGGGTGGTGGCTTCGGCCAACACTAATATGCAGCAGCGGTAGATCCCTATGGCTCTGAGGCATTATCCTCTAAACAAAACAAACAAGAAACAAGAGTGTGTGTGGGTGTGGGTGTGGGTGTGGGTGGGTGGGTGGGTGGGTGGGTGTGAAGATGCAACGCACTCAGCTGGTAAGAATTAATGAAGAAGAGCTGATTGACACTATCTTAGCAGCTGAAGAGGAGGATAAAATACCGATGCTGAAGTCACTTGAGGAGAAGCTGAATGCTGTGATGACAGAAGTGACAGAGTTGAGGAAGGTCATAACATCGCCTGAAAGTTTCGTCGCCAAGAACTTCGCTGAGCTGCACGAGCGAGTGGACAAGCAAGCTGAAATTATCGCCAAGCAACAGCGCTTCTTGGAGATGCTGGACCGGAAGGATCGAGAGATGAACGTGGTGGTGCTGGGGCTGCCGGAAGAGGGCGAGGCGCTGGACGGCGCCGCCACTGACGCCGACAAGCTGGACCGAGTTTGGGGCAAGATAGGCGTGGCTGGCGTGGCTGGCGTGCAGTGTCAGCTCCGCAGGCTCGGCGCGGCGCCTGACGGACACCGCCGTAACCGCCCCCTGCTGCTGACCATACGCGATCATGATACGCGGTCGCGGGTCCTCGCCAGTGCCAAACACCTCAAGACATCCGGAGAGAAATACGCCAAGATTTATGTTAAGAAGGACGTACACCCGGGTGTCAGGAAGGAGTGGCAGCGACTACGCGAGGCCGAGGCCAGGGAGAAGGAGAGGCCGGAGAACGTGGGCTGTGACATTAGGCTGGACACCCGGCAGCGCAAGCTTTACCGCGACGGTAACGTCATCGATAGCTGGAACCCAACGTTTTTCTAAATAGACCACAGTGTATAAGAGACATAAGAATAATATCATGGAATATTAACCGTGTATGTACAAAGCTAGAAAAGTCAAATGTTTATGGTATGTTAAGTGAGTAGGACATTATTGCATTGAGTGAAGTGAAGACAACTTTACCTGTGCGGCTGCCAGGCTATGTGACCTATCGCGGAAAGTCAGTGAGCACAACAGACCGAGGTGGACTTGTGGTGCTTGTTAAGAACAATATGAGTGATTTTGTACATGACATTGATTTAGATATAGGTGATCAAATATGGTTGCAGCTTGGTAACGTCGAGGAGGTGATGTTAGGTTTTTGTTATATCCCCCCATGTGACTCTCAATATTACTCCCACGATGCTTTTGCTGCAATCCATGAAAAAATTATGCATAAATATATGAGGAACGGATACATTATTATGGGTGACATGAATGCCAGGTTTGGGAAGGCGGTGTGAGACTTAGTACAGCTGTACGAGTTGCCTGGTATGAACATTTCCTACCCGAACATTGGGGACGATATAGGCCTGATGAATGATAATGCTGAAATTTTGTCATCCATTTGTTTAGATAATAAGCTACTAGTATTGAATAACCTGAAGACACGAGACAAACATTTCATGAGTAGTAAAACGTACAGGAAGCGCGACACATGGGTGTCTGAGCTGGACACGTGTCTCCTGTCCCCCGAGTTAGTGAAATATGTTCGTGAGTTTACAGTCATTAAGAGGACAGACCTCCCATCTGATCACGCCCCTATCAGCATAACAATTAGCCCTTCCGGGACGTGTCTGGACAATATTCTTGCCAGAGCCTCCATGCTGGGAGACCACGCAGTGTTATATGGCAGCGCCGTGACGGGTTGTGTGGCAAAGAAATCCATTAGATTTTTCAATATAGACAGATATTTTTTTTTTGAGAATATTAAATATGTGAGTATTGCTAATAACAGTGTAAATGATGATGTCAATGTCTTTGCTAAGAATGTGTCTGACGTCCTGTACGAGTGTGCGGAGCGTAGCAAGTGTGCCCCGACACCGGGTGTAGGCCAGAGTGACCTGCTCTTGGGTAGGTGGGAAAGGCTGTTGGGTGACACCGATGATGCCAGGGTATGGAAGGCTATCAGATGGAAAGGGAATTTTGAGGCAAGCGAACATGACAATGCAGATCGTCCGAGTGACGAGGATTTTAAAATTCATTTTGAGCGTGTGTTGAATCCCACTCCTGTACCTCCCCCCCTGCATGTGAGCACTGATGTGACAATACCAGTGCTGGATGACCCTATCTCTCCTATAGAAGTTGAATTGCAAATTAAGAAACAAAGTGGATAAGGCGTGTGGGCCGGACGGCCTCAGTCCTGGTGTTCTAATCATGTTACCTGCACAGTGGTTGTTGACCATTACCTCAATGTTTAACACGGTGTTTTTGTCTGGCATGTACCGTGTATCGTGGGTGAGAGCAAAGATCTTTACGATTTTTAAAAGAGGAAACAGGTTGGATGCTGACAATTACTGAGGAATTAGTGTGATAAATTCACTTAGTAAATTATTCGACATGGTCCTTTGCTACAGATTAAACCAGTGATTCCGCCCATTCCGTGAGCAGGCCGGAGCCCAGAGTAAGCGTGGGTGTACAGAGCACATCGTCTCGCTGCGGCTCCTCACCAACATGGCGCGTCGGAAAAAACTTAAGTTGTTTGTAACTTTTGTGGACTTTAGTAAAGCCTATGATATGGTCCCTCGTGGCAAATTATTCACTATTTTGAAGCGGCTAGGGTGTGGAATGTTAATGTTGGCGGTACTTGTGGCCATGTACCGTGAGACCGAGTCAGTGATCGGCGGGGCCGTCATGACCGCAACCCTCGGGGTCAGACAGGGCTCACCCACCTCCTGCCTCTTGTTTATAGTATTCATGAACGAACTTATCAGAATGCTCAAGGCGAGGTGTGCGCCTGACGGGGTCTTAGGCTGGCTCCACACACTAGTGTTGATGGACGACACTGTATTGCTGGCTACGAGCAGGGAGGGAATGATCAACAAGGTTAGGATATTGAAGGAGTCTTGTAGTGAGCATGGGATGACCATTAATGAAAGTAAGACCAAATTTTTCGTGATTTGTGGTACAGAGGTTGACGCGGAGCCGCTGCGGGTGGACGGGCTGGTTATTGCTCCGTGCACGTCCTATATTTACCTCGGGGCGCCCTTCACCAGCGACGGCTCGGTGTCGTCCGCCCTCAGGGTGCATGCCAAGAATAAATTAGGTCATGTACTGAAGTTTGTGTCATTTGTTCATAAGAATAACGATGTACCGTTTGTGGTGAAACGGAGGGTGTTTGATGCGGCGTTAATGTCTGCGTTACTGTACGGCTGCGAGTCATGGGTAGGAGCCGATTTAAAGCCAATTACAAAGTTGTACAACCGGGCACTCAAACAGCTGTTGGGTGTGAGAAAGTCAACCCCGAATGACGTGTGTTACGCTGAGTTAGGATACCCTTCACTGCCGGACTGAGTCAGATTAAAGCAGCACACTTTTTATTCTAAGCTACCTTTCAAAGATCTCATATAACGGATGATCCATTAATGTTTACTACAGAAATTATCACTAGAGCCAACACGGCAATGAGCAGAACTATTGCAGAGTTTATTGGTAACAACGTGCCCGACATGCATGGCCTCTTGTTAAATATGCATGAGCGCATCTCAGCTTCCAGTGGGTCAAGGTGCGCCGTGTACCGCAGCATAAACCCCGGTCTTACAGTGCACAGTGTGTACAGGGACCGCCACAAGGTCGACGATCGATACAGGATCTCCTTCATTCATTTCCGAGTGTCAGGTCATAGTTTGTGTGTTGAGACTGGAAGATGGAATAGGCGAGGGCGGGGCCGGTTGCCACTGGAGGAACGTCTGTGTGTATGTGGCGATGTACAGACTGAGAAACATGTTGTTGAAAATTGTCCTGTATCAAACAATATTAGGCAGACAGTAGGCCTAACTTGTTTAGGTGAGCTATTTAACGGTAAATATAGCCATTATGAATGTTGTAAAATTATTCATGATATTTTGCACTTGTATGCGTAAGGTATGTGCGTCATGAATATCTCCTGGCACTGTTCGTGCACCGACAATTCATGTTGTTTTTGTTTTAATATAATTATGTGGACTGCAGATTGCATTATTTGTGTTGTTTATATTAGTACTAACAGTATGTATTTTTATAAGATTATGTGTTAATGTTAATATTTATGTACACTGTGGTCAATAAATAATCTATCTATCTATGTGTGTGTGTGTGTGTGTGTGTGTGTGTGTGTGTGTGTGTGTGTGTGTGTGTGTGTGTGTGTGTGTGTGTGTGTGTGTGTGTGTGTGTGTGTGTGAACACAGAGGGAACTCTGTAGTGTAGTGGTTAGCACGCTCGGCTTACAACCGAGAAGTCCCGGGTTCGATCCCCGGGCGGAGCGCAAGATAGATGGGTGGTCTTTCTTAAATCCCTAGCCCCTGTCCACCCAGCAGTGAATGGGTACCGGGTGCCAGCCTGGGGTTTGTAACCCCCCCCCCCCCGGGGAGGTGTGGCTTCGGCCAACACTAATATGCAGCAGCGGTAGATCACTATGGCTCTGAGGCATTATCCTCTAAACAAAACAAACAAGAGAAAAAAGAGTGTGTGTGTGTGTGTGTGTGTGCATTAAAAAAGTGACGTGACTTATTCCACCGGTGTTCTTGATGAGATGAAAGGCATAAGTGGCGGAGGAGGAGAGGGAGGGAAAAAGGAGTGGGAAGTAAAATGAGGTAAAGAGGAGAGTGAAGAGCAGGACGGAAAGACAGGCGGTGAGGGAAGGATGAAGAGAGGTTGGGGATTGTGAGGGAAAAAGAAGTAGCAGGTTAAGGGAGAAGGAAAAGGAAGGATTTGACAGAAGGGGAGAACTGAGGGCTTTTCAGGACAGTGCAGGATTTGGAGGAAAGATCTGTGGAGGAGGAGGCGACCAAGGGGAAAAGGTGGCAGGGGTGGTGGTGATGGTGGTGATGGTGGTGGTGTGGGTGGTGTGCGGCCAATGACAGGGACAGCGGGCGGGCGGGCTATCCCTGGCTGGCCGTCTGTGCGGATTTACACCCTAATTGGTCTAGTTACAACCTTCGTTACTATTATACTGCTACTCCCGCACAACCTGCTGCTAGTGGTCCACAGTCACGACTATGTTACTGATCTGCTGCCACTGCTTCTGCTGCTTCTCCCACTACTACTGTTACTATTGCAACAACGATAACAACAGCGGATATCATCATAATATAGACAAAATAGATAAGTAAATTACATGTATGTGTGTGTGTATACCTCCAGTCATTGAAGCAACAAGGGGATTGTCGAGGCTCGAACAAACCAATCTTTACTTGGCAAGGTTCGTGCACCGCCGCGCAGAACAAACACAATAAGGCGACAAAACAACACAAAATATTGGCAAACAGACCGCAATGCACAAAACAGACGTTCCTGCTGCAGGCGTCGCGAACAGCCGCCGTAACGCTGCTCAGGCAACACCATCACCAACACCAACAGTCCCCAACACCCACACCCACACCCACACCCACATCAACACCATCACCACCACCAACGCCAACACCACTGGCTGTCAAACGAGACCCGGCCAAATGGGCAACACGTCAACGTCAGCCGATTCTTCGTCACACCTGAGGCGGACAGAAGCCATTTGCATTCGAAACAACTCGCCTCCCGCCTCCCGCCTCCCCCTCCAACACAATTATCTCAATGTATCGCTGCTGCTCCTCCGGCGTGCGATTGTTTCTTCTCTCTCACTATCACGTCCTCCTCCTTCCCTGCAGCCTCCTCTGCAGCCCTTCCCCACTTTGTTCTCCATTCCTTCATTCCCCAGCAACACACACTCCCCTCCTCCACGTCCCTTTCAGTCCTCCTCATATCATGCCCATCCTCCAAAGGACCCTCAAGCCCCTCGTTCGCCTCCCTCTTCCTCTCCAGCTTTCCTAGCCAGCGCAAGACAATCCCCGCAGGAGGTCGGCGGCCTAAGAAGTGGGGTCCCGGGAGCCTCTTCGTCAGGGCAGCGGAAGCAAAAGTTCAAGGTCATTACACAGATGCGGCGAGAAATGGTGGAGAGAGAGAGAGAGAGAGAGAGAGAGAGAGAGAGAGAGAGAGAGAGAGAGAGAGAGAGAGAGAGAGAGAGAGAGAGAGAGAGAGAGAGAGAGAGAGAGAGAGAGAGAGAGAGAGAGAGAGAGAGAGAGAGAGAATGAGAGAGAGAGAGAGAGAGAGAGAGGAGAGAGAGAGAGAGAGAGAGAGAGAGAGAGAGAGAGAGAGAGAGAGAGAGAGAGAAGAGAGAGAGAGAGAGAGAGAGAGAGAGAGAGAGAGAGAGAGAGAGAGAGAGAGAGAGAGAGAGAGAGAGTTAAAAACAAGAGGGTGTGTGTTACTACTGGTACTGTTAGGCCCGGTTCACACTTCACGTTTTTGCTGGACGTAGTCTACGTGCACCTTGTCATCAGTAACTCACAGTACGTCACAGTGACGTCACTTCCTGCCGGTGAAATGTGAACACAGGCTCCCCGCGACCACCACATTGCTGGAGCAGTGATGACGTCACTGACCTTGAGACGTGCGTCTCAGCCCACATTATTCGGAGCTCCCAATTCTTCTACGTGGCTGCAGGAGTGGCGGGGCGACGTCACTGTGACGTCACTGATCGCCACGACCACGTAGACCGAGGCCACCGTGAGAGAAGGCCTGATGGATTGCCCGTGACGTCACACCATCTAGATCCCACCCGCTCCGCTCCCCGTATAAGTTTACCTATCTAATATAATGTTTATCAGTATAAAAGATATACCGTTATCTTCGGAAATGTTTGTTCTATAATATTATCAAATAAAAAATCGTAAAACACACACAAGAAATGCCATTATGAGACTTTCAAGAAATATGCATTAAATTAAACTCTTCGCCATTTAATATTTTGCTCGAAACCTTTTTACATGGAGAATATCAATAGAAGCGGAATTTAATTAGTTTTTCATTGATATATTTCGTTTAGTCATAAATGAATTAGCAGCATGCATAAATTAGCGTTAACTAAAATAAAAATCATGAAATCGGGTAATTTCCTACCTAATATATGTTTATCAGTATAAAAGTTATACTGTTATCTTCGGAAATGTTTGTTCTATAATACTATCAAATAAAAAACCGTAAAACGGTTTAAACAAAAGAAATGCCATTATGAGACTTTCAAGAAATATGCATTAACTTTAACTCTTCGCCATATAATATTTTGCAAGAAAACTTTTACATGGAGAATATCAATAGAAGCGGAATTGCATTAGCTTTCCATTGATATATTTTGTTTTCTGATAAATGAATTAGAACCATAAATAAATTAGCGTTAACTAAATAAATAACCTCATCAATCGGGAAAAAAATTCCACCAAACACCATCTCATAATTGGTAGAGTGGTGTTTTGTTCCCCCACTCCCCTAGTGAGGAAGTTATTGTCCGCTCATCATAGGGGTGAGTAGGAATGTATATATTATAATTTAAATGGTAATGGGTTATAATTAAAGTAATTTGAGGAAGTGATAAGTGCTGGGATAGAATAATTGAACATTCCCAGTAATATTAAGCATTTTCACCTTATATAATTAGCACCTTGGTTTGAAGCGCGGTCATTGGCTATCGTCATTAGAGTCTAGGCCACCTGTAATTATACACGTGGCATAGGTATTGGTAGCAGGGGACTCGCGCCCACCGGAGAAATCAGTATCAATCCAGCCCTCATGGGATTAACATCTTTTCTCTGATTAAAGAAGAGATTTGTACATAGTTATTTTTGTACATATAAGTGATAAAACAATAGGACGTGTTAAAACTCAACACAGATAACAATGCGCCGCGTCAAGATAAATGCGTCTATTAAGCCTAAATAGCTTCCTTGACGCCAACCACAACTAACGCCTCCACCATTCGTCATTCACGGGCGGCCCTGATCACGCGTTACCACCTCGGATCACAGAGCAGGCAGTATTAATACAAGCCTACAGCGATTTCAACCCACTATCCACCGATAAGTATCCTAGTTAGTTGATTAGCTGGGGTATTGTGTCGGGATGAGATAAAAGCTGGGTTTTGATTAGGTAAGACTCACATTAAATATATGTTTGTGATACAAATTTCCACATTGATAGTGGTATGGTATAGACGATAGATCAGTATTTCCCAACCTGGGGGAAATTTCCCCTGGGGGGAAATTTCAGGATTCTAAGGGGGAAATTTTTCCTGCAGGATAAATTTCCCCCTAGAGTCCTGAAATTTCCGCTCAGGGGGAATTTCACGAGGTACATCTATATTACCAGCATTTAGTCGACAGAAAAATAATGTCTTAGAATGCGGCTATTGACTTTTCTTCAAGTATATACGTATAGATATACTGTAGAAGATAGTGTCTATATACTTGTGTTATTAAGCAAGTAAATTTTGTGTTTTGGCTACTTATTTTCACATGAAGGGGGAAATCCGGATGGTTGAGCTGGTTGAAGGGGAAACGATAGAAAAAAGGTTGGGAACCACTGCTATAGATGGTAATGATAGCAAGGAGGTGAATTCAAATAGACTTCTCTTCGCAGGAGTTCCAACTTTCGGCATCTCATTTGTGAGTGTCGCGCCCTAACGATGGCACCGCCATAGTGCAACACAGTACCATTATCATTACTATCATTATCATTACTATCATTATTATTGTTATTATCATCATTATAGTTACTATTCTATTATCATCATTATTACTATTTCCATTAGTATTATCATCATTATTGTTATTATCTTCATTATAGGTAGTAGTAATAGTAGTAATAGTAATAGTAGTAGTACTAGTATTGATAAAAGTTTTAATAGTAACAATGGTAATAATAATAATTTAGACAATAATGAAAAAAATGGTTGCACAAATTATATAACTGTGTGTGTGTGTGTGTGTGTGTGTGTGTGTGTGTGTGTGTGTGTGTGTGTGTGTGTGTGTGTGTGAGGGCGTGCGCGCGCCTGGGGGTGTCAGTTTCAAAGCAGTGCTTTCATCGTGTCTGTCTGTCTGTCTGTCTGTCTGTCTCTATGTCTGTCTATGTGTCCGTCTGTCTGTGTGTCTGTCTGTCTGTCTGTCTGTCTGTGTGTCGCGTGTCGTCGCAGCGGCTGTAAATCCCGGAGTCCTGTAATGATGCAGAAACGTTATTGCTCGTTGCTGTTGTTTTCCTTGCTGTTCTTCTTTTACTTGCTATTGCCGTTAGTCGTATAAATAATGATAACGCTTTAGTTGTTGTTGCTGGTGTAATTTATTGTTGTTTTTGTTGTTAGTGTTCGGAGTGGTGGTAGTGGTAGTAGTGGTGGTGGTGGTCGTGGTGGTGGTGGTGCCGAATACAGTATTGTTGTCTGTTATTGTTCACGAATAAGTAATAATTAGTCAAATAACTCGTCTGATAATTAGGCAATTCGTGATAGAGATGTGAATAATCAGGGACAAATTAACATAATAGTAGCAGCAGCAACAGAGGTAGTAGTAGTAGTAGTAGTAGTAGTAGTAGTAGTAGTAGTAGTAGGGGAGGCGGTAGCAGAGTGGTTAGCGTCACCGAGTGCCCGAGGTGGACGCGTGGCGAGTCCTCACCCATAAATCCACTTAAAATATTTATGCACCGTCGAGTGGCCTAAGAACACCCACATGCTGTCCATTAACTCTACCTTCGATAGCGAGTGCATCGGAGGACACAGGGGGGCGGCATGAGCCTCTAATCACAAGCGCCACTATAAAAACCCTGCCTGCGCCACCACGGGCGAGGACCAACCATCACAGCCCTCAAGTGAGCCTCCAGGACCTACGATCCGAGCCTTGGAAGTCACTTCTTACAGGCGCTATTGGCATAGATGTAAAAAAAAAAAAAAAAAAAAAAAAAAAAAAAAAAAAAGTAGTAGTAGAGAAGATTTAGTATAGTAGTAGTAGTAGTTGTTGTAGTAGTAGTCGCAGTAGTATAGTAGATAAGTGGTAGTAATAGTAACAATAGTATTAATAAGATAGCATTAGTATTAGTATCAGTAGCAAAAGTAGTAGCAGTGGTAGTAATAAGTCAGAGATAGACACAATAATACGTGACAGTCGGCAGTATCACTTTGCATTCATATTGTGTGTTCTCTCTCTCTCTCTCTCTCTCTCTCTCTCTCTCTCTCTCTCTCTCTCTCTCTCTCTCTCTCTCTCTCTCTCTCTCTCTTCTTTTATTTCCGAATGTTGTTTCCGCCGCAGCTTCCTCTCGCAAATGTCCCAATTGTTACATCGGACGCGGCATTTGCATACAGCTGCCTCTCCACCTCACGTAGGCTTCTCGTTCCTCAAGTAAACACGAGACTCACGCACAAAACCTCCCTCCTTACACTCAACGGCATTCCCTTCACCACAACCATAATGTTATGGTGTTCTCGCTCGTAGACTTGTTATGTTCCTCTAACTGTTCTGGTTCTCATTATCGTTCCTGCCACAATGTATCTCTTTCAGTAGGGGAAAGAGATAAGGATGTGTGTGTGTGTGTGTGTGTGTTTGTGTGTGTTTGTGTGTGTTTGTGTGTGTCTGTGTGTGTCTGTGTGTGTTTGTGTGTGTTTGTGTGGTGTGTGTGTGTTTTGTTGAGAGAGAAAGAGAGAGAGAGAGAGAGAGAGAGAGAGGGGAGAGAGAGGGGAGAGAGAGAGAGAAAGAGAGAGAGAGGGAGAGAGAGAGGAGAGAGAGAGAGAAAAGAGAGAGAGAGAGAGAGAGAGAAAAGAGAGAGAGGAGAGAGGGGAGAGAGAGAGAGAGAAAAGGAGAGAGAGAGAGAAGAGAGAGAAGAGAGAGAGAGGAGAGAGAGAGAGAGGAAAGGGGAGAGAGAGAGAAGAGAGAGAGAGAGAGAGAGAGAGGAGGAGAGAGAAGAGAGAGAGAGAGGAGAGAGAGAGAGAGAGAGAGAGAGGAAAAGTATGACAGGAGAATTTATAGGTAAGATATACGTAAAATGTGAAATGTTAAAGGGTGTGAGACGTCAAATAGTAGTGTGTGATGCAGTGTTATGGTTAGCAATGGGTCACAATGGCCTACTAACTAAGTATACAGGAAAGAGAGATGAGTAAAGAGATGTAAGGGATGAAAAAAGAAAGAGATGTATAGAGATGTCTGTATAATAATGTAAGCGAAAGTGTGTGTGTGTGTGTGTGTGTGTGTGTGTGTGTGTGTGTGTGTGTGTTGTGTGTGGTGTGTGTGTGTGTGTGTGTGTGTGTGTGTGTGTGTGTGTGTGTGTGTGTGTGTGTGTCTGTCCGCGATAGGTGCCGCCTCCAGTGGCGCAATCCCCTAATATGGTACAGTTTTGGAATCGGGTCGACCAGGGGAAGATCTTAAGCTCACTTATGAGATGATCCGATCACTTTTTTCTTCTTTTTTTTAGCAGCCTATGAGCGAGAATTGTGAAAAAAGTGGGTTGCGAGAATTGAGGAAACCTTGATGTAGGGTGATGGGTAATGGGTGAGTGAATGGGTGGGGTGATAGTAATGGGTATGGGGTGATGGGTGAGTGAATGGGTGGGGGGGTGATGGGTGATGGGTGAGGGAATAGATGGGGGTGATGGGTAATGGGTGAGTGAATGGGTGTGTGGTGATGGGTAATTGGTGAGTGAATGGGTGGGGGGTGATGGGTAATGGGTGAGTGAATGGGTGGGGGGTGATGGGTAATGGGTGAGTGAATGGGTTGAGGGTGATGTGAATGGGTTGGCGTTAATACATACATTTCTACATCCATGATTTCAGGAAAGCTTGAAGGGACTATCTGGAGAGTCTGTGTTTGGTGGGCCGAAGGCCCACCAATAGCCCTCCGCAGGAGCTAGCTAAAAAGTCCGCCCGGAGGGCGGCTTTGCGGCTAGTACAAATAAAGATTAGTAAAGAGAGTGTAGGAAGGATGTGAAAAATATGATTTATAAGGGAGAAAGAAATTAATGTCCGGGACTTTGAATAACAGGAAGAAGGGAAAATAAAGCAAACTATTCACACCACTATCTTAAGTGGGGTGTTAAAGGTTATTTTCCTTTGTGGATGAGTCTCAAAATGGCGGAGGGTGATTTAATTTTTCAAACATAAAGAATAGATTGGAAAAGTATAAGCAATTTACATTGAGAAAATAAAATAAAACGCAAAAAAAACAAAATTTAAGAATTGTAATGAAAAAAAAAAGTGTGTCTAAAAAACATTTAAAAAAAAAAAGGGGAAAAAAAAAGTGTTGAAAAAATTTTTTAGGGAAAGTTTTTTAAAGAAAATAAACCATAAAGAAGTAAAAAAGGGGCAGGGGGTTTGAGGTGGGGAAAAAAAGAAAAAGTGAAAGCAATTTTGTGAGAGAAAAATGAAACATCTCTCTATCTTAATTTTCCCGGGTTTATTTCCCCCACGGAGCGAAAAACGAGCTTGTCACCCATTTCCCCCCCGAATAATTCTTTGGTACTAAATAAAGGGTTGGTGAATCTATATAAAGGGTTTGTAAAATGTTTACTCCAGAATGGGGGGGCAAGGTCTTTTTGAGTCAATTGGCTGTAAAATGTCTCCTCCACGAAGGGGGCAAGGTTTTTAGAGTGCATATAGGGTTGTAAAATGTTTTTCTACGAAAAAGGGGGGGGGAAGGTTTTGAGGGGTATTGGCTTTTAAAATGTTTACCCACGAATGGGGGCAAAGGTTTTAGAGTTTTCATATAGGCTTTTTAAAATGTTTACTCACGAAAGGGGGCAAAAGGGGTTTTTAGAGTGCATATAGGTTAAAATGTTTAAATCCCCCGAATGGGGGGAAGGGTCTAGAGTATATTTGGGGTAAAATTTTACTCCAGAAAGGGGGGGGAAAGGGTTAGAGTGCATTTTTAGGGTGAAAAAGTTTACTCCACTATGGGGGGGGAAGGTCTAGGGTGCATAGAGGCTTGTAAAATGTTTACTCCCGAATGGGGGAAAGTTAGAGTAAAAAAGGTTGTAAAAGTTTTCTCCACCCCAAAAAGGGAGCAAGGTTTTAGAGTGCAAAGGCTCCCTTTAAAAGTTTACTCCCCGAATGGGGGCGGGTTTTTAGATGCATATTGGCCTTTTAAAAAAATTTACTCCACGAAAATGGGGGCAAGGTTAGAGGCATATAGGGTTTTAAAAATGTTACTCACGGAAAAGGGGGCAGGCTTGGGGGCACGTGACAAAATTTTAGTGGGAAGTCAATTTCCTAGTTTTAGTTAAATTAAGGGTTATACCAGTGTTTATTTCATGGGTTATTAGTTACTAGCGCGAGAGAATTTTATTGTATTATTGGCATGGCAAAAAGCAGTAGAAGTAGATTTTGTATTTATATTTTGTAGGGGTAGTAGCAGCATCACCACCCCCCCCACCACCATGCAGAGAGAGAGAGAGAGCAGGGGGGGAGGGGAAGAGGAGAGGAGAGGAGGAGAAGAGAGGGGAGAGAGAGAGAGAGGAGGAAAGGGGAGAAGAGAGGGGGAGAGAGAGGAGGAGAGAGAAGAGAGGAGAGGAGAGAGGGAGGGAGAGAGAGAGGGGGAGAGAGAGAGAGAGAGAGAGGAGGGAGGGGAGAGAGAGAGGAGAGAGGAGGAGAGAGAGAGGGGGAAGGAGAGAGAGAGAGAGGAGAGAGAAGGAGAAAAGAGAGAGAGAGAAGAGAGGGGAGGAGAGGAGGAGAGAGAGGAGAGAGAGAGGAGAAGAAGGGAGAGGGGAAAAGGAAGAGAGAGAGAGAGAGAAGAGAGAGAGAGGGGGGAGGAGAGAGAGGGGGGGGGGGGAGGGGGGGGGGGGGGGGGGAAAGGGGGGGGGGGGGGGGGGGAAAAAGAGGGAAGGAGGAGAGGAAAAACAGGGGGAGGGGGAAGGAGGGGGAGGGGGAAGGGGGAAAAAGGGAGAGAGGGGGAAAAGGGGGAGAGAGAGGGGGGAGAGAGGAAAAAAGGAGGGAGACGGAGGAGGAAGAGAGGAGGAGAAGAGAGAGAGAGAGAGGAGAGAGAGGAGAGGAGAGAGAGGAGAGGGGAGGAGAGAGAGAAGAGAGAGGAGAGAGAGAGAGAGAGAGAGGAGAAGGGGAGAGAGAAGAGGAGGGAGAGGAGAGGGGAGAGAGAGAGAGAGAGAGAGATTAAAATGGTACATGCACGGAATTATAATGTTGCGGCTCCGGTTAGTTAATATTGATCACGTCACATCAATTTAGAGATACACAGAGACACCAATCATCTGTCTAGCTAGCCCGAGGGAGAGCTGGAGTAAGTTAGGAAGGAGGACCGTGAGTAAGGAGAGTTAGGAAGGGATTGGAAGGGGTTCAGGGTTGGATAAAGGTTAGGGAGGAGCATTGAAGGTTTAACAGGTTGATGAATGGGTTAGGAAGAGTTAAGTTTAAGTAAAGTTTAATTCCAAGAGAAGTTAGGAATGGGTTAAAAAAGGTTAATGAAGAAGAAAAAGTTAGGAAAAGGTAAATAAGGATTAAATTGGAAAAATGAGTTAGAAAGGGATGCGTTGGAGGAAAGTTAACAATGGGTTAGGAACGAGTCAAGGAGATAATTTTCTAAAGCTGAGGAAAGTTAGGGTGAAGGAAGAATGGTTAGGAGAGGCTGGATAGAAGGAAGAAGGGTTAAGAGGCTGGATAGAAGGAAGAATGGTTAGGAGAGGGTGGAGAGAAGGAAGAATGGTTAGGAGAGGGTGGATAGAAGGAAGAAGGGTTAGGAGAGGCTGGATAGAAGGAAGAAGGGTTAGGAGAAGGTGGATAGAAGGAAGAAGGGTTAAGAGAGGGTGGATAGAAGGAAGAAGGGTTAGGAAAGGCTGGATAGAAGGGAGAAGGGTTAGGAGAGGCTGGATGGAAGGAAGAAGGGTTAGGAGAGGCTAGATAGAAGACAGAGAATAAAAGGGAAGGTGAAAAGGAAAGGAAAATTTATCGCCTTAATGTAACTACTTTTTAACCCATTTGTATGCTTAATAGCTGTTTAAAAACAATAATAATAATAATAAAGGGAAAATGAACTGGAAACACCCATCAGTTCCCCCCTCCCTTCGCTTCTCTTTCTCCCTTTTTTTATCCTTCACCAAACTAATACAAGAAAACATCAATCACACAGTCTCTGTCCCTCTGAGGAAAGGAGGATTATTTTACTGAACCAAAAAATGCAATGTGTTGTGTGTGTGTGTGTGTGTGTGTGCGTGTGTTGTGTGGTGTGTGTGTGTGTGTGTGTGTGTGTGTGTGTGTGTGTGTGTGTGTGTGTGTGTGTGTGTGTGTGTGTGTGTGTGTGTGTGTGTGTTTCATATTCTTGGCTGCACAAGTTAAATAAAAAGGGAGCCTCGGTTAATCTTATTACGAAGGAGCATATGTTTTGCATAGTGTCTTACGCCGTTTAGTACAAGCGAGGAACTACACCACACACCACCACCAACCCTCACCACCACCACCCAACCACCACCACACCACTAGGGTAATAAGAAAAGGGTTT
>JACEEZ010003429.1:0-12564 GCA_016584305.1 Chionoecetes opilio
TATTTTTTTTTTCAACCGGGGGGGGGCCCCCCCCCCCCCAAAAGGGGGTTTGGGGGTTTGGTAAAAATTCCCTTAGATCGGGGAAAATTCTTTGGATTTTTCTGAGTCCAGGGGAACGTGGGGAACCGAAACCCGATCCTCACATAATATACCATGTCAGAACCCCCCCCCCCCCCTAAATTTAAAAATTTGTTTTTGGTTTAATTTTTGGGTTATTAAGGGGTTTTTTTTAAGGTAATTGTTTGGGGATTTTGGGGGGGTGGGGAACTTGGTTGGAAGGGGGAATTTGTTATTTTTCGGGGAGTTTCGTTCCCCCCCGTAAAGGGTATTTTTTGCCCTAAAAAATTAAACCCCCGGGTTGGGTTTTCCCCCCCCCCCCCCCCCCTAAAATTTAAAATTGGGTTTTCCAGGCAAAATTTTTTCCCCCCAAAAAGTTTGGGGCCCCCCCTTGGGGGAAGGGGGGTTTTTTTGGGGCCAAAAAAGGGAATTTTTTTGGTTGACCTGAACTTTCCGCCCGAAAAGGGAATTTTTTAAAAAAAAAAAAATAACAAGGGGGTCTGGGGGGGAAGCCCCCCCTAGTGGGGAAAGGTTTGGTAATAAATTCCCCAGTTAGGTTGTTTGGGGGGGTTTCTGGGGGGGCCCCCATTATCCGGGAGGTTTTGGGTTTTCCAATTTTAGGGCAGGTAAAAAAAAAAAATAAAAATTTCTTGGTTGGCAAAAACCCCGGCCTATGACTAAATATTAATCAATCCCCTTTTAGCAAGTTGGTTTGGTTGGTTTTAGGTTAAAAGATTTTAATGGTATATTTTTAAAAGAATTTACCTTTCTTTTGCGGATTTAAATTTTTTATTTTTATTTCAGAAATATGTATACCCCTTAATTTAAAACCCCTTTTTAAACATGGGGGGTTATTATTGGGAAAGAGGTTTTTGGTAATTTTTTTAAGTTAGGTAAATTATTTAGTTAGTTTGAAAAAAATTTAATGGTTTTGAAAAAAACAAAAAAATAAAAGAAAAAAAAAAAAAAAAAAAAAAAAAAAGAAAAAAAAAAAAAAAATTTTAAAAAAAAAAAACAAGGGGGAGTTCTTCTGTTTCAGAATGCCCTTTTGCTGTAAAAAATCCCTTCAGATTATCTTAAAGTGGAGGTTAGTATATAAATGTGTACATAACTCTTGAGTTAAGGAGAAAACAACCTCTTTACATAAACATTATTTATCACGAATTTGACTTATAACGAACATAAAGCTTAGTCAAATCATAAAACAGTCTAATTCCTTTCATCTCCCTTTTTTCGCGCAGTTCCGTTCTTGATCTTGATATTATAGTACACAATATAAATTTAATAAACTTTTCCCATATTTCTGCATTCAGAGTTTTACTAAGGGGGTATGGGGGGATCCAAAAATGAAAACATTTTATTTTTTCATTTTCATTTATTCCAAGGGGAACTTTTAAAAAACTTTTCCGGCCGGGGGGCGATGTACCACGGGGCACAGGTCTCATTTGGTGTTTCTGCGAGAATTCCTATTGGCGCATTTTCCCTAAACCTGTTACGTATCCCTACACCCTACCGCCAATAACACTATAGTCCCACTGCCATTATGTCGTCAGGCGCCATATATTCAAATTTTTTAGCATCACTATGATACAAAATTGTATGGCCACAAAAAGAGGCATGCCATTAATTATGTACCTGTCTTCATTGGCAATACAAGTCTATAGGTTTTGCTAAAATTAAAATTTTGCGCCTGGCGACAAAGTGCAGTGGCGACTATAGTGTTATGAGGGAGTTGGTTGACGGTGCCCGAGATTCTAGCATTTCACCCTCTCTCAGCGACAATTCCATTAAAACATAATCAAATAGTCGTAGGTACTCAGCTACCCCCATTACACTTCCGTACTGTGCGGGGCAATAGAGGGCAGTAGAGGAAAATGGTGAGGTAAAAAACCCACAGCTGGCTTGGCGTCGCTTTTTCCATGGAAACGGCGGGATTTGTTTACATACCCTGGAAGGCGCCCAAAAGCGTTTGATAGAGGGTACAAAAACCCCTGAACGGCGCAGCCCTAAAATTCTTCTTTAAAACGCAGCCCTGATGTTACAGAAAACCAACTGAATTTTCATTGTGTTTTGCAACTGGGGAAATTTTTACGATTTTGAATGTGGATAAAAAAAATTTAAAAACGGGTGACGGGAGCAAAAAGTGACAATTTTGTTGAATATTCGATCATGGCTATTTTTTGACTGCATTAAATCAGGAATGATAAAAATGTTTGGACATACTTTAGTTTTTAAAATGTTGCATACTTTTAGTAAAGTTGACTTCCCCCGCACCTCGCGCATTTTTTGGATTGGTCGTGATTTTTTCCCCTCTTACTAGACCCTGCGAGCGCTCCCACTCCCCTTGCCTCCTCGCCGCCACAGCATACCTCAGGGGAAAGATAAAAAAAAGACTGTTGCATGATGGAGTTTTTAAAAACACAAAAAATTTTTTACTGGGATTCGTTATCACTGTAGTGGTCACAAACACATGTTGCAGTGTTACAATATTATTTTGTGGCGGTGGGGCTTGGGTGACCCAAAAGGGCCCCCCCACCTAATATTTTCCTTGGGGTCGTTGGTTGAGGACCGTATTTTAATATCTAAAATTTTTTTGGGAAGAAATGTTCTGCTCCACACGCCAAACCCCCAGCCCGGGGTCTCGGTGACGGGGGTTTTTAAAGCTTTTTTCCCTTTTACGTGCTGTTGTGCCACCGGGGGGGGACCCGCTCTACCGCAGGAAAGGGGGTCCGGCCAAAATAGCCGAGAGAGGGAAAAAAGGGGGATAGGATTAAAATACACTGAAAAAAAAAATACAACCATGCTTTTTTTTTAACAGCTCCGAAGAGCATGAGAAATTCATGTGCTTTTTTAACTCTTTAAAAGGGAAGGCCCAAATTAAAAAAAAAAGTACAAAAATCCCGTTAAACGCTAGTCCCAATAAAGACGTAAGAATTGCAGAAAGGGGTGGGCCAATTTAGTCCGGGGGGGTCTTGACGCTCCTCTTTTAAAAAAAAAATCGTAGAAAGATGGAAAATTTGCGAAGGTCCAGTTTTCCGGGGGGTCCCCAAAAACAAAAAAAAATAAAAACCAACCCTACCCCAAAAACCCAAAAAACATAAAAAACAAAAAAGAACTTTACGGTATTTGGAGTTTAAAAAGCAAGGAGGGGGGGTTAAATGAAAGCTTTTGCCAACCCGAGGAGAGGAAAGTGCCCCCCAATCAGGAGGGATACCCCTAATCGAGAAGGTTTTTCAGAAAGCAAATGGGAGGGAGAAAAAAATAAAAAGAGCCAAAAACACCAAAACTTTTTAGAAACTGATTTGCAATTTGAGAGTAAATTTTAAGCGGGGTTTTTCAAAAAAAAAAGTCCAAGAAAAATTTTTTGTAAGGCTGTCTGTAAGGTAGTTTTGTTCAAAAGAGTGTCCCGGTGTGTGATTGATTCCAGGTGACGTTAGGTAGATTCGTCCCTTTCCCTCCTCTCATTCCCTGCCTCCTCCTACACCTACCCTTTTCCCCCACCCTCCACTTTGGGACTTTTCCCCCCCCCCCCCCCCCCCCTGGCAGCTGTTTTCTTTTATTTTTTCCCCCCTCCGTGCCACGCCCCCTCCATAATTCCACCAAATACAGCCTTCCCCTTTCTGACGGTGCATAGTAAATTCCGTGGGATAAAAATTCTGTGTTGGAAATTCGCCCGCGTCAAGCGAGTATTCTTTCCAAGCCCGTGATTATATTTCACATTGAGGGGGGGAAAACCGGGAACTAACAGTTCTGGAGGCCTTATTTTTTTGGTGAAAAGTGCAAAATAATCGATATTTATCGTGCACACACATCAAAAGTAATTGTTTGTATGAAGAAAAAATTTCTAGGAAATAGACCCACCTTAAGATGTGGAACATTTCCAAGCTCGCACAGGCTAAAGTCAAATTTTTAAAAAACCCTCACCCATTTGACCACTATATACCTGGCTGCGCACGGGAAAATCGGGCCGTCGCGCAAGGGCCCGAAAAAAAACGGAGGCCGCTCTTTTTATATATATAATACGGGTATATAAGGTTTAAACAGTTATAGATATACTGTTTTTCTTTGTAAATTTTGCTCTATAAATTATCAAAAAAAAAAACGTGAAACCGCTAAAGAAGCCCTTTTCAGACTATGAAAAAATATGCATACTTAATATTCCTTCAACCCCCTTCGCCTTTAAAACTTTGCGAGTCAAAATTTTATCATAAAGGGGGATAATAAAGCCCCTTTTTTATTAGTTTCCCCTTTTGCTATATTTTTTATCTGATAAAAGGAATTAAAAACCAGGGCATAAATTAGCGTTAACAAATAAAAAAATTCATCATTCGGGTAATTTTCCCGATTAATGGGGTTTATTTTTTTAGGCAACGCTTTTTAATCCCGGGGTATAATTCATTATCAGAAAAAAAAAAATATATAAGAAAAATAAAAACATCATCAATGGGGAAAAATTTCCCCAAATTGATGTTTTATTTTTTTTTTTTAAGGGTAATTACAGGGTTTTCTAAATTTTTTATCAGAAAAACAAAATATAGCAAGGGGAAAGCTAAAAAAAAATTGCGTTCTATTGAACCCTTCATGAAAAAATTTGACTGCAAAATTTTAAATGGCAAAGATTTTAAGGGAATTTTAATTTCATGCATTTTTCTTCATAGTTCGTAATGGCATTTCTTTAGCGTGTTTTACTGTTTTTTATTTGATAAATTTATAGAAAAAAAACATTTACAAAGTTTTACATTTATACCTATATACTGATAAACCAGTTAATGATAGCCCATAACCACTATATCTCTTTGTCGGGCCCCCGGGGGCCCCCTTGCACCCCCGAAATTTCCAAAACAGGGTTGCGTGAAACAGTCCGGGTATAAAAGTGGTCTAGGGCCTCCCCTTTAAAATATTCTTTTAAAAAACCTGACCAAAACCCAACCTAACCTTCACCTCCCCCTTTTGATTTTTTTTACTTTTAAACAAAAAACGAAAAAACTTTTTCCCAAGCCTATTTGAAATCTAAAATTTTGGGCCACCATTCGCGGGAGTAAACTTTTTTAAAAGGGCAATATGCATCTGGGCCCTTGCCCCCATTCTTTTTTTTAGTAAAATTTACAACCCAAATTTTATCCCATCAGACCTTCCCCCCTTTGGGGAAAGGAAAACATTTGTACAACCCAAATTTATCCCATCGGGACCTTGCCCCCTTTCATGGGGGAAACCCTTTTTACAAGCCAATTTTCACTCTAGACCTTGCCCCCATTCTTTGAAGAAAAACTTTTTCAACCCCAAATTTTAAAGATTCACCAATTATTTAGTACCAAAAAATTTAATCTGCTGAAAAAGGTGCCCAAAGCTCGTTTCCCGCTCGCTTGGACAAAAAATTTTATTGTGAAAAAGTTTTGTGGAATCTTGTGAAAAAGGATGTAAAGCAGGCAGAGCAGTGGTAAGGAAGGGAAATGTACAAGGGTGTGTGGGGGGGAGGGGGGGGGGGATGTGTGGTGTGTGTGTTTTCATCTAGTTGTCTATTTGGTTTTTTTCAGGGCCAGAGCAATGCTCTTTGGGGCCCCCTTTCCCCTATCAACTTTTTTATCTTTCATTTTTTAGTGCTTTTTTGGGCCGAAGCCAGCCCCCGGGGAGAGCAGGTCAAAAACCCCCCGGCTAACCCCCGGGTACCTTTTCATTTGCGGGGTGGACAGGGGCTCGGGTTTTAGGAAACAACCCATCTGTTTCCGCTCCCCCGGGGATGGGAAACCCCGGGGATTCCGGCTGTAAACCCGGGAGCGTGCAAAACCACACAAAAAGGGGGACCCCCCCGTATGGAGTGGTGGTGTGTGTGTGTGTGTGTTATTAAACCAATGGCTTGTTTTTGCGAGAAAGGGACTCGCGACGCGGTTTAACCCCCTGGAGCGAGTTGGAGACATTAGGATGATTCTAAAGGAATGGGGGACCTCACACAGAAACACCCCATTTTGCTCAAGGGGGACATTTAACCCCCAAAATTTTGTCAAAAAAAAATTCCCCGGGGCAAACAAGGTTTCAAACCCGGCTAACCACAGAATGGTGCCCCAAAGCTTTTTCCATGGACCATCGTGGCGGTGGGCATGTGTGGGTGTGATGTGTGTGTTTTTTTGGGGGTGCGGGGTTTCCCTTTCCCAGCATCGCGTGTGTTTTCGGAAAATTTTTACATCTAATGCTTTTTAGGTTTTTTTTCAATTTTTAATTAATCAGATTTTTTTAAATTTTTTACTAAGTTCCCAAGTTTGTTTCTTGAAAATTTATAGCGGCATTTTTAGAGTAGATTTGGCTCGTCCCCACCTCGAGACGGGACATTTAAAGGACAGGAAAACGGTTCGGTGAAAAAATTTCCGACCCGTGGGTTTTGGGGTATAGCCTTATAAAAACGGCATCCACAGTGTTGGGAAAAACCCAAATCCCCCCGGGAGGGGGCACAAACCCCCCGGCAAAACCCCCGGTACCCATTCACTGCTGGGTGGACGGGGGGCTGGGGTTTTTAAGAAGACCCCGTTTGTCTTCGTCGCCCGGGGATCAAAAACCCGGGGGACTTCTGGGTTTGTGGGCGGGTGCAAACCCCTTAAGCCGCGGTACACGAAATTTTTCCGGGCAATTTTCAGCCAGGAAGAAAATTTGGGGGGAAACGGGAAAAATAGCCTTTTTTTGAGTCAAGACCAACATTTTTGGGTTTCCGGCTAAAAAAATTCCCAAAATTTCCCCCCACCAACGGATATTATTGACATTCTTTTTTAAGCACGCTCAAAATCTACAATACAAAAAGCAAAAATTAAAAACACCTCCATAGTGGAAAGAACCAAATTTACAATACAAATTGTGAAGTCTTGTACTTTTTTTTTAAAATTTTTTAAAGGATATAATAAACTTGGGAAAGGGTTTTCATGAGTTAGGGAGGGTTTCCCAAATTTTTTTTGTTGGCTGTCTCCCTTTTTTAAAGGGGATAATGAACGGCCCAAAATTGTTGTTGCTAAAGGACGCCTACATACACATAAATCCTTCCAAACATTCACCACCCTATTTAAAAACCCTTTTTCCCTATTTTCCCTTTTTTCCCAAAAGTCGGCTAGCTCTATGAAATTCCGTGGCCCAAAAAATCGGCAAAAAAAAATTGCCTTGGCTGAATATTGCCGGCAAAATATTCCCGGGAAAAAAAGTGCTGGTTTTGCCCGCGGTTTTTTTACATACGGATTTTCCTGATGCCTGGGACAATCGACATCACCCCCAACCCCCCCTCTCGCACCCCCCCCCCCCCCCCCCCCCCCCCCCCCCCCGGCCACCGCCAAGCGCCGTCCCCCCACCCCTTTCAGCAGCGTCATAAGCGGGTTTAATCAAAAACCAATTTGACTTAACTGCGGCATGCCGGTTTAATTGTTTTTCCCCTGCCTGCCATTCTTAGTGTTTCCTCTGACTCCAAGGGCAGTCCTGACCCCTTCACAGGTCACTCAGAGTTGCCATAACAGCGGCGGGAAATAGGACCCCCCACCGCCCCAAAACCCCTCCCGGGGATTTGCGTTTTCAAACAGGTTTTCCACACTTGGTGGGCTCCTTGATGCGTCTAAAACTCTAGTTTTGGGCCCGGGAGGATTAAAGGGCCAGTAAGTCTTCTTGCATTCTTGTAATTTGTAAACATCAGTGGAAACCTTTCAATACATTTAATAAGAAGCTTTTTCCCCCAGGGGTTTAAACAAAAGTTTCAGGTAACTTTGGGCCCGTCCCAAAGAGTAAAGGGGTTTAAAAGGCAAACGAACACGAACGACGAACGGCGGGCCCCTTCGCTTAAATTAAGGGGTTGTTTTGGAAGGAAAAAGCAGCGAAAAAGGGGTTGGGGGGCCCAAGGGTTTGAAGAAGGGGTACACCCGTTTTTCTTGGGTCAACCTTCGTTTAAATATTTTTTTACTTTCCCAAATTTGGGGGGGGAAATTAAGAGATATGTTAAAAAAATTTTCTTTCCAAATGTAAAAAAGTTTTAAGGGATAAGTTATTAGGTTTTCCATCTGGGGCAATAAGGTTTTAGGGGAACAATAATGAGGGGTTTAAAGGGTAGCGGGGTGGGGTTTTGCTTGAGCCTGCCGCCATCATCAAGGTCGCGCCAGAACCCGCCAGCACTTTTCTCTTACCGACATGTTCACCTGAGCGGTAGGGGAAAACTTACGTATACCGCCCCTTTCTTTTTTTAAATTTAAATTTATAAATATATTTTTCACCAACTTAAAAGCCGACGCAAAAGTTTCTGTGATGTTTTTTTAGGGGTATCGGGCAAATTTGCATTTTTAGACTATTTTTAGTTTGTACTTTGGCTACGCAGTTTGAAGCAAGGGCTTTGGTTTCCAATCACCCCCGGGGTGAGACCTCAACCCAACCCCGCTTTCTTGTCCCCTTCGGGGAACGATTTTAAGGTTCTTTCCGCCCCGTCGGGTACCTCGCCGTTGTCGCTTACCCCCCTTGACCCCGGTACGGGGCCCTTTGAACCCCCCTGAAGAGCGGTGGCAGACCTGGGAAATTTTAGAAGTGCTCGGGGGCCCAAATTTTTTTCGCGCCCCTTTTTCTCTTCAGAGCTTTGTGACGTATAATCCAAAAATTTTCGAATTTTTTGTTTAGCTTGACCAAAGACTTTTTAGAGGGGGGGGTAATTTTGCATTGGGTGACGCGTTCAACCCCAGCAAAAGGAAAGTTATGGTTTATGTGACTGCCCGGGGGTGGGAGGAGGGGGAGGAACCGCGAGCATGAAGGGCCCGCGTGGGAAAAGTGCCCAAGGGAAGAACCCCCGGGGGTGGAAATGATGAAATGAAGGCATTGTGATGACGGCCCCTCGCCCCCAGCCTGGCAAAACCAAACAATATTGTTATTTAAAGTTTTTTTTTTCTTGTCCAAATTTCTCAGACCAAAATTGGGTTTTTTTGTATTATTAAAATGAAGTTTTTAGAAATGAAAATTTTTGTGATGCTCTTTCCCCCCATTTTTAAATTTGACATGTGCAGGAAAAACAAAAAAAAATGGTTGTTCCCCGTTTTTAGGGAAGCGAATAAAAAAAAACGCTCTTTGGGTTTTTTGACTTTACGTTATCGGTGAAGATTTCACAAAGCACGAGTGTGTTGTCAGCCGGGCCCCGCGGCAGGCTGCTGAAAGGGCCTATGCTCGCTGCCTCCCACACCCGCGCCCCGACACCCGCTGTTCCTTGTAAGATCCAAAATGGTTTTGTTGATACAGGGGCCCCAAAATTTGCCCCAAAAATGGTTTTTCACAACAAAGCTTAAAAAAAAAATACAAAAAACCAGTGCGGGGGAAAATTTCCTTTGTATTCCAAAAGATAGCAATTTTAAGTTACCTTTTCTCTGATATATTTAAATTTTTATCTCGTGGGAAAAACTTGAGGCTGCCCGACCCGGGTCGGTTTCCCCCGAGCCCCCCAGGGCGTGCCCCGGGGGGTTTCAAACCTCTTCCCTTCCAAAAAGTTTTTTAGTCAGGCGGGGCCCTCATTTTCAAAGCATTGAAAGAAAAACGAGAAAATTTTTGAAATTGTGTATCATTTAAAATACCTCCGTGGAGAAAGAAAAAATGGAGGGGTGGAGGCAGTAGGGGGAGGGGGGTGAGGGGAGTTAAAAAAGGATTGAACGTCAGGGAACGCTGATGGGCGGGAGCGGGTTACAATTGTTTCTATATTGGGTTTTTTTTTGAAGATTTCGGGTTTGCTTTGTGGGGGGTTTTTGTTATGAGCGGGGCTCAAAGCCCCCCCCGCCCTCCGTACCTTCACCTGTCGGGATTTCCCCCTTACCCTGATGGGGAGGGGGGGCGGAGGAAAGGAAAGGGGATCAAGAGGGGTTTTTGTAAACCGCTGAGGGGGGGGGTAAATGGTCCCAAAAAAATGTAATGCTTAAATCTGCCCTTCGCGGTTTTTGAAAGGGATTACGGGGGGGAAAAAAAAACAAGACACTCCCCCCAAAAAAAAAACAAAACGTCCCTTTTAAAATTGAGCTGAAAACAAATTTTACTTTAAACTTAAAAGGGCCAAGAAATAGTTGGCTGACGTTTTTTTTGTGGCACAACGGTCATCTTTTTTTTATTTTTTTAGAAAAAAATTAAAATTTAGGCCCCTTTTTTGCGGAAAAAAGTTGATTAAACCCCTTTTCTGATTCGGCGGGTTTGGTCGGCTCCCGGTCAAATTGTATATTTAGCTTAGGTTTTGTTTTGTATGGGATGGTCTTAGGTTGGGTTTAAAATTTTTTAAAATTTTTTTTAAGGGGGGTTTTTTTAAAAGGGGTACCCAAAAATGGGGGATGTAGGAAAAAGTTTTTAAGGGGTAGTAAAAAAAGGGGAGAACAAGAAAATTAAAGGATTACAAGCTGGAAAAAAACGTAGAAAAAATGAAAAAGGGAAAAACGGTTCAACCCCAAAAAAGGGTGGTAAAGGGTTGAAAGGATCAGTCGCCGGTTTGTTGGTGCGGAGTCATTAGGGGGCTTTAAAAAGGGGGTTTGGGCAGCTTTTGGGTGGGGATGAAAGGGGGATGGGTCCCTATATAGTAGTGTTTTGTAACAGGGAAAAACCCCTGTTTAGCTCTCAATGCCCCCTTTTACTTCCTAATTTTTATAGTTTTATGTTCTTATTTTTACCGGGCACCCCCCTGGCCTGATTAAAAAACCCTTTATTTTGTGCAGAATGGGGGTGAAGAAGTACCGCGGCGGGCCCCTGTCCCCGCTCAGGGTTTTTTGTGGAGATTTGGGCATGAATGGAGGGAGGGTTTTGGGTGGGATGGGATATTGGGGGGGTGGTATTTTAAACTAGGGGGTCGGGGGGATCAGGGGTGGAGGGTTTTGGGGGGGGGAGGTGTGTGAAAGGGAATTAGGGTTTTGTATTAAATACCCAAAGGAAAGGGGGGGTCAGGGAGTGGGTGGAAACGAAGGGGAAAGAAGGGTGGGGGTTTGGGATGGGGTAAAGTTAAATGGCAGGCTCATACCCTTTCACCCCATGCCCCTTTGGGTCCCGTAAAACAAAACCTGCCCGACGTTTTGGGGGGTGGTTTTTTTAAATGTAAGTAGCGGGGTTTGGGGGGGAGGGGCACGGCAGGTGATTTATTTTTTTTGCAACGCCTCTGCCCCGCAGCCCGGGAAACCCCCCTCTCGCCTCTCCTTTTAAATTATACTCGAGATAATTACCCTTACGCTTTAATTTTATGGGGAATTAAACACGCGTTTTTTGGCCCGGGGAACCTGTGTTGAGCCCAGAACACGCCGCAGCAACCGTGAAAAACGAGGTGAGAGGGGGAAAGCAGAGGATATGAAAAAAAGAGGAGGGGGAGGCACGTAACCAAAGGGGGGAAAGATACAGAAGGGGAAAAAGAAAAAGCCCTGGAACAAAACCCGCCCGGAAGGGCCCGGTCCCCATTCCCATTTCCCCGGTCGTTCGCTTTTAGGCGTCTTAGAGACTCATGGGAGGGGAGTTTTCTGGTCCTTGGGCTTTTTTGTAAAGATATTTAAAAAGTCTTTTTTAAACCAACAAGGTATCCAAAAGGGAATAAGTTGTGTGGACAAAACCTGCATGCTGGCACATAATCACCGTCACGGCAGAAAACTCAAACGGGCGGGGCGTGTTTGGGGCACATAGCGGGGTCCTCTGTTAAAAATCAAATGGGTGTGACGGCCCCCATTTTAATCCCCCGACCCAACGGGGAGGGGAGAGGCAGAGGTAACCCAGCGGGGAAAAATTTTCCCTTTGCCAAATTTCTTTCTGGGTCCTTATCAGTCAAACCCCCTGCAGTTTTTTATTTTCACCAACAAAAGCTGGGGGGCCCCCCCACCGTGCAAGCCGTGGGGTCCATGTCACCTCCCATTTCCCCCCATGGGGAGGGGATGTCACATGACCGCCGGAAGTCTCAGTCAACTTGGGGTTAGCTTTTTTGTGCCCCTTTACCTTCCCCCCTCCCCCACCCCCTCCTTTTTTTCTTTTCATACTGACAAAGAAACGTTCACAAAGACGGCCATGTTGACCCCTGGGAAAAACGCACCACAATTTCTGTTGTGGAAGGAAAATTTTTTTTAGGGTGCCCCGGTCTTAAAGCCTCCATATTTGGGTTCGGGAAGGGAAGGGACCCCGTGTTTTGCGGAAAGGGGAAAACGTTTTGTTAGGGAAGGGGGAAAGGGGTTTTCGTGGGGAAGAAGTTATAAAGTTAAAGATTTATGGTTCTTCGAGTTCGGATCAAAACGTGAATTTTTCTGTTTATGGTTTTTTTATCGGGGTACTTTATAACTTTCTCTCCTTCTCTCTTTTCTCCCCTCTCTTCTCTCTCTTCTCCTCTCCCCCTTTTCTCTCTCTTTTTCCCCTCTCTCTTTTCCTTTTTCTCTCTCTCTTTTTTTGGAAAAATATATTATAAATATATATATATATATTTTATATATTATAAAAATAAAAAATATATTTTTTTATTTTTAAACTTTTTTCTATCTATATTAAAAAAAGCGAAAGGTGTCTTTTGTGTGTGGGTGTGTGTGT
>JACEEZ010003430.1:0-12536 GCA_016584305.1 Chionoecetes opilio
TGGACGGAGGTAATTTGCCGCCGGCGGCCCCCGTTCGCCGTCTACGGCCTACGTCCCCCGCCGGTATGGTTGCTGGGTCAGTTTTTTTCAAAATTTCCAGCTTTATCAGGAACCCCAAAGATACATAAAAATAAAGATAGATAGTACATGGGGAAGGAGTTTACAGGGAAAAAAGGGTTATCAGTTTGTCTGTGTGTGTAATTAGTATCATAAAAAAAAATAACATTTGTTTAAACCGCGGCGAAGATTATTCGGGAAACACAAGGTATATTTCCCTTTTTTTCAATAACTTCCAACATATTATCACACTTTTAAATCTCAAGGGTACACCTAATAAAAATATGTGATATCGAGTTAACTATGAATATGATCTGATTTGAATAGAATATTATTTAAAATTTTTTAGCTACATGTCTAAACTCCCAGACGTACGTCCCCTTAAAAAGGGGTTTTAAAAACCCCAAAAAAGGCCTAAATTGTCACCCTTAACCATGATAACATAAGGGAAACTTCCCACAAACAAAAAGACGGGGGGCCTCCGGAGGCCCTCCGATGTCTTCCCGGGGGCCCCGACGGAAGTGTCGACGTGGGGCCGTGGGGATTTGCTCAGGGGGCTCACCGGGGGCCGCTCCCAGGGGTCCACCGTGGGGGCATATCCCTTTGCCGCGTTATTTTAACTATTGAGGAATTTTATGGTTTACTTTCTAAGTATTTGCAGATATAGTAAGTTTTAAGAGTTTTCCCAAAACCCATTAGCCGATTAATAACTAATGGGCTTTTTACATTTATAAAAACTTTCTATATCTGCAATATACTTAGAAAGTATAACCTAAAATTTTCCTTGTCGTTATCCAAAAAATACGATGAAAAGGGAGATCAAAATTTGCTAGGACATTGTTTTTTTTCTAATCAAAAACATTTTTTTTTTTGGGTTTACATGCTGGGTACGGGGAACAGTACCCCCATGTAGAAGGTATTGATTTTCGGCGAAAAAACATAAAATACTCCCCCGCTTGTGCGTTTTTTAGTAACTGATTTTTTAATGATTTCACTCGAGCACTGGCAAACGCTGCCGGGAATTCCTAAAAAGCGTGTCCCCACTGCAATCATTTTTATTATTTAGTAATTTCGAATAATGAGGGCGAAAACATGTATACCTAAATTCTCATTATTTTTCGACGGTTTTAAAGGGTGGGAATTTGGGCCTCTCGTGGGTTTTTTTAAACCCCTTTTTAATGGCCCTTTTGTACGTCTAGCATTTTTGTGCATTTATAGCAGGGAATTCAAAAAATATTCTGTTCTAACCCTGATATTTTCCATGAAATTTTCCATATTACATATTCCTTATTTGGTGTAGGGGGGGTGGGGTCCCCCCAAAACCCAACGGGGGGGTCCCGTACGAAGGCAAACGCGAAAATTTTTTTCAAAATTTCCGCCCCCACCATGCCACACGGATGCGGCCACCCCAGTGAAAATACATGCGAGCAAAGGGTAGCGCCCCGCCCTCCGTTTTACCGGGGGAAAAAATTTTATTTTTGTATTTCCCCCCGTTTTTTTTTCGCCTTTTTAATAGTGTCCCCCTGCGGGGTGTGATGGCGGATTCTTTTTGGGTAAGTTTTTAATACGAGGTTACCCGTATTTACATTTTTATTTATGAAAAAGAGTGCATCTTTCGAAAAAGGGCCCCGGTGGCATTATTTTCAAAAAAAATTTTGGGGGCGGGGGGGTCACGTATGGTGAAGTGCGGGGGTAACGTCCGTGAAATTTTTAAAAAACTATATCTTTTGAAATACCTAACAAAATAAAAAACAGTGATTGACTATGTATATTGCTGATATTAAAATGGTGTGGTGAACTAGTGCATTTAAAATTAAATGGAACGTTTTTTTTGGGCATAAAGTTGAAGGTGTTTGGGTAAAAATTATGATGTATATCATTTTTATTATGCTTAAGCACTAAAAACTAACTTTTATATAAGTGATTTATGTTATTAAAAAAGATTTGAATTAATTTTTTATGGTTTAAAAAAAACCCATTTTAACACTGCATTTTTGGGGGCAGACGTTCGGTGATCCCCCGCTCACTCGATTTTGGAAAAAATTAAAAATTTTTAAATACTTAGAAAACTAAAAAAAAAAGTGACTGACTATGCTATTGATGAAAAAAAGGGGTGGTGGTGAACTAGTGCATTAAATTAAATGGAACGTGTTTTTTTTTTGGTGTAAAGTTGAAGGTGTTTTGGATTAATTATATGCATTCGTGTTTATATGCTAAAGCACTGAACTAAATTAAAAAGGATTTATGTTTTAGAATTTTCTAAATTAATTTTTTTTAGGTTAAAAAAAACTTTAACACTGCATTTTTTTGGGGCATGACGTTCTTTTGATCCCCCGCTCACTACGTTTTTGGAAAATCTTATTTTTTTAAATACTTAGAAAACATAAGAAAAAGTGACTGACTATGCATATAGCAGTATTAAATGGTGGTGGTAAACTGTGCTTTTAAATTAAATGGAACAGTTTTTTTTTTGTGTAAATTTGAAGGTGATTGTTTTAAAATTTATGATGCTATATCATTTTATTATGCTATAACACATAACTAACTATTATATAAGTGTTTTTAGTTATTAAATGATTTCTAAAATTTAAATTTTTTATGGTTAAAAAAAACTTTAACACGGGCATTTTTTGGGGGGCATGACTTTCGGTGACCCCCCACTATATTGCCGACTCATAGTCCCAAAAAAAATATGGTGGCCATGCAGAATCGCCTCTACCTGTAAAAAATACTAAGCAAAGCTAACCTAAACAACCAAAACCAACTATCATGATGTCTATGTCATTAACTCTTTTCAATCTAACCTAACCCCCGCCATCACCGTCATCTGCCTCCAAATTGTCGGGAAGAGCGACAAGCAGAGGGGGCCGCCTGACCGGGGAAGGCTGCCTTTAAGCCCGCGGGCCACTACTGCAGCCTGAAAGAAGCCGCTACAGATTCAACATCAAAAAACAACTCTTGCGTAAGTTGCTCTTTTTAGTTCCATATCCCCCAAAGGTCTTTCTGATCCTCTCCCACGTCTTTTTTGGTCCCCTGGGATAGGTCATGAAAAAAAGCCCTCAGGAAGTTTAAAGGGTCTCTTTTTTATAGATTTTAAAATTTTTTCTTTTTTTTGTTAGTTTTTTTTGCCAGCAAGGGCCTTCTAACCCCTAATTAATTTCTTTTTTAAGGATGCCTTAAAGCGCTCTATTTTTTAAATTTTTTTTGCCCAACTTTTTTTTTGCCAGAAAGGGCCTTTTAAGTCCTAATTCATTTCTTTTTTTTTACAGGACCCCTTTCTATCTATCGAAGAAGCTGTGGGATGGAGTTCCCTAATCCCCTTTTGTTTCCCGTAGCAAAGGGGTTTTTTCACCCCTCAACAAGAAAATATACATTGCTAAATTATCCCACCCCACGCAGCAAGATGTTTTACGGCCTGCCCATGAACGAGTGCGTAGGATGGTGTCCATAGCCATCCCCTTGTGGGAGCAAAGCACCCCGCTCCCTGGGAGAAAAAAAAGGCGAAAAAGGGAGGGGTACTATCCTTCATGAACCGCACCAAAAACCTTGTTTAAGGCTCCGGGAGGCATGTCCATTGCCAGGATTTTTGCCTTCAACAAAGTAAAGTGGAAAACCTTCTTTAGGTTTAAAATTGTTTTGGGGAAAGTACACTTCACGCCGGACCGGATATCAATTTGAAGAGAGTTCATTGCGACTGTTATGAAGCCAGTCAAGGTTTTTGGGTTGCGGAGGCCAGCCTGCCACGCAGGTAACCCGGGAAACGCGGTGACAGCATGACGTTTGTGGGCTTTAAAAAACTGGGGGGGGCATCCATCCCCCCTTTGTTTAAAAATTCCCAATGCCGTGGAATTCCGCTTTCATGAGGACCCCGTCTTTGGTTCCAAAGGGATTTTGGCTCCTAGGGGCTGGAAAAAAGGGGAAATCTTCGTCGACACTTCAGATCTCCATGAAAAAGTCTTGTTTTTCTTAGGAACAAGTTTCTTCTGATCATGGAAAATGCTAAAATGTCACATAAAACATTCACCCTGTTGATTTTTTGCGATAATGCTGTATCGTGATTGTTACCCCCTCCGCTACAACAAAAAAACTCCAGCCTTGGATTTTAGGCTTTGGCCCCTTTAAAGACATTCCTGCGTGCCCTACTGAACGACCCGCGCTCATGCCCCTAACAGCAATAAATCCACAAGTTGCCAAGTTTCTTCTGAGGCATGGCCCAAAAGCCACTACCCCCCCCCAAACATTTCAGTGGTTTCCGGGCGACTGTAACCCACTAAATCGCAACATTTTCCCGATAAAATGTGTTTGTGGGAGGCCATGTAACCGAGCGACCGGCCCCCCAAAAATTTGAAAGTGGAATTTCCCCAAACTTCTTTGATGGGGAATTTTTCAGATGGAGGGACGATGGCTGAAGGCCTACCTCAGACTATACCCCTTCCCGCGGTCTCCCGGGCTAGATTGTGCCTGCCCCCCCGGGGCCCCACGACAGACCCCTGCCCCCCCGGCACCAGCACGACAGGCCTGCCCCCCCGGGCCCCAGCACGACAGAGCCTGCCACCCCGGGGGCCCCACCCCCACGAGCCCCCTGCCACCCGGGCCCCCAGACGACAAGCCTGCCACCCCGACCCCGGCAGCAGACCCTGCCACCCCCCGGGCCCCAGCACGTGCCCCTCCCCCCCCCGGGGCCCCCGGCACGACGCACCCTGCCCCCCCCAGGCCCCCTTCTCAACAGAAACTTAACCCCAGAGTGGTCGGCCTTTCCCCAAAGGCTAATCCTCGTCCTTATGGAAAGGGACGAAGAGGGGCGGGCCTGCCCTTTTAAACCGAGAATGAGGAGGCAATATCTGACCCGAGGTTTTTAAGGCGAAAGAGGCAGGCTGGGGAAAACAAAAAGAAGGGGCGGCTGAAAAGAAAACATTTGGGAAAAAAAAAAAGGGTCCAAGCGGGGAAAAAGTCTGTGCCTGCCCCCGGGGGAAGACACCACTGACGAGGAGGGGGTTGATGAGTCCGATTCAGCTGGGCGACTCCTCCGAGTACTCGGATGAGGGGACGACGAGGGCACCTGGACTGCACATCTACCCTTTTGCTGCGAAAACATCACAGGTGGGGACTTTGTTCTGGTTCAGCTGAAAACTGGAGGGGGGAAGGGTGTGGGCACATAGGTTTTCTATTTGCTCAGGGGTTGGCCATCATGGAGGATGGAAAATTAGACCTTTCTTTCCTCCGGATGAAAATCCGCTAACACCCGAGCACGTTTTACCCTTCCCTACCATCCTAATGAAAAACTTCTGTTGTCCAGAACAGTGCAAGGGTTCCTGGGGACCCCAAGGGCTCACCAAGAGGCAGGGTGACCCGGTGAAGGTGTTTCCCCCGCTCATGCCTTCTGATGCCTTCTGAAAAGTGGCATAAAATACCTAGACCTACTTTTAAAAAATGCTTTTTATATGACTTTTTCTTTCTTTCATCACCTAATAATAATGGTGGGTGTCAGGCTTTTGCATATATGTTTGATTTCCCGCAAAAAAAAAACAATAATTTTTTATGTAAAATGAAAATTTAAAAATTCATTTACGGTGCCCCCCCCCACCTGATCCCCGGGGTCCCCCCTCGTGGGGGGGACAGGGGCGGGTGCCAAAAATTTATTAAAACCTTAAAAAGACCCTTTTTATCTGAGTAAGTATTCAGAGGTCCATAGGTGGGCTATTGTGAAGTTTGTTTTGGGGACAGTGTGCACTCTCTCAGGTAAAAAATGGATTTTTTTTGAAGATTTTTTCCCCTAAAGTACGGTGTCCCCCCCACCACCCCCACGTTTAGTATTGTACTTTGATAATAGGTTTTGGGAATTATTGAAATAAAGGGAAAAAATTACCTTGTGCACGTTATCCCTAAACTTTTCCGGTTAAATTTAAACAAAATTTTTTTTATATGATAAAAAAAAAAACATGACAATTTAACCTTTTTCCATTAAAATCCTTCCTATGTACGTTTTCATCTTTTCTCAGTATCTCTGGGGGTTCCTGTTGCTGGAAATATTTGAAAAAAAACTGATATATGATAATTTCTTAACTTTTTAAAAACTTCTATAACAATTTTTTAATAGCTTGAACAGGCCCCAATAATATATGTACCGATATTGAGATACTGTTTATTTACTGTGTTTTATTTATAATATAATATGATATGAATACTTCCCACTTACAATACTACCACGCCCGCGGGGGCCCCCGGGGATTTTACGTCAAGTTGCCGCTGCTTTCACTACTGATGTAATACTACAGCAAGAAATCATATAACTGTTTTTTTTCAAAAAGTTTCACTAGAAATATTCAATTTTTCAAATTTTGTACATTAAATTTTAACATAGTAAATTTTTCCCCTCTGAAAATACCCAGCGGGCCTTCGGAGGGCTGACGGAGGGAAAAATTTGCCGGGCGGCCGCCGTTCGCCGCTTACAGCCTACTAGGCCCCCGGTGATGGGTTTGCTGGGATTATAACAGTTTTCGCTCCTTCATTTTATCGAAAAGCTGAATATATAAATAATTCAGTACGACACGTTTTTTTTTGGAATTCCTTACGGCGCTTGGCGTGTGTCGTGAATGAGGGTTTTGGGGTGAAAATAATCAGTTACTTGGAAAACGCACGAGTGGGGGGGTGTTGTTATGTTGTTCGCCGCAAAACCCATATCCTTCTACTGGGGTTTTCCCCTGTTCAGTGTTCCACGTACACCAGCATTTAAACTCAATAACGAAAATGTTTTTTTTTACTTATGAAATAAGCAAAGTCCCCAGCATTAGATCCTGCAATCTCCTTTTTATCGTATACTGGTAAAGACCGGATATTTCTGGTTTTAAAATTTTAAACATATTGCAATATAGTAATTTTTTTTTTTAAGTGTTTGAAAACCCCTTAGTCTATTAAACCGGGTAAGGGTTTTGCAACCCCCTTAAAACATTACTATATCGCAAAATCTTTTGAAAGTATAACCATAAAAATTTCCCCAATCAGTTTTTTAAAAACACGGCAAATGGGCATATCCTACGGCGGGCCGCGGGCGGCCCCCCCCGGTAGCCCTGAGCAAATTCCCAGGGCCCTACGTCACCCTTCCGTGGGCCGCCGATAAGACATACGGAGGGCCTCCGGGGGGCCCTCCGTCTTTGGTTTGGGGATGGGAGTATGGCTGTTGCAAAAAGGAAATAAATAGGAAGGGGAAGAGAAAGGGGGAAAAAGAATGGGTGAGGGAATGAGTGAGAAATCAAAACTGGAAAGGTACAGGGGAAAGGACCGCAAAGTATGAAAGGTTCTTGATGGTGGGGATGGAGGGGGGTTTACTCTTCAGAGCCAGGGCAAAGTCGCTGGAGTAAATAGTCTATGTACAGATGGAAGAAAAGGTGGCAGCAAGGGTTGGGGGTGTGTTGCAGGATGGGAAACCTGGAGCACTTTTATGCGGAATGTAACGGGAGAGTATGAGAACAAAGAAAAGTTGGAGGTATGGTAGGAGAGGTCGGAGTGGAAATGGCGAAGATAGAGACAGGAATGGGGATGCTAGAGCAAATTAGGGTAGGTAAAATAGAAAAAGAAGGGTGAGGTGGGAGAGGTGTAGGGAAGGATCACTCTGTCCCCCCAAACCCTTTTAGTCTGTATACTTTTCTCTATACTATAGTTGGGGAACGGCATAAGGATGAGAAGTATGGGTGCAGTTGAGATAGGAAATGACAAAAAAGCTTGTTAATGTATCCCCGATGAATGGGGAATTATGATGGGGTCGGCCGGAAAATCCAAGCCTGTTAGAAGTGGGGAATGAGTATGGGAGAGAATTTGGAGTCGGATTAGCAGTTAGAAAAGTAAGGTGATGATAGTAAATAGAATTCAGAGGCGGAGAGCAACGCTACAGGAGACTGGGAGAAGAATGAATTAGAACAAACTAGTAATCAAGTACCTAGGGATGTGCATGGTTCCAATGGATGTGGAAAAGCAAAGGCTGGAAAAGATTAGCCAGGCCAAATCAGTGGTTGGTCGACTTGGGAGTGTGGGCAAGGAGGAACAAGGAGAGGTATGTCAGGACTCCTCGCTGATGATGTCGATGGGTCTTTTGAACGCTAATGACCTCCGACCCGACCTACCGAGCCCTGAAGAAGCTCCGTTCGCAAATCTCCTTCTCGGCGAGTGCTATTCGAACAGCAGATGGTCGCCTCGTGTCGACATGGATGGGCAGATGGCCTCGTTGGGGCTGATGACTTTGGGCGTTTTACGGTGGAGCCCTCCACCTGAGCCGCTTTCACACACTGGCTTACAGGCAGTGGATGCCGATCCTCCCATTGACGAAACCGCAAAAACCCTCTCTTGACGAAGTTCAGAGAGGCTGTAGCAAAGTTGAAGGGTGTAAAGGCAGCTGGTGTTTGTAATATCAGTGCGGAGCTCCTCAAAGCTGGGGGTGAGGCCATGATCCGCGGGTTGCATGCTGTCCTGACTGCCGTGTGGCAATCAGGTACCATTCCTCCTGACTGGAAAAGGGGGCTGGTCGTCCCTATCTGGAAAGGGAAAGGGGACCGTCAGGACTGCAACAATTACCGCGGTATTACACTGCTCAGCGTACCAGGCAAGGTGCTTGCCCATCTATGCTGACACGAATTCGCAGTCATCTGGTGAAGCATCAGAGACCTTAGCAGTCTGGGTTCACGCCTGGTAAGTCAACAACGGACCGTATCCTAGCGCTTTGTGTCCTGGTGGAACGCCGACGTGAGTTTCGACAGGGGATGCTTGCAGCCTATGTTGATCTCAAGAAGGCGTTTGACTCAGTGCATCGTGAGTCACTCTGGGATCTTCTGCGACTTCGAGGGATTCTGCAAGGACTATTGGTTTGATAATGGTCTGTATTCGGGGGACTGAGAGTGCTGTGAAGTGTGGGGCAGGTGTATCCAGCTTCTTTCCTGTGAATACAGGAGTGAGGCAGGGGTGCGTCCTTGCCCCATCACTTTTCAACGCTTGTATGGACTGGGTATTGGACAAGGTTGTAGATCAAAGTGATTGTGGAGCATCCGTCGGCAACACCAAGATCACTGATCTTGTTTTTGCCAATGATGCAGTAATCTTTGCTGGGGTCGCTGGAGGTCCTGGTGATGGCTCCGAGGCGCTGCACGAGGAGGCAAAGCCTTTGGGACTTGAGGTCTCCTGGCTCAAGACCAAGGTCCAGGTATTTGGAGACTTACTAGATGAAGCAGTACAGTCTGTTCATGCGTTGTGGCGAGGACTTTGAGATCTGGAAAGTTTTACATACCTTTGGGTAGCGCAGTCCATAATGACGGCGGGTCACGTCAAGAAGTCTTACGACGGATTGGCATAGCCCACGGTGTTATGGACTCGCTTAGCGGGAGTATTTGGCGTTGTCGGTACCTGTGCAGGAGGACAAAGATCCGGATCTTCAAGTCGCTTGTGATCCCTGTCTTACTCTATGGTTGTGAGACATGGACACTAAATAGTGACTTGAAGAGACAAATCAATGCCTTTGGTAATAAGTGTCTTCGCAGAATCATGGGGTATCGCTGGGATGATTACGTGTCAAATCAGCGATTGCACCGTGAGACTGAATCGAGGCCTATTACCGGGCATAGTCCGTCAGCCCCAACTTCGGCTATATGGGCATGTGGCACGCTACCCTGAAACCGATCCTTCCCATCGGGTTGTATCTGTAGAGACAATCCGGCGTGGAGGAGGCCAAGGGGGCGCCCACAAGGCTCGTGGCTGGGGCAAGTTGATGTTTCTTGTCGAGAGCTGCTTGGTATGGGAAAGGAGCCTGCATGGGAACTCGCGCGTGGTGACCCCCGGGAGTGGCGTCGTAGGGTGGGCGAGGCGACGCGCCCCCCGGCGTATGCCCCCAATGATTGATTGAAGTATGATGTGTTGAGGGAAGTGTGGAAAAGTGTGGCTGTCCCAAGCATTATGTATGGTATGGAGGTGATTGCATGGAATGAGAGTGAAATAGAGATATTGGAAGTGGGACAAAATAAAGTAGCAAGAATGGCACTGAATGCACCCAGGTATGCAGCGACTGAAGGTTTAAGAGGTGACATGGGATGGAGTACATTTAGGGAGAGACATTCGAAAGCAACACTCAGGTATAAGATCAGACTGGAACGAATGGAGGACACAAGATTGGCACGAAAAGTTTATTTGTGGAGTGAATGTACCCAGCAAACACAAAGACGGAGGGCCTTTGGAGGCACTCCGTATGTCTTATCGGCGGCCCGACGGAAGTGTACGACGTAGGGCCGCTAGGAATTTGCTCAGAGGCTTACCGGCGGGCCGCTCCCAGCGGCCCGCCGTAGGGCATATGACCATTTGCCGCTGTTATATTAACTGATTGAGGAATATTTATGGTTATACTTTCTAAGTATATTGCAGATATAGTAATGTTTTAAGGGGTGTTGCACAACCCATTAGCCGATTAATAGACTAATGGGCTGTTCAACACTTATAAAAACATTACTATATAATGCAATATGCTTAGAAAATTTAACCAGAAATATTCCTGTGTCGTTATCCAGTAATACGATGAAAAGGAGATTGCTAGGATCATAATTGCTACGGACATTGTTTATTTCATAAGTACAAAAACATTTTCGTTATTGAGTTTACATGCTGGTGTACGTGGAACACTGAACGGCGTGAACAGCCATGTAGAAGGATATAGGTTGCGGCGAACAACATAACAACATCCACCCACTCGTGCGTTTTCTAAGTAACTGATTATTTTCACTCAGACACAGCGCCAGGCGCCGTCAAGGAATTCCTAAAAAAACGTGTCGCACTGCAATTATTTATATTATTCAGTCTATTTCGATATAATGAAGGAGCGAAAACATGTTATAACTAAGTTCTCATTATGTTATCGACTGGTTAAGGGTGACAATTTAAGCCTTTTGTGTGTTTTAAACCCTTTGTAATGGCTATCGTACGTCTGGCAGTTTAGTACATTGATAGCTGGGAAAAGATTTCAAATAATATTCTATTCTAAATCATGATATGATCATATTCATATGTTAACTCCATCATCTACATATTCCTTATTAGGTGTACCGTTGAGTATTAATATGTGTTGATAATATGTTGGAAGTTATTGAAATAAGGGAAAATATGACCTTGTGTTATTCCGTAATAATCTTCGTCGCGGTTAATCAAGTGTTATTTTTATATGATACTAATTACACACACAGACAACTGATAACCTTTTTCCATGTAAACTCCTTCCTATGTACGTATCTCATCTTTATTTCTATGTATCTCAGGGTGTTCCTGATTAAGCTGGAAATATTTGAAATAAACTGATATATGATAATTTCTATAAACTATCATAAAAACTTTTATAACAATTTTTAATAGCTTGAACAGGCCTAATAATAGTGATGGTACCGATATTGAGATACTATGCATATTACTGAGTTAATATATATAATATGAAATGAATATTTCCCACTTACAAATACGTACCAGCGCCCAGCGGGCCTCCGGAGGATTGACGTCAAGCTGCCACTGCCTGTCACTACTGATGTAATACTACATCAAGATAATCATATAACTGTTGTTTCAAAATGTTTACACATAGAAATATTCAATTCTTGAAATTCTGTACATTAATTTTCAACATAGTAGATTATCCCGTCTGAAAATACACCAGCGGGCCTCCGGAGGGCTGACGGAGGTAAATTTGCCGCCGGCGGCCGCCGTTCGCCGCTCTACGGCCTACGTCGGCCCGCCGGTGATGGTTAGCTGGGTAGTAGTAAATGGCGGAAGCGATGCCAAAAAATGGTAGAAAGAAGTGGATTGCGATTTTGGTGGATGTATCAACTGATAGATGGAAGACCGAATGTAATTGAATGGAAGATGTTGAATGGTGATGAAGAAGGCCTTGAGTGGGATGTGAGAAAGTGGAAAACTGAGATCGATAGAGTAGTGAAGTATGTGGGGCTGAGTAAGTGGAAAAATGAGATGGAGCAAAAGAAAACACTAGAATGGTATAAGGAGAAAGAGGCACCAGCGTATGAAAGTGTGTATGATGGAACCCGGGGTGGCGACCTTCTCTTCCAAGCCAGAACACAGTGCTTAGATGTCAATGCAAGGAACTACAGATGGTCCGAGTCAGGCAGCAAAGTGTGCCAGATGTGTGACATGGGTGAGGATGAAACAGTGGAACATGTGATACTAGAATGTGAGAAGTATAGCGGGGAGAGAATGGAAATGATGCGTGTGGTTGTGACTGAAATGGGAGGTGACATGAACGAGGTGGTTGAAAGGACAGGAAGAGAATGGCTGTTATTACTGCTGGGACTGTGTGGTGAGACAAGTGGACGGAGGATTGAGACAGGAAAGAGTTTTTGGAAAGAATGTGGTATATGAGAAATAGACAATAGACTCTACAGCCAAAACAAGACACAAGAACAAGACTACAACACGTTTAAAATCCTAAAAAAAACCCCAACCAAGTCAAG
>JACEEZ010003431.1:0-11861 GCA_016584305.1 Chionoecetes opilio
GTTTAAGCCGTGGGGTATAGTTAGTTAGAAAAATTTTTCGCTTATGTTCATGCCTTCTTTTAGGAATTACTTTCCTGTTTTCCTAGGGGGCTACCTCCTATGACCAATAGGTCTCCTGGGTCTGTTATCCTAGTAATCCTATGTAATCTTCCTCTGCCCCCTCTTCAATCACATTCTTCTCCTAAACTCACTAATGCTCTTTTTTCCTCAGTTCATGTTGCTTTTCCGACTTGCCTCTAACTGGATAAGTGTGATCTACTTGTTTCGTTGTTGTTTTTTGTTGTTGTTTGTTGTTGTTGTTGTTGTTGGTGGTGGTGGGTGGTGGGGGGTGGTGGTGGTGGTGGTGGTGGTGGTGGTGTGGTAGCGCGGGGAGTCAAAGGAATAATTATTGACATGAGAACAATGTATTTAGTAATGAGAAGAACATATGGAAAGGGAAAAGGGATGAAGAGGATCAAGAACCGGAGAGAGAGAGAGGAGCGAGAGAGAGAGAGAGAGAAAAGAAGAGAGGAGAGAGATGGAGAGAAGAGAAGAGAAAAGAGAGAGAGAGAGAGAGAGAGAGACGAGAGAGAGAGAGAGAGAGAGAAGAAGAGGGGAGGGAGGGGAGAGAGAGAGAGAGAGATGAGACGAGAGAAGAGGGGAGAGAAAAGAGAGAGAGAGAGAGAGAGAGGAGAGAGGAGAGAGAGAGAGATAACAAAAATAACATAAGGAAAAGGTTCCACCAACTCCTTGCAAACGTTAACATTCTTCTACATCATTTAACAACCACCAAATCCTATAATCCCAGAACTCTACAAAACTTTCTGAAGACACGCCTGACTTCCCCTTCCCTTTGTAAGACTTATGAAGGGACACGGAAACTATGTCCCTAAAACCGAACTTCACTACATTTTCTATAAGACATTAGATTCCCCATCGAGAGTATTCAATCCTCTTTCTATAACACTGAGTCACGTATTTGTTTTCCCTTTTTTTTTTATATATTCTTGATCTTTGTCTGTGCTTATAGTTTATTTGTCTATACTTTATTTCGTGCTTTATATGACCATTAGATTCCCTATCGAGAGTATCCAATCCTCTTTCTATAAACACTGAGTCACGAATTTTTCCCTTATTCTTTATATATTGTTGATCCCTTGGTCTGTGTTTATGATTTATTTATTTATACTTTTTTTTATTTTTTTTTTATTTTCTTTTTGTTCGTGTAAAGTTTCTGGAGTCTCTAAGAGGATTTACTAAAAATGTTAAATCCTTTTCTGAGAGTCTTTGTCACGTCTTAAGAGGATCAACCTTATATAGTAAGGATTGAATACGTGTAGTGACCTAAATTTCATACTTTATCTACTTTGAAGTATTCCTTTTACAGAAAACTTAGTAGGTAGATAGGACGAGGACACCGCTTTAATACAGTTTAAATACATCAATATAATCTTATTCCATCAACTTTATGGACACAGCATAGTCATAGGGAAAAAATTGCTAGGTAAATAAAGATAGAAATACGAAAATGAAGGAATAAAAAATAAGATAGACATGAAATAGATAGATGAAATAAAGTAATAAAAAAAAAAGTAAGGAAAAATATTGATGTGTGCATTCATGGTTTCTTAATGCTTTAACGACAGAGAGAGAGAGAAGAGAGAGAAGAGAGAGAGAGAGAGAGAGAGAGAGAGAGAGAGAGAGAGAGAGAGAGAGAGAGAGAGAGAGAGAAGAGAGAGAGAGAGAGAGAGAGAGAGAGAGAGAGAGCGAGCGAGCGAGCAGAGCAGCGAGCAGCAGCAGCAGCCAGCGAGCGAGCGAGAGAGAGAGAGAGAGACGAGAGAGAAGAAGAGAGAGAGAGAGAGAGAGACGAGAGAGAGACGAGAGAGGAGAGAGAGAAGAGAGAGAGAGAGATATTCTACACTCCCCATTTCAGAGCATCAATAAAGACTGTAAGGCTCCATCTGCCGCTCATACTAAAACGCTGCCATTCCATACTCCCCTGAACCAACTGTCCTTCGATATATATATAATTATTCCCTTTCTCCATCTGAACGCTCACTTCATAGTTATTTAGTTATTTTATTGAGAAATTAATAGTGTATATAATAGCATAAATACATTTTTTCCATTAATTTCATTCAAACTAAATTGGCAAACCCTCATTTCTTTTCTTTGACTGATTAAAAAGAGATTGACAATAAGCGGGTTTATGGTTCGGTTTTTATTTTCATTCTTAAATATGTCCAAACTAAATTGGCAAACCCTCATTTCTTTTCTTTGACTGATAAAAAGAGATGACAATAAGCGGGTTTTATGGTTTCGTTTTTTTTTATTATTCTTAAATATGTCCAAAACTAAATTGGCAAAACCCTCCATTTTTTTTTTTTTTGATGATATATGGAAACTGGCAATAAGCGTGTTTTTTTCTTACTGTTTTATTCCCCTATGACGTAAAAATATATATAAGTAAATGAATAAAAAAAACAAAGTAATAATAACCTTTACACTAACGCTTTCTTATACGTCCTTGAATAAAAAGAAAATCAGATAATCATAGAAATATATGTAATGTTAACCCCTTCACGCCCAGATCTTTCCTTGGCTATAAAAAAAACATCTGTTGTTAGCCATAAAACTACGAAAAGTAACTGAATATACCAAATTAGTTAGTCGACTAGGATACTAAATAGGTCATATCTATAAAATAATGCATATATTCACTAAAAATGGTCTAATGGTACCGAAATTACAATGGAAATTACGTTCTGGGTCTCAAGGGGTTAATGCATACAGCTTCAATACCTCATACACATAACACATTTTCTCTTTTTTTCATTACAAACAGGAGAGCCGCCCCCAGAAGAGACCCCCCTGAACCGCCCCCGCTGCCCCCTGAAGCCCCCCCTTCCCCCTGAACCCCCCTGCCCCCCCCTGGAACCCCCCTCCCTGGCAGCGAGGTCACACCCCACTCAGCACTTTACGAAACTATGAGGAGGTTTTTCCGTCTCATCACTCCTCATCCTCTGCCTGACTCGCCTGCACTTCCTCACGTTCCGCCGATGTCTCTCTTGTTATCACCACCTGCTGTTTCTACAACCCTATGACCCTAAGACCTCTCTCTTGTTATCCCCACCTGCTGTTTTTACCACCCTAAGACCTCTCTCTTGTTATCCCCACCTGCTGTTTTAACCACCCTAAGACCTCTTTCTTGTTATCCCCACCTGCTGTTTTTACCACCCTAAGACCTCTCTCTTGTTATCCCCACCTGCTGTTTTTACCACCCTAAGACCTCTCTCTTGTTATCCCACCTGCTGTTTTTACCACCCTAAGACCTCTCTCTTGTTATCCCCACCTGCTGTTTTTACCACCCTAAGACCTCTCTCTTGTTATCCCCACCTGCTGTTTTTACCACCCTAAGACCTCTTCTCTTGTTATCTCCACCTGTTGTTTCTACGACCCTACCACCGTACGACCCCTCTCTACCTGAACGACCCTCCTTCCCTCCTGCCTCACACCTGCGCTGGAATAACTACCTGTTCTCGTGCTAATTGGTGCTAATTGGACTGACTACCCATTCTCATGCTTAGCTGATCATCTGTTTTCATGCTAATGGACTGACTCATTCTCAGATCATTGAACTGGATAATTATCATGCTTAACTAACCATCCATTTTCATGTTAATTGGACTAACTACCTATTCTTATACTTAACTGACCACCCATTCATGCTAATTGGACTAACTACCTATTCTTATACTTAACTGACCATCCATTTTCATGTTAATTGGACTAACTACCTATTCTTATACTTTAACTGACCACCCATTTTCATGCTAATTGGACTAACTACCTATTCTTATACTTAACTGACCACCATTTTCATGCTAATTGGACAACTACCTATTCTTATACTAACTGACACCATTTCATGCTAATGGACAACTACCTATTCTTATACTTAACTGACCACCCATTTTCATGCTAATTGGACTAACTACCTATTCTTATACTTAACTGACACCATTTTCATGCTAATTGGACTAACTACATATCATCATACTAATGGCACTAATTACCTATTTTATGCTTAGCTAACTACCCATTCTCATACTATTCTATTGACAACCCATTGTCATGTCTATTCTTACAACTATATGATGTAAAAGACATATCAATATTTCACTTTATACTTTTCATTCAGCTTTAAAACAGCTCTTCTCTCTGCTTCTCCTCCCGCTAAGCCTTCTCACCGTTACGTTAGGTTTGGTTAGGTTAGATTTAAGTTATGTTTAGGTTTAGTTAAGGTTTGGTTAGGTTAGGTTAGGTTAGTTTGGTATAGTATGCTAGTTAGTATGTATAATAGATCATAAAACTTCTTTTTTTCCTCCTCCTCTTCTCCCTCCCACTAAGCCTTCTCCGCGTGGCTGCAAGAAGGCCAAGAGTAACAAGGAGTCCTCAGAACAATACTCCTGCTCATCCTAGTGGCTCTCTTTGCCTCCTTTATGAGAATACACAAAGCTGCTGTTGTTTTTTAGGCTTGCCTTTGTAATGTTTGTTTAACCTAAGGTGTGTTTCCCATTGGGGTAAAAATAAGAAATGGTTAAAAAATGTAACTCACTTCGTTCTTCTTATATATTTTTTACGCCTTTTCCCCTTTATCCTATACTCTTTCTTATTTCCTCCCCTTCCTTCTTCTTCCTTCTTCTTCCTCCCTCTTCCTTCTTCTTCCCTCCTTCCTTCCCTCTTCTTCTTCTTCCTCTCCTTCCTCCCTTTTCCCTTTTTCTCCTCCTCCTTCTTCCCTCTTCTTCTTCTTCCTCCCCTTCCTTCCCCCCTTCCTTCTTCTCCTCCCCCTCTCTTCCCTTTCCCCCCCTTCCTTCTTCTTCCTCCTCCTTTTTTCCTCTTCCCTTTTTCTTCTTCTCCTCCTTTTCCCCTTCCTTTTCTTCTTCCTCCTCCTTCCTTCCTTTTCCTTCTTCTTCCTTTTTTCTATTTTTTCCTTTTTTTCTTCCTATTTATATCTTATTATTAAACCCCTTTTACTCCTTCCTCCCCCTTATTCCCCATACTCATCTTCCTCTCCTTTTCTATTTTTTTTTTTTCCCTTCTATTATCTTCCTTTTTCCTCTCATGGGTTCCCTCCTCCTTACATTCTGACCTTTCTTATTCCTCTCTTAGTTCATTTCTTTTCCCTCCTTCCTCCCCCCCCCTTTCCCTTTTCCTCCTCCTTTTCCCCCTCCTTCCCCTACCCCCTTTCTTCCTCCTCTCTTTCCCCCCTCCTCTTAAATTTTGGGCGGTATTAACATCAATGGCTTTTTGTTCCTAACTCTTTCTTTTTTTCTTCTTTCTTTCTTTCTTCCTTTAGTTCCAGGATTCCTTTAAACCTCTCATCAGCGTCTCAGAATCACGGAATTTTGAATAAAAAGATAATACTGAACCAATCATAAAGTTTAAAAGGGTATCATATCATCAAAATGAGTTTTTTGTTGTGTTTTGGTGTGGGTGGGTGGGTGGGTGGGTGGGGTTTGGGGTGGGGTCGGGTGGTCGAGTCGGGGTGGGGGTGGGTGGTTGTGGGTGGGTGGGTGGACGTGGGTTGGTCATTCCCATGGTCTTTTCCACGCAAGTCAGACTGCGATCGCAGTTTCCTCCTCCCGGGCGAGTTGGATCTCTTTATTACGATTTGGGGTACTGGGACCTCACACCCCACACACTCCATCCCTTTTAATAATTTTAAAGAGAGCATTTTCAAGACGCCTCCCGAACTAAACAGCCTATTTTTTTTATCCACCTAATAAAAATGTTTTGGGGTGTTCTTTTTGGGAATTTTCTCCCTTAAGCTATTTTTTGACAAATAAGAAAAAAAAAGTAGTAGTAGTGAAGTTTAGGTAGGTAGTGCAGAGTAGTAGAAATAGTAGAAAAGTAGTAAGTTGGGGTTAGTAGTGTAGTAGTAGTAGTATAGTAAGTAGTAGGGTAGTAGTAGAAAATAGTTATAGTAAGAGTATATAGTAAGTATAGTAGTAGTGGGTTAGTAGTAGAATAGTAGTAGTAGTAGTAAGTAGTAGTAGTAGTAGTGTAGAGTAGTATAGTAAGTAGAGTAAGTAGTTAGTAGTTAGTATAGTAGTAGGTAGTAGTAGTTAGTAAGTAAGTAGTAGTAGTAGTAGTAGTAGTAGTATAGTATAGTAGTAGTAGTAGTAGTAGTGTATAGTAGTAGTAGAGCCCAGTAGTAGAGTAGAATGACGCAATTAGTAGCAGTAGCAGCCCCTTTCATTAAGAGGGAAGAAGGCAATAATTAAAGTTTTTTTTCTTGAAAGGAGGTAAAGAAGTCCCAATCAACCCTCCGACACCCAATCAGCGACTTCATTTTTCCTTCTTTTCATTCACTCTCTCTCTCTCTCTCCTCTCTCCTCTCTCTCTCTCTCCCTCTCTCCCTCTCTCTCTCTTTTCCTCTCTCACGTAATTTTCTCTAAAAGCTTAAAAAAACCCCGTGGGTATGTTAAGCGGGGGCAAAAAATAAGGAGGGGGGGGAAAGGGGAGGGGAGGGGGAGGGGGAGGGGGAGGAAAATTCCAGATTAATTTAAAATTTTGGCTTTGATGGGAAAGGGTTAAACCCCAATTACCTGCACACTCACCATTCCCTGCCTGAAGGAGGAGGAGGAGGAGGAGGAGGGGGAGGAGGGGGAGGAAGAAAAAATATGAGATAAGGGGAAAATAAGAACAGCAAAAATAACAACATCGTCAGCAGCCCATAATCGGCTCAAATAGGGATTAAAAATAAAAATAATTTTAAATACAATACTAATTTTTGTATTGAAGTAATGTTTAATCTAGCAATCAAAATTTATTTTTACTTGTAGAAGTTTGTCAAATTTTGTGATTTTTTGGGAATATCTAAAAAGTATCTGGTTTGTGAATTGGCTGAAATGGGGACTTCTAATCATTGTAACTGAAAACTGACCCCCTTTCGTATTCAGCACCCCCCAAAAACCGTAGGAACTAATTTTCAAGCAAACCATTTCTCAAAAAATTTTGCCAAATTTTACCTTGCAAAATTTGTATTATTTTTTAAAAGTAGTTTTTGTTGAAAATTAGTTTAAAGCGTTTTCGGGCATGCTGAAAAAGAATCTGGAGTCGTTTTCAGTTAAAATGTTAAGAAGTCCCATTTACCCAATTCACAATGACATGATACTTCCAGATTTTCCTAAAAAATCCAAATTAGAAAAAAATTTACTACAAGAAAAAAAAATATGATAGGCTTTGCTAGATTAATCATTACTTCAATACAACGATCAGTTTAGTATTTTAAAGTTTAGTTTTAGTATTATTAACCCCTTTTTAGCCCCCATGCGATTGTCAAAATACTTAAATAACCCTGGGAATACTATGCAATCCTTTGGGACTTTCAATGCCCCCCATGATCCTGTAGGATGCGGAAGGAGCGAAGAGGCCTGTGAAGGACTCTGAAGGATTATATAAAGCAAAGGATATTTAAAAAAAGTTTTTCCCCCTCCCTTTCTTTCCCCTCCTTCCCTCCTCCTACTCTCCTCTCTTCCTTGTCCACCTATTCCTTCCCCTCCCCCTCTCCACCCTTCCCCCTCCTCGTCCCTCCCCCCTCTTCCCCCTCCTTCCCCTTCTTCCTCCTCCCCCCCCGCCTTCTTCCTCGCCTATCGTATGCATCCGAAATTTATATATCAGATACGGGGCACCCGTGGCACGCCCCGCATGGGAGGGGGCGGCCCTCCCACTGAAAGGCTAAGGGTAATTCAAACTTGCCGAATTTATGGAAATTATTGAAAATTCGAATGGCTGAAACACGTCAAATTATAAATTTGAATTATACGGGTTCGATTTAGAGAGGTTTCTGTAAGATAGGAACACTTCAAGCTTTCCTTCCCCCAAAAAAAAAACTAGATTTTAGGGTTAAAATTAACCCTAAAATATCAAAAAAAATTAATAAAGAATAAAAAGAAATTGTCATAAAATATTGTCTTATGTCTTTTGGTCGTTTTTTATAAGATAGGAACACTTTTTTAAGCTTTCTTTTTCCTTGCTTTCTTCCTCCCCTTTTCTGCGCCTTTGTCAAAACTAGAATAGGGATTTGTGCGGCCTTTCCCATTGTGCATTTAAGTTTCCCAACCCTTTCATTTACGGTAGGTTTCGGGAGGAGAAAGAGAAGGGGAGGAAGGAGGAAGAGGAAAAAAAAGAAAAAAAAAAAGAAAAAAATACAAAGAACAAGAATAAAGATGGAAGAAAGAATGGAGAAAGATAAAAAGAAATGCGAGAGGGAGCAGGAATCAGATCAAAGGATGAAAAGATAGAAGTCAGAAAAAGGGAAGAAAGAAGAAGAGAGGATGGAGAGAGAAAAAGAGAGAAGAAGAGAAGGGGAGAGAGGGAAAAAAAGAGAGAGAGGAAGGAGAGAGAGGAGAGAGAGGAGAGAAGGAAGAGAGAGAGAGAGGAAAGGGAGAGGAGAGAGAGAGGAAAGAGAAAGAAGAAGAAGGGGATGAGAGAAAAGAGAGAAAAAAAATAACCCCTTAAAAAATTTTTAAATATTGTTTATTCATTCGGTTTGGGTTGGGTGTGTGTGGTGGTTTTTTGTTTGTGTGTGGGTGTGTGTGTGTTTGTTGTGGGTGTGTGTGTGCATCAAACTAACAAATCTTACCTTTAAATTACAATGAAATATATTTGAAGACAACCCATTCCGGTTTCCCTTTTTTCTATCATCATCCCTCATCATCCCTCACCATCCTCATTGTCATTTTTGTGATCTCTATTCAAACACCCTTTATTTAGTCAAGAGTTTCTAATAATGGTGATTTTGTGTCATTTTTGTTTTTTGCTAGTCTTTTTGTAATTTGGAGTGCAAAGTTTTGGGAATTCTCACGGAAATTATCCGTATCTTTTATATTTCACAGAAATTTGTTTTGGTTGTTCATGTTTTTTTATTTTTTATCCTTTTTTGTTTTCCTTTATTTTCTCTATTTCTGTCCTTTATTTTTTTATTTTTTATTTTCCCTTTTTGTTTTTTTTTCCTTTTTTTCCCCTTTCCCTTTTTTTTCTTTTTTTATTCTCCTTTTATTTTCCCTTCCCTTTTTTTTTTCTTTATTTTTTCCTTTTTTTTTCTCATTTATTTCTTTTCCCTTTTCTTTTTTCTTTTTATTTCTCCTCTCCTATTTTCTCTTTATTTTTTTCCCCTTTTTTTCTCCCCCTATATTTTTCCCTTTCCCTTTTTTTTTTAACTCGTTCACAGTCTATTTGTCGCTTCGTTTTGGTGTTTGACCCCTTGAACTGTTCCGCTTCATGCTTCACTTCGCCTGCAAGGTTTTTTGCCTCGTCATCAGGTTTGCTTTATGTACACTGCGCACGTTTCCATTTGTTGACGAAAGTTTTTTCCTTTTTTTTTTGGGTTTTTCAATGAAAATATTCGAAGTTCTATTGTTTCGTTAATATCTCACTGGTTTTTTTAGGATTGGATTTTCCCGAACTAATGCTTTGTATTTTTTTTTTTAATGCTTTATTTAGTGTTAGTCGCCCTCCCTTACCACGTGCTCGCTCCGCTCTGTTTTCTCCGGGACGCCACTCCCCTTTACCCCTGTGCTTCACTCCCACTCTCTATTTTACCCCAGGATCCACCCGCTTCACCCTTTCTTCGCTCCGACTCTCTTATAACCCAGGATCCACTAAAGCGCTTTGGCATTCCACCCTGCATGAAATGAGGCTTTTTACGCACGCTTCAATTGACTACAGATCAGCCTCCCCCTACGTCGTTCCGGGGGAGAGGAGGGAGGAAAAAGGGCCCGACCGTGATCTGGGGGGGGGTTTGGGTTTTTTTTTTTGGGTTTTTGGGCGGGTGGGATATAGTCGGGTTCGGGACGTTTTAGATTGAGTGGTGGTGTGTGTGTGTGTTTTGTATAGGGGGTGTGTGTGTGTGTTGATGGGGGGGGTTTTAAAAAAGGGGGGGAGGAACAACTAATGGGGGGAGTGGTGTTCATTAACGTATGTGAAGGGGGAAAGAGTGAACCGGGTACGTTTTCGGGTTGGACGTGGGGTGTGGCGGGTTAAGGGGGTTCAGTGAGAGGAGAAGGAGGGAGGGAAAACAGAGGGCCGCGTCCTAGCCACCCCCACCACGACTGAGGCTTTTTTGCGGAGATCCTTCCCCCCCTTCCGCCCCTCCCCCCAAATTCCCCCCCTTTCCCGCCCTTCACCCCCCCCGCCCTCCCCCCGCGAAGGACTCTTCCCGGGAACCCGGGGCCCCCCCCCCCTCATTTGCTGTAGGACGACAGGGGCGAGAAAAGGGCCATCAAAACTTTCCCAAAATTTCCCGACGCTAAGGGAGGGAAAAAAAAAAATGGTTTGGCGAGGTGTGGGTTGTGGGTGGTGGGGTGTGGTGTGGGTGTGGTGGGCTGTGGCAGGGTTTTGGTTGTGGTTGGTGGGTGGTCAAAGGGAAACTAGGAACAAGAGGAAGAGAAGAGGAGGGAGGAAGGAAAAAGAAGAAGGAAGATAACAAGAAGAAGTGTTCTCTAGCTTTTTGGGTGTGGTGTGTGGCTGTGGTGATGCGGTGTGTGGTGGAGGGGGGGAAAGGGTTTGGGTGGTGATGCGGGGTGTGGTGTTGGTATTGTGGAGGGGAGGAGGATGGTGTGGTGATGCAGGGTGTGGCTGTGGTGTGGTGTGGTGTGGTGGTGGGTTTTGTGAGGGGTGGGTGGTGGTGTGGTGTTAGGGAACCACAGGAAAGTTTGCCCTGACGTGGTGACTTTGGTTTAGAGATAACATGTAATTAGTTTCGTTTTGGAGGATCAGAGGGATATTGTCTTGCTTCTGGTTAGTGTCAGGGGATGGTGGTGATGACAATGATGATGATGACTGCAATGGCAATGATGATGATGGCGACGATGAAGAAGGAGAAGAAGAAGGAGGAGAAAAAAGAAAAAAAATAATTGGGAAAAAAAAAAAAAAAAAAAAAAAAAAAAAGGAGCAGAAAAAAAAGGAGAAAAGAAAGGACGTTTTTCTCACAAACAAAAGAAACACACATTAAGTTATCTTTCTCAAAAAAAACTTTCCAGGCACGTTCACCCGCTTCTTATTCATGTATATCCCATTAGGTGCATCTTAAAACAACACCCCACACCCACCCACAACACCACACACACAGAACACACACACCCACCTACACACACACCCCCCACACACACACCCCTCCTAAATCACCCCCACCCATTCAACCCACCAAAACCTACACCCCCCACAAACCCCTACCCACACACACACACAACACACACACCCACACACAGACACAGAACCAAGGCTGTGTATATAGAGTCATAATGAATGCGATTAAAAGCGGCTAATACCACTTAATTCACTTGCTTTTCCCTTAATTATTATTCTGGACAGAAGGTCGACGGGGGCGGGGCGGGGGCGGAAGGGGGTCGGGGCGGAAGGGGCGGAAGGGGGGCGGGGGGGGCAGGGGGGGCGGAGGAGGGGTAGCGGCCTTAAGGGATCACATGGCTTATATCGGTGTTTGGAATATTGTGAAGAGCTGATCGGATGGGGAGAAAGGGGGGGGAAAGGGGGGGGAAAGGGGGGGAAAGGGGGGGAAAGGGCAAAGGGATTAGGTCGCCTTAATGGGTAGTGATAGGATGGTGATGAAGGATGTTGAAGGTCGTGGTGGTGTGTGTAGGACGCGTATAGGAGTAACAGGATGAAAGATAGGACATGATGGGAAATTCTGACGTTAATTAAACAGAAAGAGGATGAAAAGAAAGGGAAAGAATAGGATGTTTAGGACTTGTATCAAACAGGACCCAGACAATGATAGTGATAAGATAGTGAGGATAATATTCAGTGACAAAGAGAGTGGGAGAAGAGAAAAAACAAAGACCAAGAAAAAAATAATA
>JACEEZ010003432.1:25000-26049 GCA_016584305.1 Chionoecetes opilio
GAGAGAGAGAGAGAGAGAGAGAGAGAGAGAGAGAGAGAGAGAGCGAGGTAGCCAGCCAACCATATCACACACAAACATGCCAATTAATTAGAGCCATAACAACACCGGAAGTGAGTATTTTACCTGTCTGGTCCACTAAGAGAGAGAGAGAGAGAGAGAGAGAGAGAGAGAGAGAGAGAGAGAGAGAGAGAGAGAGAGAGAGAGAGAGAGAGAGAGAGAGAGAGAGAGAGAGAGAGAGAGAGAGAGAGATTATTATTATTATTAGTTTATTGACAAAAGTTTCACACATTTTACCTTATTACATGTATAATTTCCTCATATTTGTCCAAATTTATACTCCTACATATTTCATATTAACCTCAAACAAACACACAAAACACATCTACTATGGTGACACATCCCTTACGTATATAATTTCAATATCTCATATATATAACTGCACAGATAGCCTACTTTATCCCTTGTACCCATCCAATTATCCATACTGGAGAAGTCTAGCATGACATAGTTGCTTCTACATGGGCTGGAGAGTGGACACTGCAACAACACAGGGGACTCATCCTGCACGGCATGCACTACACATGAACACAGTCGTAGTTCTTTCGGTATTCCATTTCTCCTGCCTGTTTCTATTCTAAGCTTATGGGACATCGTACGTAGCCTCGTAAATGCTTGGCGTTTATAATCCGGGATAAAATCTCTATTTACATACACTGAATGTACAGAGAGTCCGGCGTTGATTTGTGTTCTGTATGTGACATATTTGGAGGCAGTCTGAGGTTTCTCCTGAATCCGTCTAGCCACCCTGTCAAGTGGGTTTACAATACTCTCATACCTTAGTGCCTGTGTCAAGAATCTGTATCCCAGAGTATTGGCCGCCTCACACAACCTGAACGCTAAATGATAGGGTTCCCCTTCATCTGGTGCCCTCACCGTGACTCAAGAAATTTCGCCTCCTCCTAGCAATACATCTTGTGCTGGTTGTATGCCTGATTCAATCATACAGAGATCCGGACTGGTATATTTTCTGACTCCTAGCAAACACTTTA
>JACEEZ010003433.1:0-41836 GCA_016584305.1 Chionoecetes opilio
ACTGTAAGCAATCTCTTTTGTCTACAAACTGGTAAAGATTGAGGTTGATGTACAGGAACTCCCAACTCTAAACCCAAATTGTCTGTCTAACATTAATACTCATTTCTCAAGATAGGGTCCACAATATGCTGCAAAATGTGCTGAAGACACGGCAACGCTGTGCCCCACGCTGCCAAAAAATAAGCCCAAAGCGACACGTGCTTTATCACATGCTTGCATTCCATCGTGCTGCGCCACGGCCACCCCCAAGAACTCTTGTAACATGTGAAGGAAGGTGATGTAGAGCAAGCAAGCCAAGATTTGTTTGAATCAGAAATTATAGATGTCAACACTCAGAAACATGCCCTCAGGCCAGGACCTCCTTGGAAGCCAGGAAATGGATGGAAATTATATACTCCGCAATATTTTTGTTTTTTAGGCTAGGCGAGATTTTGTGATGGTGTCATACATAGAACGTACTAGCTTCATACAGCTGTTGTGTGGCTATCGTGCCATTTCATGTGGTATCGTGCTCTGGAAATTACCATTTATTTTTATTTTTCTATGTACACAATGTACTGGTGTCGGCGGATTTCGCAGGGCCTTCATGGAAATGGCTAGAAGCATCATAAGGGCTATGGTTACATATAGGCTATGTACAGGCTACGTGGCAGTTACCGTATTTTATGGCTTATAAAACACTGCATCTTGGAAGAGGCACCCTTATTTTCGAAAGAAATTTCTAAGAAAAGAAAAAAAAACAGACCACCAAAACTGTTGTACGATATAGTAATTTTCACACAAGAACACACTCATTATTCATTATCTTCATTCAGTACTGCTCATCAGCCATTTTCATTTTCTAGCTTGTATGCGATAGTATAAGTAAATCGTCATGTTGGCTGGCTGAACATGTACACGCAGGTCGGACGGCGGGAGTGAAAACAAACCCGACCGTGGCGGTGCGCAGCTGCGTGCCTGCCTGGTGTGCCGATCAGCTGAGTCTGACTTTGTCGTCCTAAGTGTAAACACCTCTCACGTCCTCCCGTGCCTCACTACGTTGCCTGCCTCCTGTGCCTCACCACGTATTGTTTGAATTTTCCTGTATGCATGTAGTATTTGTGGTGGCTGCATGTACATAAGTATACAAACTTTTATCTAATGTATCAAAGTTCCTTATACACGGAATGGCTGTTGGCGCCAATCTGCCGAGGCGGAATGGCTCCCGCCAGTACCGCAGTAAAAATCATAATGTGAAGACATATTAGTTGATTTGAATGTCTTATGGTATTCAAAATACTTGAAACAGATAAGTACTGAGGTTACATCATATAAGAGCGCTGAATTGAATAGCTACCTAAGCAAACCTCCTACAACATTCGTCTTGGAAGACGCATGAGTGTTTTTCAGGGTATTTTTTAGGAAAAAAAGTGCGTCTTATAAGCCGTAAAATACGGTATGTACGGACATGTCATTTTGACGAAACCTGCCGACTTTTCGGCTTCTCGCGTTTCGTGATGATCAATGTTGTGAATGAATGATGCCGCTTTACTTCTAACCATGTGCACACAGACAGCAAGCTTTCAACTACCCGCTCAGCCCGTCATCCAACATTTGATGACTTAAAATACATAAATATATATATATATATTAATTTCTTTACTTCGATTAATTCAATTATTATTATTTTTTTTTGTGTTACAACCTTTTGATCAAGAAAGTTGTTTCTGCCAAGGCATTTGTTACCCCAAAATGTCTCCCTCCTACGGAGTCCTCAACTAAATATCATTGCCTTAGAGTGTATTACCAAATCATGGTGTGGATTGGAAAGGAGAGTGACGTGAATACAGTTGATGGGGTTGATTGGAGATGGAAACTGGAGGACGATCGGCTTGTGCCACTTATGACCAAGAAAACTGCTGCCCCAGATAGCCTCCTGCAGATGGTCCACTGTAACTGCACAACTGCCTGCTGAACACCACAGTGTAGTTGCAGAGGATACGGACTACCATGCACATCTGCTTGTGGCCCATGTCAATTAAAAAATTGTGAGAATTCACATAATGAACCCTTACAATCATTATTATCACACTCGAAGTGTATGATAATGACTATTCTTAAATCTGGTGTGGAGCAAAGGTATTTTTGAGAAATATTATGGGGTTTATAATTACTTTGTAATTCAAAATCTCTTCAATATAATTCAAATATGCTAATTGGATTTTTAGATCCCCAAAACATGAGGTTAGACACCAAAATTACTCGTCGAGGGTAAATAATGAAGGAGTTATGGACATTTTCATAGTTTGGCGGCCATATTGGTCCGCCATCATGCATTTCACAAATATGTTATCACTTCACTAATTTTAATATGCTAATTCGATTCCTAGATCACCAAAACAGGGGGTTTGGCACCAAAAAATTTGTCTGGGATAAATTTTGAAACGTTAGAGTTTTTAAAGGATTTGGGGGGCCATCTTGGAGGCCAAACTTAAAAAAAAAAAACATTTTTTGGTTTCCAAATTGTTTTAGACTTTTTTTTTGATTTTAAGCCACATAATACTACAAAAATTAATGCCTTTGAAAAAAAATTTTTGTAGAAATTTTTTTGGGGGGTAAGGTGTTTTTTTGTTCAAACTTCCCCCGACTAAAGATCTAATTTTTCAGGCAACCCTCTTTCGATTAAAGAAGCTAGATGTTTTATAGAAAATTGATTAATAAATTCAAAAACCCCAAAAACCCTGCGCAGAGGGGGTTCCTGCTGTTTCCTTCCCTTTTTACCGGCGGTAACCCCAATTCATCTTTAAATCCCCCCGGTAATTTTTTTTAAAGGGAAAACCCATCGAATTTTCCCTTTCTTTAAAATATTTTTTCCCCACATCGGGAAACCGGGTTTAAAATAAGTTGGATTACCCCACGAGGTGGGTTACTGAGGTATAGGCCCAAACCCCCGGGGAGGGGGGGGCCTTGGGGTGAGGTTTGGGGCCCCGACAAGGAGACCGGGGCCGTGGGGGCCTTTACCACGCCCCCAAACCACCAATCCCCCATTTAAACCTCCCCCCTTTACCCCAGGTGGATAAGTTTTTAAAGTTGTTTGTTTTGTGCCCTTTCCATTCATGAATTTTTAAAAAGAGAGGCCCCGGAATCAGCAAAATTGACAGTGCAAATAACATCACAGTAAATTTAAAAATTTTTTTAAACGAGAAAAGGGAGAAGCCCCGAATCATCCCACGCCACACCCCACCCCATTACAAAAACCCCCCTCTATTTATCCCAAGATAAACAGTGTCCGACATGGTGACCACATAGCCATTAAGAACATAAAAAAAAATAAGGAAGCAAAAGAGGCCGGAGACCACACGAGGTAGTTCCTTTTACTTAACACCCCTACACCCACCTTTCCCCCCCATCCATAAATTTATCTAGCCTTTTTTTAAAGCTATCTAATAAACTCTGAAATAACTCCCTGTCTACGAGCCCATTCCAAAAAATTTACCCCCAAGGTCGGGTTTTGTGCCCAGTTTTTTCCCATTTTTTTTTTTAAACGACGTTTTTCCAAAGTTTGGGGGCCATTCCTTTCTTTTTCTACCCGGTTACTAACGTAAGAAACTTTCCTCCCTCCCCTTTTTTATATCCCTTTTTTCCACTTAAAAACTTCTATAAGATCGCCCCTTACTCTGCATCTCTGGGAGTGAGTGAAAATTTTAATTTAGTTTCAATCTCTTTCAAAAACTAAAGTTAAACATCCAGAATCTTTTTGGTCACCTTCTCTTTAGGATTTAACAAGGCAAATTACCATCCTGTAAAAAAACCCTGTATCTACCTGATATTACATCACTTCATACCGTGTGTGTTTTAACGGGACAACGCCCAACATTAACATAAAGGGTTTTAAATTTTGGAGGAAAGCCTTTTATAATGTCGTTTTTTATTTTGCGGGGGGGAGCCCAAAAGGGGAAACCTCGTGACCCGGGGTTTTTGTAAATGACGCCCCTTTGTGTACAGGGGCCCTTTGGGAGGTTCCAAACCCCCCCCAGTAGTTTTTTCCCGGGGAACCCTTTATTGGTGTAATTTTTTGGGTTTTTATTTTTAACCAAAAAACGGGGAACCCCCCGTCATACGAGTTTCCCGGTATACGAGAAATAAATGATACGAGTGAGAAAATTTAGGGTCTATTTTCAATATACGAGATCAAAAAACCCAAATTTTTTTTTTTTTTTTCCCCCCGACTTTAAAAAGGGGGTTTGAGTAAATTACCAAGTCAAAATGCGCGCCCACCATGTATCCCTTCTGGGCGGGTATGATGATGTAAAATGATTCAGATGAAACAGAGGAAAATTTTTGTGGACAGTGGAAGGGGTCTCGACCCCTCCCTTTTTCCCTTACCTACCCTCCCCCTCTCTTGTATCTCGCGGCGCCCCTTTCATTTACGTTTTTTTTTGCTTGTATTGTGCCTTGTGAGTCAAATTTTAGTGATTTGGGGTTTTACTTAATGTGCTTTTTGTGAAATTGGTTTAACCAGTGGGGGAAATATAGTGCTGTGTGTTTTGTGTTGGAAAAAGTTTATTTTAGTTTAAAAAAAACATGTCTTTGATGGGGTCCGGGAAAACCAAACCAAAATTTTTCCCATTAGTTATGTTTTTGGCTATACGAGATTTGCTTTACAAAATTATCCCAGGGGGGAAACCCAAAACTGCCATCTTCGGGACCTCCCTGTATCTGATTCTCATGTCTCGTTTAGTAAGGTATCGTTAAAAAGATATTAGTACCAACATGTAGTAAAAATTCGGAAAGAATAATACTAGTAAATAAAAAGGAAAGGGACTGCTTTGGGTTGTACCCTGTTTTCCCCAACTATGTTTTTAAATTTTTCTCTACAGTCACAGCAGATCCACGCATATATACGACCCCACTAAAAAGAGTTAAAAAACCGCCCCCCAAAATTTGGGTTCAGTTCCCAGGGGGCCCCTTTACCCCTTTATAAAATGAAAAGGGTTTGTGGCAGCTTACATTTTTAAAATTTGTGAAACCCCATTTAAAATTTACCCCAAGGTAAGTAACATGAACCCCTAATTAACCCCAATTCTCAAAATAGGGAGATTTGAATAAAATCATAACCCCAATTTTAACAGTAATGATTAATTTAAACCCCAACTTGGTTTATAACCCTGGAGTAATCACGTGCACCCGATTTTCGGGGCATGACAATACAACATTTTTTTTTTTTGGGGTAAATAAATTAACAAAAAGATTTTTTGGGTATATATTCTCTCCACCATGAAAACCAGCCCCCCGAATTTTGTCGTACCTATTTCCCCCTAGTTTTAACATATTTGGGGTAGTGATCCCAAGTCTAAAGGGGTCAATTTTTTGCATCAAATTTTCAGCTTTTGAAACGACTAAAATCTAGACAACTATGCTGCTTTTACAACATGTTTTTTTGTGGTTACAATGTTTTCCATTTGCAAAAAAAAACTAAAGAAAATTAGTTGTTACTGAATAGATGTTTGAAAAATTTAAAACTAAGTAAAGGAGGGCGGGTTTCCCCTAGGTAGTTGCATTTTATATTTATTTTTGGTGAAACTGGAGGGCATGACTCACTCTCAGTCATTAGTCTTTCCCAGCCCAAACTAGGTTTTTTTTTACCCTAAAATACAAAAATGTTATTTATTCAGTTAGGAATATTATTTTAAATATTTACCCCCCTAAGAGAATAAGCAAATTTTTAAATTGGTGAAAAAAATTTAAAAATTTTTAATTGTTTGATGAAATTTTGGGTTTTTAGTGTTTTTAAACTTTTCTAAAACTTTTGGGTTTCCCTCTACAAAATTTGGGTCCCGACAGTGAACGGTCACGCCGAGGGGAAAAGGGCCTTACACTTTTGCAAAAAAGCACCCTTTGACCTGAATTTTCCAGACCCAAGAAAACAAAAAAAAAATTTGATCAAGAAAAACAGGCTCAGTCACCGTAAAAAAGGGGGGACACTTTTAAGACTGAAACCCAAATGAAGTATCTGAAAAAAAGTATGGAAGAACCCCCCATCCCCATTTTCTTGGCATCTTTGATACCCGAAAAAAACCAAATATGAGAGGCTTTCATTTGGGAAAATTAAATTTGTACAAGACATTTGGGGAATTTTTGTATTTTTTTAATTTTCATAAAATGCAGTTGTTGCAGTCTTGGCTTTGGGTTAGTGATGGTTATTGAAATTTTATTTTTTTTTGGGAAAGGGACGTTTTTAAAGGGAAGTCAAAAAAAAACAAAGTGATTGTTGTGCGTAGCCTAAAGAATAAACCTGAGGATTTTAGAAAAAGAGGTGAAACAAAAGCTTTGGAAAGCCCCAAAAACTTTCCCTCCCAGCATGATTTTGGGAATATTTGAAAGTAATCTTCAAACAGTAAAAGTAAAGACTTAGCAAAAAAGGGTTGGGAAATTTAATTTGAAGAGGGGGAAAACTGAAGTGTAATTTTGTTTTTCTCACAAGCCATGCCCCAAATCATCGGGCGCGTATTCCCCTAGAAAAAGGCAAGCTGTACACTGCAGAACATTTTGTGGACCTAATACAGAAGAATTGTTTTTGGGGTGCCTAATTCAGATTGAGTTTAATTTTTTTGGAAAATTAATACTCTAAAAAAACTGGAGAATGACCCAATGAATAAGGGACTTCCTTTTTTTCCTGTTAGAATTTCATTAAAAAAAACACATACTTACAGCATAAAAGTGGCCAGGGACTCTAAACCATTTTCTCCGAGGTGTAGTTTTTTCCGGTTGCCAGTTAAATTTGGAAATCACTAGGTAATGAATTTTAACCAATATTAAAAACCGGAAAACCCTTCTTCCCAGTGGGGGGTTTGTGGTGCTTTTTTGGTTTAAATTTAAAAAAATTTGCATCAATTTTATAAAATATTACTGTTTTAATAGCAAAAATACCTACCTGTGAAATGAAGAAAGTTAGATAGTACGGGAAAGCCCCGTTATACGACCCATTCGGTATACGAAAAATCAATGATATGAGTTTTGAGAAAAATTAGGGTCTTTTTTTCAATATACGAGATCAAAAAACCCCCAATGCTACGACATTCAAACATTGTGTTTGTTGTTTTTTGGTAATTTTTGTAGGGCCCCCAAAGGGGGGCCGAAAACCCCTGGCTTTTAAACCCCTAAAGGGCGGGCCCACCCCAACCTGGCAAATTTACCCTTCGGGGTCACCCCTTGTTTGGGGTGACCTGACGGGGGGTTCAACCAAAATCCCCCTTTGTCCAGCCCGGGAGCCTGTTTTCAGTCAGTTCCCTTTCCCAAAACCACTACGGGGAGAGGAACAGGGGAGGGGGAAAGGGGGGGCCCCCAACCCTTGGGACCAAATACAGTTTATTTAGCTTAAAAAAACATGTTTTTGAGGGGGGCCCTGAAACCAAACCTATGTTTTCCCAATTAGTTATGTATTTGCTAAAACAAAGATTTCGCTTTACGAGTATCCCAGGGGGAAACCAACTGTTGGACCCTTCGGATTTCCCCTGTACAGACAGGAAAGAAAAAAAAAAATAGGATAATTTTTACAATAAAAACAGACTTTAAAGAGAAGCTTTTTAGGGTTAGAAAGAATATATGTATAATTTTTTTGGAATGCTTAAATTTTTTTTTCCCCTTTTTTGTTTTTAAAAAAATTTTTATTTTGTAAATTTTAGTAAATGCAAAAAAGGGCATTTATGAATGAAAAATTTTAAAAAATATGTTTTTATTTTAAAAAATGGAAATTTTAATTTTGAAATTTGAACACATCATGTAGTATTTTTTAAAAAGAAAAAAAATTGTTCAAAAGGCTTTGATAAGAAAATAGGCCCTGTTCCCAAATTCCATATCTTTTTGTTTTTGGTGTTTTTTTTCATCTTCTTTTTTTGTAGGGATTTGTTTTGATCTTTTTCCAACATCTACAGGTATTTTGCATTGCCATAGGATTGAATGCCAAGGATGTCCTCACACTCTTCAAGCACATTGTAATACATACAAGGTGTGCTATAGAAAAAATCGAAAAACCCCTTTTTTATTCATTCAGTTTCTTTTTGGGAGACCTATCAGATTTTGAATCTTTCACTGGGGGCCCTGCAGGCACCCATTTTACCCAAAACACTATGGGTCCCCAACAAAAACTAAGGTCCCCCTGGCTCCAATTTTAAAAAACTTTAGTTTTAAATTACAGACTTGTATGTGTCACTGAAGAGGCTTGCACAGCATTTTATATTATGTAGGTTTGAGGGGCCCACTATAAGCCTTTTAGTGATGCAAAAAATTGTAATTTTTGGGCCTGAAAAATTTCCCCCTGGAAACCCATTTGTGCAGTGGGACTTTTGGGGGTTTTTTGATGGTAGGTTTCATAATCTTTCATATCCTTAAGTTTTTTTTTTTTTTTTTTTTTTCAGGATGCAGTTTGCAAATAGTTCTTTTTTTTTTTTGGGAGGGGTTTGGTTTTTGGGACCTTGAGCATGCTTTTTTTGGTTGTAAAAAGCCCCAAAAACTTGACTTAGCCCACAAGTTACGTTGAGGATTTTTTCATCATGGGATGGATTGTTTTTTGGGTTTGGAACTTTCTCTTTACATTTTCACTTGCAGGTTTTCTAGTTAAACTAAATAAAAAATAGTGTTGAAGGAAAAAAATACTTTTTTAAAATTTCCCCCTTCCCCCCCCGTTCGCTTTTTTTTTCCTGGTGGTTTTGGAGTCCCACTATATTTTTTTTTTGAAATCTTTGGGAAAACCAGTACCATGCTGTTTAAAGCACAGGGATTCACATGGAAATTTTTTTTTAAATTTTTTTGTGACCATATGAAGCTTTGGGGTTTCCTTTCTAATTGTCCCACTGTGAGACTTTTCAAACTGTCACGGGACTGGCAAATATGTTGTATAATACTGCATGTGTTTCCCCTTCGGGACTATTTGACAGTTCCGGGGTCAACTCCCCAAATCCTTACCCCCTGAGGCTTTTTGTATCTTTATTTTTTTTCAGGGCCCAAAGGGTGGGCCCCCAAGAAAAAAAAACCGTTCATTATTTCTGTATTCATGGGGTTTTTTTTTCCCAAATTATCTGAGATTTGGAAAAAATCATTTTTTACACCTGAAAGCAAAAAAAAAACCACTTTTAAGGTCAAAGGGTGGCACCTATTCCAAATTTAAAGTCATGATCATATCTGCCATTAGTAATGTTTTGAATTGTGGAAATCAAGTGTTTTATTTCGCATTTGTAAAATCGGGGTTTGTCAACATAAGACCCCCAAAAGGACAATTTTACTTTTCTCAAAAACCCCCATTTTGGTGTTCAAAGAAAGCTGCGTCATGTGTTTTGCATAGCCAAATTTGTCCATTTATTTAGTGGTTAAAAGTTCAAGAAACAAAGAAAAAATTAAATCCCCCCTAGCATTTCCATTTCCGATTAACATCATGCAGTAAAAAAAAAAAAAAAAAAACTTTTGTCAGGGATGAAAGTTTTATTCTTAGATATTTCGTTTTCCTGGTATCCACAATAATTTCCCGCACCGAAATGTTCCCGGGGGGAAATATGCTTTTGGTTTTTAAATGGGACTTTTGGAAAACCCCCCTGATTTAGTCCCCAAATCCCCAACAAAATTCCTTTCCCCTATCTTCTTCCCATTTCTTTTTTCTCTACCCCGGACATATATTTTTGCCTTTGGGATCTATGACAAGGAAAAACAGACAGGGACACGCCCCCTATGACTGTTTTCACAGTCATAGGGGATTTTTTTTTCAGTTTTGGGTTTTCCAGCTTACCCTTGGGGAGTAGATTTCAATAGGTGTAGCTGTATTCTCCACACTATACTTCCCCTTTGGGGGGTTTTTTTTCCCCCTAAAAATTATTTTTACTTAAAAGTTTCATGTATTTCCCTAGTTGTGATATAGGGGAAATGAGTATACTAGGGGGGTTCCACCCCTGTATCTCATTTTTTAAACCAGCTTTAAAACTTTAAAAATACCTGGGTTTTTACTTGTCATTTTTAAAGCCCTTCCCCCCATGGGAATAGCCCCAATAAGAGAGCTAACCTTTCAATATCCTTCAAGCATTTTGTTTTCTTCGCTTTTTGCAGTCCTTTATGGTTTGTTTCCTTTCAAAAAACATCTTGTAAATTTTCTTAAACCCCATCATTTTTTTGTAAAAGGCTTTTAAGTCTTCTCTCTCTTATTTTCCAAGGGAGGAAACCCCAATTTCCAACCTCTTCCATATGTCAAAATTCCCCAGAAAATTTACGGGTACAAAAAAGTAAAGCTTTGTTTTATTTTTTTAATTTTTCTTTTTTTCCTTTTTCATATTTAGACCCATCCCTTCATGGTACAGTTTTTATTTTAAATTAAAGAAGATTTTTGGCCACAATTTTTTTAAAACATTCCTCATCCATATAAAAAAAAACCCGTTCTGATATTTTTTAGGAGCCTATATGTAGAAAACATCCATTTAAAAAAAGTATTTCTCGATGAAAAGGGCCGTGTTGAATTTTTACTCCTGGGTTTCCTTTCCCCTTTTTACACCCCTTTGGGTAAGATCAAATTTTCCCCAATTTGTAGTTTATTGCCCTATTTATATTTTTGCTAGCTTCTCAAAAAAAATTTTGTAATTTTTTGTTTCATTTTCCATTTTCCAAAAGTAACTCCATTCATTATCTTATCTAAATTTTTTTGAAAGCTGTCTGAAGGTTGGGGGGTAAAAAAAAAATTGATCAAAAACCACTCAGCTGAGGGGGTTTTAACCCCTATTGGCTCATTTGGTATTGTCCCGCTGTGGGGAAAGCTTTCTTCTGGTCGGGCCCGGGGTTCGATTCTGGGCCCCGGGAAAATTTAAAAAGATTTTTAAAACAAAATATTATAAGACTTTTTGCACCTCCATGGTGTAGTTTTTTAGCACGCCTAGCTAGGGAATCTGGGGGGCCCGGGTTTTGAATCCAGGCCGGGCAGTCGGTGCGGGGGCCCCCCCCCAGCTGTTGTCCTTCCTTTGGGGGTTGGTCAAAAAATGGGTCCCTTTGGGGAAGGTAATTGTGGTACCCGGGATCACACTACCCCTGTGCCCCGGGGCGGCAAGTTGTCACCCCACAGGCTCAAGGGGTAATGCGATGGAGATGTCCCACCGGGGCCCAACCCCAGCATTGGTGTCCCCATCTTTCCCTTTTACCTTATCCTGAGTCAGGTGGCGGGGAGGACTCCTGACGGGATTTTATCAAAGAAAGGAATATCAAAGCTCGAGAAATACTTTGGGAAATATCCCAATGCCATTTTCTTTACATCCCTTTTGGCTTTGGCATTACTTACCCCCTTTCGGCCCCCAAACCAGAAGCAAAACAACGCCCAAAAAAGAGAAGGAACAACTTCCCCCGGCACTACCCCGGGCCCCCCTTTACCCCCCTATTTTTAATCTTTATATCATCTCCCAAAAAATAACTTTTAAAAGGGCCAACATTCATTTCTAAAGTAAATCAAGAACAAAATTTGCCAACATAAAACCCAAAGGAAAACGCCCTTTAAAACCTTTTTAACACAAAAAAAACTATTTTCCCAAAAGGGTAGATGGAAAAGTTTAAAAAAAGGAAAAAATGACATTAAACCTTTGTAACACTTTTAATCCAACCACCCCAAAAGAGCAAATCCTTAATTGGACAAAAACAGATCTACAAAAAAAGGACATTGTATGGAACGGGCCCTAAGGGAAATGGGCCCTTTGGTAAACAGAGAAAAAACCATCAGGTACCATCAAAACAACAAAAAGTGTAGAATTTTTTTTTTAAAAAAGAAAATAAATAAAGGGAAAAAAAAGGAGGAAAAATTTAAAAGGAAATTAAAAGAAAAATTTAAGCAGAGAAATTTTTTAAGCCGGGGTTTTTGAGGGGAAAAAGGGGAAGAAAATTTTTTTTTTTAAAGGGTTTACAAAAACGATAGGATCAGAAAATGGTATAAAAAAGAAAAAAGACTAAAGGGAAAATTTTTTGTGGGGAAAAAAGTTGTATAAAAAGGAATGAAAGTGATGTACTGAACAAGAGGGGATAATCCCAAAAAAGGGACAAAAAAAAACAAGAGATTATTTATTAAATAAAGATCCAGACGTGGTTGTCCAAAAAAAAACGAAATTAGTAAAAACATCTACTAGAATTTTTTTCTTTTAGACAAAACCACGTCTAGGGGGGACCCAAAGGAGGTCCCTTTGCGTCCTTTTTTTTCCCAAAACAAATACTTCTTTTTCTACACCCGTCTTTAAGGAACTGTTACGTCAAAAATTTTTTGGGGGTGAATTATTTCTCCATTGATGCTAAAAAGATTATGGGATTGTGTGCACAAGGGTGGGTATATTTTTAAATTCTAAAAAAACCATGTTTAACGCCATGGTTTATAGCCATGGCCATACCCCCTATCGCCACCCAAACTTTGAAACAAAAAACAGGGCCCCGCCTCCCAGAGACGATGTTGGTATATTTAAACACGAGTGACGTTAAAGATGAAGCTAGTCGTTTGTTTTTACTGGGTAACTAAAAAATAGAAAAATAGCCCAGGCCAGGAACGTGGGGGAAACCCTGTACGGTTTTTTCCTTTCGCGTTTAATTCTACTCACTAGGAAACTAAAGTAAATGCCGGGGATGGTAATGTCCAGTAAAACCACACTTTTCCCAATCATGTATTCGCGTAATGTTTAAGGGGTTTTTGGGAGGTTGTAGAGGGGACGCCGGGGGTTCTTGAGGTAGATAATTGAGTAAATCTAAAAATATTTTCCCTTTGGGGGGGGAAAATGTAAGAGTCCCTGTTACAATCCCCGTCTTCCCCGGGCCAAATGAAAGACGCCGCTCTCCCGTCTGTGTCCGCCGGCGGCGGTGACCCGGGCCATCCCCCTGTCCTGAAAGTGTCAAACTACTCTGTCTATCTATCAAACATATATAATATTAAAAATTCTGCCCCTCTATAAAACATAACAAAAACCCTCCCGAGTTGCGCGGGTTTGCTTTTTTCCCAAGCATAGCGCTAAACTCGAGGATCGCGAAATCAGGATAAAAAACCCTTTAAAAAATGCTTATTTTTTCCCGGGGTCCCGGGGCGATTTAACCAAATTTTTTTAGGGTTTTTAAAAGACTCACTTTTTTCCCCAAAAAAAAACCCTAAAAAAAATACTAATGGTCTTCCAAGACGAATGTTTTTAGAAATTCCCTCAGTACCAGTACCTCAGTACTTACCTTTTACAAGTATTTAAAATATTTAAGACATTAAAATCAACTATGAAACTGTCCTCACGTTAGTATTTTTACATCCCCAGCGGTGATTTTTAAAAATTTTCCCCCCTTTTTGGCGGAAAGATTCCCGTGTTGGGCCGGGCCAAAACCAAGCGCCCCCAAACGTTCTCAGTTTTGCCATTAATTTCCCACGGGCCCCCACGTATCAAACCCCCTTAAATGCGGGGGTTTTACAAATAGGGTCTCAGCTATTTAAGGGTTCACGGCGGTGGAAAATATGGTTTGTTTTTAAAAACTGCGCGCTAAATGATATTATGGGTAAATTTTCGTTGGATAGGCTTGTATGGAAACCCAGTTTTAAGTTTTGGCGATATAATAGAATCTTTTTTTCGCTTGCGTGAGTTAGTGGGGAAATAAAAATTTTTCAAGCGGTACAGTACGAGGGTTTTGCCCGCTCCCGCCCCCTCTATTTCAAGGCGAGGCAAAATAGTCAAGTATTCAACTTTTCTTGATGGATATAAAAAACAGAAGTATGAATTTAATGAATGAATGCATTAATGAAGCATTTTTACCAAAATAAGCTGTATTTTGTTTAGTAGTAAGTAGTTTCATTTTGAAACTGGCAGCACGGGGCACGGCCCCGTTTGCTGCACTTTTACGTAACTCTTTATTAGTGGTAGCCTCCACCCAAAACCAAACAAAGATTTTTTGTATGGAATGGCATCCATTCGTTTTAAAGGGCCCCTTTAAAAAAATGGAAACGTAGTTTTTTATATTTTAAAATTTAAACCCGCCGCACAGGGGGGTTTGGCCATTTAATTGATATCCGCAGTGAAAGGGGTTTAAACTTTTTCAGTCCTGGAAATCATCACCCCTGGCGAATTCATCAAAACTATTTTAAAATACAGTAAAAAAATTATAACTCGGGATGTATAAACCGGGAAATTTTTTATATTATAACTCGGAAAAGGGAAAGGGCAAAATTTTTATTTTATTTTTTTTTTTGCCTATAGGGGCCTGTAGGCGTGACCTCCCGGGCTCAGATGGTAGGCCCCCGGAGGCTCACTTGGGGGTGTGAGGTTGGCCCCCGCCCCTGGTGGCCCCAGGCAGGGGTTTTTATTTGACGCCTGTGTTAGAGGCTCATGCCGCCCGTGCCTCCCATGACTTGCAATGAAGGTGGGGAAATTAATGGACAGCATTTTGGTTTTTTAGGCCACTCAAAAAGGGCAGAAAGATTTTTTTAAAGGGGTTTTTGGGTCTTCCCCTCGGGAACGAACTCGGGTTTCGAGAACGCCACCCGGGACGCTAAACCCCCTCTGTACTGCCTCCCCTAAACTGCATCTCTTTGGTTTTCACTCGGAAAATCATGCCCTAAAAACCTCTTTTGTTGAAAATGTAAAAAGAAAGTCGGCAAAAAAATAAGTATCTTTTTCATTTGCCTTTTAATAAAAAGCATTCTTTTTTACATCCGGGATATCCTCAGGGGCATAAAGGTTTGTTTTTTTTGTCCTTTTTACCTTTTTTTGCAGGCTCAGGCCCTTCAAATTTTATTCGCTTTTCCCCGGAGGGACACCCTTTGTGATGGAGGAATCTTGAAATACAGTAAAAGGGAGGTGCGTTATACGAGATTCGATATACGAGAATCCGATGATACGAGATTTGTAAAAAATTTGGGTCTATTTTCAAAATACGAGATAGAAAAAACCAAAAGCTACGACATTTAAACTGGGGGGAGTAAAATTACCAAGTTATTTTTTAAAATAAATAAAAAGTTTTTTACTAAAAATTTTTAAAGGAATTTACTGACAATGATTTTACCCAAGGTTGACGATAATCAAACTGAAAATATGATGATTCGGTGGCTCGGTATGACAAAAGTGGCCTACAAAAAATTTACATCCCGGATTATGTAAAAATGACAGAGGGACAGAGGGCGAAATTTTGGGAAGTTGGGAAAAGGTCTGCTAAACCCCCCTTGTCCCTTACCTTTCCGTACCCTTTGGGGTTTTTTGTATTTGCGGGGCCAGCAACCCAGGATCTTTTCCCTTTTTTCCCAAATGGGTCAAGGGGAGAGGAAGGGAAAATCTAACCCCGGGGGATCCCCGAAAAAGCAGTAACCCTTGTTTTCTCTCAAGCCTCGGGGGAGAGAAAAAAGGGACTCTCACTGGCAGTGCCCGCTTCCCGTTCCCCACAAAAACATTACCACTTTTTCGTGTTTTTTCAGTTTTTTTGTTTTTAAATTAAAGTGCGTTATGTTATTTTTTGTTCTATTTTTTCTTTCAGAATGTATTTTTACAGAAAAAGGTAAATACAGTGTGGGTAATATAGACGCTGTGTGTTTGTTTTTGTTTGCTATAGTTTATTTTTGTGAAAAAAAATAGTCCTTTTTTTTTTTTTTTTTTAATTGATGGGGGGCCTGGAAAACCCAAAACCTTTTTATTTTTCCATTATTATGGTTTCGTTTTTACGAGATTTGCTTTTCGAGTATGCCAGGGGAAATAACTGCTGTATTTCGGGGGACCTCCCGATGAAAGATGTAATCCCCAAAAAACGTAAAATAGGTGGCAAAAACCCCCCCAGCCGTTGGCCCGGGGGCCCGGTTTTGTCGTCCAAGCACCGTCCTTTGGGTTACGAACCCGTTTTTTTGAAATTTAAAAAGGATTTGGGTTTTGCTTTCCAAAAAAAACAAAAAGTTGGTAGGAGCAAAAAAATTTAAAAATCAATGCAAAAAATTGCAAAAATTTTCACAAAGGTGTTTTTAAAATGATTGCGAAGTGAAACCCGTGTTAAAAAAGCAACTTTGGGCCCCCCAAAAACTTTTTACGGTTACAACAAGGCTCCCCTCTCCTGAATTTCATGCCCGCTGTACCGTTCACTGGTAAGTTTTGTTATTTGTTTTTACAGAATGAATTTACAATATTTTTATATATATATTTTTTTTTCCCCTATCAGAGGAGGGATTTTTCATAATTCGGCAATTTAATAAATTGGCAAAGGGGCCGAGCCAAAAAACCCCTTTCATGTTAAAAAACCCGAGTCTGGGGAGCGCGGGATGGACGTGAGTCAGAAATGAGCCGCTCCGCGAGCAGTAGGAGCCGAGCCCTTTGCATGTGAGGGTGTTTGGGCGGTATAAAAAATAAGTTTTCTTTGGAAAGTTTGTTCTAAAATTTACAAAAAAAAAACCGTAAAAAAACACTAAAACATTTCCATTAAAGAGACTCCAAAGAAATATGCATGAACTTTTAAAATCTTGCCCTTTTAAAATTTTACTCGCAAACATTTTACATGGGAATACCAATAGAAGCGGAAATTTTAAATTTGCTTTCCCTTTTTATATTTTGTTTTTTGATAAAAGAATTAGAAACCCTCATAAATTGCGTTAAATAAAAAATAACCCTCATCAAAAGGGAAAAAATTTTCCCGGGTTTTATGACCTTTTTGTTTGTTAACCCCTAATTTTTTGTATTTGGTTTTTTTTTTTTTTTATTTATCAAAAAACGAAATTAGCAAAGGGGAAAAATAATTAAAATTTTCCCCTTCTATGATATTCTCCCTGTAAAAGTTTTTTTTGCCAAAAAAATTAAATGGCGAAAAAGTTTAAAATTTCAACCCTATTTCTTGTGAGCCAAATGGCCTTTCTTTTGGGCGTTTTAGGTTTTTTTTATTTGATAATTTATAGAACAAAAAATTTCCCAAGATAAACCCAAAAATCTTTTTACTGGGTAAACATATATTAGGGACGAAATACCCCATTTCATGATGTTTTTGTATTTTGTTAAAGCTAATTTAGCATGCTGCTAATTCATTTATCAGAAAAAAAAATATAGCAATGGAAAGCGAATTAAAATTTCCCCTTCTATTTAATTATCCATTTTTAAAAAAATTTTTGAGGAAAAAAATTAAATGGCGAAAAGTTTTTAAATTCATGCATATTTTTTGAGATTTTCATAATGGGATTTTTTTAATGTGTTTTAGGGTTTTTTTTGGAAAAAATTTTAAAAACAAACATTTCCCAAGATAAACCCAAATATTTTTTTATACTGAAAACCCTATAAATTAGGGAGGTAAAATTGTCATCCGGTGGCCTCGTCAACCCCCGTCCGTGACGTCATCAATCTCAGGCGCAAAGGCCCTTTTTAGATGAGACGGCCCTTTCCAGAGCCCCCCCTTTGTGCCGAGTTATAAAGGTTTTACGTACTATCACATACAAGCAAAAGGATACGATTTCGCCCAAAAAAAAATGGGGAAAAAAAAACCCAAAAGAAAGCAATTGTGGGATCACAGCTGGGAGAGGCGATGGCCCAGGGGGTCCGCGCCCCAGCACAGGCTGGCAGCCGGCCCACAGACGAAAAATGGGCCCTTTCGGTGAGTAAGCAAAGGGATTACCTTCCCTGTAAAAAGCAAATACACTCACGTTTACTAATCTCTTTTTTGGGGGGGGGGAAAGGATTGATGGTGTTCATCTGTCAGACTATGTCCTCCCCGATGTTGGACTCTGGACTATTTCCCCGTTTCATTGAAAAATGTAAGGAATAGGGAATATAAAATCCCCTATAAACCCTACCGCGGCACAAATGAAAGGGAAATTTACAAACCCCCTTGGGGGGCGATCTTCCAGGCTTATTACGCCACAGTGATATTACCAATAACCCGGGGAGTGAAAAAATATTTTAACACTCACCCCTTTCTACAATTTTAAAAATTGTCAATTTCACGCAGGTTTTTAAAAACAAGGGTTAAGCACTTTCAAACCCTAATAATAATAATGAGCTGTAGTTTCTACTGTGTGCGTGAGAGGAAAATGGGCTGGTTGGGGAGACGGGGGGCCTGTCGGAGAGGCCTCGCCCAGTCGCTTTAAAAATCAGTGAGTATTTAGGGTGGGACGCCTTTCTTATTTCCCCAAATTTTTGATATTTATTTTGTTAACGCTAATTTAGCTGGCGCTAATTTATTTATAGAAAAAGAAAAAATATCCCCTTGAAAGCTAAAACCAAAATTTTGCTTCTACAGGGTATCTTTATGTAAAAGGGTAAAGCCATTCATAGGCCCCATGTTAAACGTACTGGGGCCCCCCATTTTAGCGCCAAGGCCTTTTGTTCACTTAGACCCGCGGAAGTTTTCAAGGCAAATTTCCCCGCAGTATATAATTTTTTACATGTATTTAAAAGGGTTTGAATGTTATCTTCGGGAAAAATTGTTCTATAAGATTATCAATAAAAACCCAGTAAAACACTTAAATAAAGGTCATTATGAGACTCTGAAGAAATATGATGAACTTTAACATTCCCCTTTAAAAAAGTCGTCATTTATAACTTTGTGGGACAGTTATTTGATGGGAATTTTTCAATAGAAGGGAGAATTTTATTTGCTTTCCAAAGACATATTTGTTTTTTGATAAATACAGTATTACCCTGCAAAAAAATTTTGCGTTTAAATAAATAAAACGCGGGGGGCGTTCGACCCCCTCTCTTTCTCTCTCTCCCGTGAAAAAGAGAGAGAGAGAGAGAGAGAGAGGTATATAAATGGAGATATGAGAGAGTAACCAAAAAACCTTTATAATTTTTTTCTCCCCTTCTCCTCTCTTTTTCTAAATAATTTTATAGAAATATAGAAATTTTATAATATTTTATAATATAAATATAATTTTATATATAATATATATTTGAAAAGAGAGAGAGAGAGAGAGAGAGAAGAGAGAAGAGGGGAGAGGGAGGAGAGAGAGAGAAGAAAAGGGAAATTTTAAAAAGGTTTTTGGTTACCTCTCGTATCTCTCTCTCCTTTCACGCCCGAGAGAGGGGAGAGAGAGAAAAGAGGAGACCAAAAAACCCTTTTTTAAAAATTAAATTTTTCTCCTAAATTTTATATAAATATATATATATGTATATATTATATTAATATATAATATTATCTTTTATATATTTTTATATATATATATATTTTAAAATATATATAAAATTTCCAAATTTTAAAAATTTTAAAAGAGAGAGAGAGAGAGAGAAGGAAAAAAATTTTAAAAATTTTTTTTGGGTTTTTCTTCATAAACTCTTCATCTCTCTTTCACTTTAAACTCTCTCTCTCTCTCTTTCGGAGAGAGAGAAAAGAGAGAGAGAGAGAGAGAGGGGAGAGAGAGAGAGAGAGAGAACGAAAAGGGGGGGGAGAGAGAGAGAGAGAGAGAGGAGAGAAAAGAGAGAGAGAGAGGGGAGAGAGAAGAGAGAGAGAGAGAGGTGACACCACCGCGATTTTAGTTAACGCCCAATATTTGCATGGTAATACGGGATGTTCAGAAAACGAAATATGTCAAAGGGAAAAACAATCAAACTGCTTTTATTGATATCCCGCCATCTTATAAACTGTCCCCCAAAGGATACATGGGCGAGTTTTAAGGGAATGTTAAATTTTATCCTATTTCTTCAGTTTATAATGATTTTATTTAATGTTTTTTTACTATGTTTTTTTGTGATAATTTATAGAACAAGCATTCCGAAAATAAAAAGCTATCCCTTTTTTAAAATATAAACATGATATACTGCGGGGTAAAGCCTTTGGGAAATTCCCCCGGGCTAGAAGAAAAAGGGGGAAAAGGCCCTTTGGCGCTAAAATGGGCCCACAAAATTGAGTTGTCGTACTCAAAAAATATAGGTAATCTAGCTTTACTAATGCAGCCCATTTAATTTATAAAAATTCTTGGGGGGGGGCACCACGGGCGAGGGCCCAAACCCTTTCAGGCCCCCGATACAGGGGCCCACAATCCCACCCTGGAGGTCAAGCCCAAAAGGCGCTAAGGGAAAAAAACAAAAAAAATGTACGAAGCAGCGCGGAAAAATCGGGGAGATAATCACGAAAAATCGGGTTGGTTTAAAAATTTGGACTCGGACGAAACTGCTAGCGTGAAAAATGGGGGGGGGTTTCGTAGTGAGAAGAAAATAAGTTTCTACCATAGAATAAACTGATAATTTAAAAAAATCTAATAAAAATTTTAAGTTGGACCATTATTTATAAGAGATGAAAAAAAGCTAAATTTACCTCTCTCCAAAACCGCCCGGGTTCTCAATTTCTGACCCAGCCGTAACTGGGGCCCGGAATACAATGTACCACGCCCCATACCTATCAAACCCATAAATAACCCCTTATGGGTGCGTTAAAGACAACCCTTTTTAAAAATTAAAAAAAAAGCCACAAAAATTGGGGGGGTTTATACACCCAGTATAAATGTGAACCAAACCCGTGGTGTCGGGGCGTTTTTAGCGCGGGTAATGATTTAGGGGGTTTTTCCCTGGCCCGGGAAAAACACAGATAATTTCTACTGAAATCACTTACTTTAATTTACCCTTATTTTTTTAAAAAAAATAAATGTAGTAGATGAGTTTAAACTGATAGGGCGTGTAAGAATATGTGTATAGTTTGGGAACCAAAAATTATGGTTGAGGGGGGGCCATGTGCAAAAACCGTTTGCCTTATATATACTGTACACAGAGAATATACGGGAGTGGTATATGAATTAACAGGGAGGCAAAAGAGGAATTTTCATAGATGTAATGTAGGCCTTCGCATCAGCAGGGCGTGGGTTTGTTTTTTTTTCTTCTTTTTTGACCTTGTTTTGCTTCTTATCCTTGCGGAAACTCAACCTTGTAAAGCTGAGTGGTTACCCTTTGGGGGGTAGTCTTATTGGGGTTTTTATAGCCCAAAAAAACCCTTTTTTTTATAGAAAAATTTTTGGGGGGGAGTCTTTACGAGCCTAGGGCCTTAAAGCCTTAATGTTAAAAACCTTTAAAAAAACAAATTTAAAAAACTTGCTGCTGTAGGTCCCCGCCTTTATTTCCAAAAGTGTTTTTGGCTACACTCTCAAAACCCGCCCTTTAACCCTTACCTTTTTTTTCTTCTTTTTTTCTTTTACCCTTACATTTTTAAAACCCCCCAACACGAAAAGTTTAATAAAATTTTTCCGTCCACTGCGACAAACCCTCTTTGCTCCCCAAAGGGGGCCCCCTGAAAGGGTGACGGGGCGGCAAATTATTTTTTTTATGTTATCAATTTCACCAAAGTGTAATTTTTTTTTCCTGGCCTTTATTATATATCATTGTTTTTCAAAAGAAAATTTTTTGCCTTTTGAACGAAAAAAAAAAATAAAAAATGCAAATAAAAAAGCGGAATTTTCCGACTCCGAAAAAATATTTAGTAAAGAGAAATAAGAAAAAACTTTGTTTACCACTTCGTAAACTCGAAAACTTCCCCCGAATCAACTTTTTTTGGTTTTTATGCCAATAAAAGCGGATTTTTATGAGGATTCCAAAAGCTAAACCCTTAAATTTTCATAGGCCCGTATGGCCAGCCGGGGAAAGTTTTAAAGGGACGACAACGGCGCTCCCGGCTGCCTGGAGTGGAAAAATGAGACACAAGCCCTTTTTAAATTTTACATCCACTCTCACGAGAGAGTTTACAATAGTTTATTTTTTTAGGTCTAGTTGATCTTTGACGCAGAAAAAAAAGACGGGAATTCTGAAAAAATACTTATTTTTGGCGAAATTTTTTAAATGTTTTTTTACGCAATTCGGTCAAAAAGTCAGTTTTTAGGGCGGGCCCGTTTTTACCGATAACGTCACCCTGCGGGGAGAGGGTTTAAATGTCGGGGGCACTGTGGGAAAATTTCCCTACACTGATCTGGCAACAAATAATGAAAATGGTAACAAGCGTTGTAAATGCATTCCCATAAAATTTTACCCTGATATTTAAGCCATATTTTGTAAATGGGGACATTTTTCCGAACGAGAATTGTTGTAAAAAATTTATTTTTTTGGAGAAAATAATTAATATTGCATTTCTATATTTCACTTTTTGGGGCACCATAAGACACCAAAAGTTTCATTTTTTTAAATGAATTTGAATAATCTTTTTAATTTTAAGAAAAAAAATAGAAGATGTACAAAAAAAATTTGTTATGAAGTCCCGAAAATGTAAAATTTGAGAGAAAATTCACAGGCCTAAGGGGGTCATAAAAATGAGTGTAGGGCCCATTTACATTTATTATTCAGTTTATGGATCCCTTTTGGGAAACCAAAAAAAAACATATGTTTTTCCAAAAAATGCAAACCCAAATTTTTGCCCTTTTTTGGGAGAAAACCCGTAGAACGGTTCTTGAAGTTTATTCCCGTGGCAGGTCATGATGGTGAGCCAAAAGATGAAGGGGTTTAATGCTTTTTCATGAAAATGAATCCCCTATTAAGGACTGTGCAGTCCGAGCTATGAAAAAAGCAATATGTCTGGCAAATAGCAAGGACTCTAAACCCGAATCAAAAGCTCAGCCCCCTGGCTGATTTTGTGCCCTGTTAGACATTCATTAAATTTCGTTTGGGTCAGTGCTGCAGAGGGTTTGTCAATGCAATTTAATTTTTGGATTTTTTACAAAAAATTTTTCAACTTCTTCTCTGCTTCAAATCATCGGGGGAGTATTTGAGATCAAAATTCATGGGGAGGCATCAAGTCATTAAACAACCACAAGATGGTCAGAAGGGTCTGATGCAGCACATGCTTTGAAAGAAAATTTTTTGAAAATACGCTTTTACTTTGATTCCCGTTTCCCAAAAAATAAGACCAAATTTAAAAGCACCACTAGAGGTGTTGTTATTGTAGTTTCCCAAAAAATGGCGAGGCATCAAGTTTGGTGTAAAAAAGGAAGATTTGAGACTTTCACTTCTCGTGTAATTTTGGGGGTGTATTTTGGGTCGATTTAAAGCCACAAACAAGGGCTCAGGGAAATGAAATTTGATCTAGCAAATGTGCAAGTCTTTATGAAATTTATTTTCGTTTGTAGTTTCTGCGCAAGATATGAAGCATTGGAAAAAATTTAATGAAAAGGGGTAAGTACATGAAGGGCCACCCAAATTTCCCCTGATTTTTGATCATCCGGGTTTAAGGAAAAGGAAACAATTTTTTGAAAAAGGCAGGGCCCCCTGAAGCAGAGTTACCCCCCAGGAAAAATTCAAGACAACTACCCTTTTTACCCATTTTGATTCAAGCAAAAAGAACAGAGGGAAAGGAAAAAAGTGTAGCCCATTCTAAAATCCCGGAGAAGTTAGGGGTTTTTAAACATATCACTAGTCTGTCAGATTTTAAATAGAGAAGTGTATGAATTTGCAGGAGATTTCTCTGCAGACCTTCAAAATAAAAAAGAAGATGAAAATGGTTTAGGGGTTTTTGCATATATGAAGCAATCCCACCTTTAAAAGTCACCCCCTTTCCCCCTCTCAGACAGTGCACAATGCTGGAATGTAGAAAAAATTCCCCAAATTTTACATGCATATCGCTTATTTAACAATTTCCAGTTGTTTAAAGCTGAAGGAGAACGATAATTTTCTGTAATGAAGAATGAAAAACCAGCCCCTTTGTTTAAAAAATGTCACAGGACAAACTTTGTAATCTTCCTTGCTGGGCAATTGAATCAGATTTTACCAAAAAAGATTTATTTTTTAGGAATAATTGATGGGCTTAGGCCCCAAAAATAAATCCCGAAAAAAGTCAGGGTAATCCATCTTGAACTCATAGATTTCTGTAAAATATGACTGCCATCAAGTCTTTAATAAAATTAAAACCCTAACTTCTATAGAGAGGGTTATTTGGATTTTTATCCCCCTCACTCATGCCTTTAAAGGGAAAAAGGGGGGGCCCTGCCCAATCTGGCCCCTCTGTGCAAGAAACCCACGTTTTTTTTGGGAATGTGGGGAAACATGGGAGTAGGGAATGTTTGTGTTTGTATTGATTAAGGAGGTGGGGGACAGGATTTTATTGGGGCCCCTTTGGGGGAAAACCTTTTGTAAATTTCTTATGTTTGATGAAATGGGGATTTAAAAGACACGCAAGTAGTTTGGGCCCCCCATTTTTTTCGGGTTTTGCATGTTTTAAAAAAAAATTTTTTTTTTTAAACGTATGTGTGTGCCCGGGAGCCCCTTATAGGGTTTTTTGTCTCTCCATGAGGGGTTAGTGTTGGGGCCCTCTTGGGGTATTTTAGGGCATGATGGTTGGGCCCCCTTTTTTCACGGGATGGATGGGCAGCATTTTTTATAGTGGGCTCTGTAGAGGTTCATTTCCATTTCCCCTTTTCCTTGGTGCACCCCGTCGTCGAAGGTAGGGTTTTATGGGCGACATGTCAAAACAGGTAGACTTCAGCCACTCGACAATGGGGGAAAGAGTAGGGAACCCTTTGGGGCTGAAATCGGGGACGCCAAGGTCACCCCCCTTCCCCGGAAAGGGCTGGCACCCCACAGGATTTTATTTGGGGTGCTGAGTTCACCAATTACAGCTGCCCAAACCACTGGCCCCCTGCCTCCCCAACCCTTTTTGAGGTTGGGGGGAAATGGCAATAAAAGTTTTTCTGATGGTTTGTGTGACAAATAGTGTTTAAGTGGGGGTTTTGGCCCCCAAATTAAAATTTCCACAAAGATTTTTTTTATAAGGGTTGTGAGAAGTGTTTATTGAGTGTAAGGCTTGAAACCATGTTGTGAGGGTGCTAGGGGGGGTGTGTCGTGTGACTTTGGGTTTGGGTGAGACGTTCCCTTAATTTGGAAAATGTGCAGGGGGAGTGATTTGGGTTTGGGGAAAAAAAAGTTTTGCGTGGGGGCTTTTGTTAGGTATAGGGATAGTGATGATAGTCTCGTGCTTAAAAGATGTTGGGTATTTTGTTGTGTGGGGTACACACAAACCTCGATTTCCCCGGGCCTCCCTTTCCGGGATATGTCAAAAAGGCCCGGACAATTTTTTTTTTTTTTTTTTTTTTTGTTGAAAGCCTGGTCCTGTTATAATTGACAAATTGTTCCCGGGGGTTCGAGCGTTCCTGTCACCCCTGGGCAGTGTCCGTGCCTCCCGCCAGGGGGCAGCATGCTCCCCGTGGCGTATTGTTTACATTTGGGGACAGGGCACTCACGGTTTACCTTTCACCGCCTCCCCCCCAGTCCCCCGGGCTCCCACTGCCCCTGGTGCAGGGGAAAATCTCTTAGGGGTATTTTAAAAACTTTTTTGCTGCCTCCTGCCAGGTGGGGAGCCTGCTCAGTGGTCGTATTTTTAACATTGGGAAAACACGACATCACGGTTCCCCCCGCACTGCCTCCGTGTCCCGGGCGCCCCCGCCCCGGTGCTAGGAACGTCTTTTTTAGGGCTATTGAACACTTTTGCTGCCCCTGCCAGGTGGCAAACATGTCCGCGGGTTTTATATGCTGCCCCAGCGGTGTATTGGGTTTCATTGGGGACACGACACTCACGGTTTTACCTGCAAAAGCCTCCGTTGTCCCGGACCCCCACTGTCCCTGGTGCAGAAACGTCTCTTTAAAACCCATTTTAATATTTCGGGTGCCTCCGCCAAAGGGCAGCAAAGCTCAGTAGGGTGCCAAAAAAAAATCAAAATTTGAATTTTTCTTCCCCCCTTTGGTGTAATGGTGCATCTATGCAAAAACCCTCGTTTTGCCCCAAATTTACCTCAATCGGTTTATATTTAGGGGGGGCGGATTAAAAAACCCCTTTGTCATTCGTATCTGTGACCTTCGATAAGGCTTTTAAATAAGATAATGAGTTGACACGCCGGGAATTTTGGGTGCAGTTTTTGATTATTTTTCGCGCAAAGGGGTCGTGCTGTACCTACTCATTGGTCAAGTTAAAAAATTTTTTTTTGTTTAACATAATAGTTTCTGACTTTTCCGTCAGGTCCTTGTACCCCAGTCTACAACATTTTTTGACACAAAAATTGATAAAAAATATTTTTTTTTACAAAAAAAGACATTTTTGCAGTAATAAAAAAAATGCCGCAGAGCTGCACATTGTTCTCTAAATTCCTACTTTTGGTAAAAAGGTTTGGTCATGAGTCTTGAGGTGACTATTGGGGGTACTGCACCTCTTTGGTCCCGGATTTGGATAAAATGTTCACGACATCCTACTTCTCCCCCCCTTCCTTCCTGCCCCCCCACTGTGAGGGGGGCCAGCTTTTAAAAAACGCCAGCGGGCGCTGCTTACGAAATCCTGAATGCCGCAGGCGAGCAGTGCGGGCAGCGTTTGGGCACCAGGGCTCATAAGTCCCTTGTCGCCATGCTGGGTCGGCACTGCTCCAATCCCGCTCCCAAAGGGTGGGCACGTTGGGGGAAAGGGGCCTCACGTCGCGCAGCGGTCGTGGTGTACTGGCGTTTTAAAAGGAATACAGCACCAACAGATCCAAAATGGAGAAATCCGGCCACAGAACCGGGGTGAAAAACAAAAAAGAGAATGCACTCTGCCAAAAAGGGAAAGCTGAATCGTTGCTCCCCTGAGGTCCGAAAAGCAGATCGGGCCCCTGGTTGCCAGACCCATACAAGCACGTTTCCCAATAATCCCCATTTCCAGAGCTTTGCACCAAAATCTTCAGCCCCCCCCCCGACTGTTTCCTGGACAGCTGATGGATCTCTTCAGGGCCATGTAAGCTATAGTAGGTTGAAAAGAAGCAACGTTATGTCTGGTGGCCCGATGGCTTTTGCTGCCATCCTTGGATGCTGCTTGGTAAAAGGGGAGACCCCCCAACATTGTGCACACTCCATGCTACCCTTGCCCTTTTTCCCAGTTCTTTGAAAGCTTCTCTGCTGCCATTTTCCATCAGACCATAAACCTCCTTTTTGACCGCTTGAATTTTTAAAATGCTAAAGGCTGGGGCAGTGACGTGCTGATGCCCAAACCCGGGACCACACACCCCTCTGCTAGCTTTGGGCCTGTGTGGGGCCCACCCAAAAGGGCTCACCTGTTCCCGACTGATACCTCCGGTTTACTCCATGTGATGGCCAAGTGGGTATTAGGGGCCCCCCACCACCGTAATGACCACTCTGCCCGTTTTTCGCTTTTTTTAAAAAATATTTTCTATTTATAAAAAATATTATTTTAAATTTTAAAATTTTTATTTTATATATATTTTATAATATATTTTACACCACAAAGGATGGCCAAGGGCAAAAAAAGATAAGTAACAAAAAGCTCGCTTATTCCCAGTCCCTTTAAAGAAGACATAAGAGAATACATTGCCACTAGTTCGGGAGGTATTTGTCACTCTCGGGACACCCGAGAGGTGTTTCTATCAGCTTAGGAAATGATTTCAATACATTTTTAGCATAAAAAACACATGTTTTTAATTCCCCAAAAATGTCCGTCTGTCTGTTCGTTGTACGCAAAGGGCTCCGCCATTTGCCCCAAATTTCAACCAAACTTCAGGAAAGGTTAAGGTAATCCCGAGGGTTTAGATTAAATGGTTTAAATAAATTGGCCATGTTTATTTATTTTTCATTTGTAAAAAAAAATGTAAAAATTTGATTTTGATATTATTTCAAATTCTTTGCCACTTATGGTGTTCCAAGCTCCCCCGCCCCACCACTTAACTCTAACCTGCACTTAACTCCAACCTCACCACCGAAACCCCCCTTGGGAAAATGGTTCCAGGAAAGACAAGGGCAACTCAAAAACAATGATATAACTGATAAAAAGTAATAACGATAATGCTAAAATCAAAAAACAATAGTGATTTAAAGATAGTAAATGGGGAAATTCAGTACACTGCATCCTCATGCAACCGTTTTATGGGGGGCCAGCAGCCTGTTGTACAAAATTGTGTTGTACAAACAAAAAAACCCACGTACTTATGGGGGACACCTCTAAATTTGTATTTTTTCCCCCATATTAACACATTGAAAACAAATTTGCCTTTAAAATAATAAATTATAGTAAACATACACTCATCTTAGCCCCCTTCCCTTTAATTCTAAGGGTGGGGAAAGTTTGGTAAAAAATTTCCAAAAAAAAGTAAAAAAAATAAAAATTTTCTACTGGTGTAAAATGGGTATAAAACTCCTTTTCTGGTAGGGGGTTTTTTTTTCTTTTGCTCTACCCCCTTTTCTTTGGCGTATCGTAAATTTTAGTTTCATGCGTGACGTATTAGAAAATTGTTTTGATGAATTTTGCCATGGGTGATAATTTCCGGATGAAAAGGGCTTGTGATACGTGTGTGACCCCGGTGGAAAAGATACATCAACATCATAGATGGCGCTCTGGGGGCGCAAATTTGCCGACCCCTTCAGGGGCAAACAAAACTTACGCGTGATGCAGTTAGTTGATTTAAAATGTTTTATGGTATTTAAAATACTTGAAACAGGTAAGTATGAGGTAGGGTACTGAGGAAGTCTCAAGTTGCTGTTTGCAGGCAGCAGGGGGGGAAGGGGGGAAAGGGGCCCTTTCTTTTGGTCACCCAAGTTTTTAAAAAAATGTTTTGGGATGAAAGGGGGTTGCTCAGACCCCCCCCGTTTGTACTGGATGTTTTGTACGAGGTGCAGTGTATTGCGGTGGAAATGAAAGGGTCTTGGTCAAAAAATTTGGCCTTATAAAAGACAAAGAAAATAGATAGCGTAGAAAAAGGGCACTTAAATAGCGATAAATTTCAGTAATTTTTGTACGTTTATTTTTATGAAATTTGCTAGGGGGAAATTGGGTTTAAAGTACGAAAGATGAAAAGACCACACGATGATGTAAGCCAAATTTGTTATGTTTTAGTGCCCAAATACCAAAACTATACGAAATGCTGCCTAGGGGGCCAACATCACGTGAAAAGGACCCTCCAGGGCCTCCATCTGAGCATGAAAAAAAGGAAGAAAAAAAGCAACAAAAAACCCGTAAACTATAAGAAAATATTTGAATATGTACAAGTGTTGAAAATAATGGCCATTCATTACATGGATAAAAATAATGAAAAGATAATTACTACAATGTCCGACCAAAAAAAGGGAAATATGCGCCTTTGGGTTGGTCCCCATAAAAAAAAGAAGCATGTAAAAAAGTTGGAGAGGATACAAGATGGAAAACAAAGAGGTACAGGCTAAAGAACGACTTATGGGGAAAGGGTTGAGATAGTAAAATTTACCAACACTAAGCAAAGAAGAAAAGAGGGGACTTAATGAAAATTATTAACTGAAAACTAAAGGAAAAACAACAATGAAGACTATTGCTCGGAAGAAAAACATCCCCCGTTTAAACCGGGGGGGGGGGGGGGGGGGGGGGAGGGGCCCTTTAAACCAGTCCGATGGGGTTTAAAAAAAAAAAAAGTGAAAAAAAATGAGAAAAATAACCAAAACAAAGGGGGGGGGGGGGGAGGCCCTAAGCAAATTTGTACGTTACAGTGAAAAAATAAAAAAAACCAAAAAAAAAACAAAGTTGGGGGAAACATTTGGAACGGGGTTTTTGGCACATTTCCCCCCGATTTGGGGACTGGTTTTAGGGATATAAACCACCCCAATGTTGGTATGTTAAAAAATTTAAATTTAAATTGGCTAATCAAAATTGTTTTTTTTCAACTTGAGTAAAAAAAGAAAATTTTCAGGCGCTCATCCTCCCTTGGGCCCCCGGGAGGCACACATAAATTTAAATAAAAAATAGAAAAAGGAAAAAAATTCCCCAAAGGATTTTCCCTAAAAGGGGGCCCTCACTTGGCATAACCCCTTTATAAAGGAAAAAAATCCCCGTTGTGTGGTTTCCAAAATTTGCTTTTTATCGGGCTAACCCTTTTTATTTTATATTTGTAACAATACTTGGCAAATTGGGTGGTTTTCAGGATTCCCTTAATGGGGGTATTTATTTTATAGGGGATGCAGCCCCATAACATTGTCTTTTTTAAAACAATACACCCTTTCCCCCTAAATAAGAAAATTTTTTTAAAAATTTAAGTGACCCAAACCCAAAAACCCCCAAATTTTAAAAAAAATAAAAATAATACAAAGTTGGTTAAATTTTAAGGTGAAAAAACTCTTTTAAAAAAAAAAAAAAAAAAAAAAAAAAAACAAAAAGGGGGAGGAAAAATCCAACCAATCGGGGATCATTTGAAAAAAAAAGAAAAATTTCCCTTTTCCTTTAATGGTTTCCCCCTTTTCCCCGTTAACATTTTTTAGATAATTTAAAAACTTTAATTCATGTCTTTTTTCCCTCAACCTTAAATAAAAAAAAATTTTAAAAAAAACATTATCACCCCCTTTTTTTAAACCCCCTGTCCCCCCAAAAAAATTTTCTTAGGCCCTTTTTAAAAAAAAAAACCCCCGCGGGGGTTTAAAATTTCCTTATAAGACACCTGAAAAAACCCCCCAAAAATTTATAAAACTTTTTTGGGTCGGAAAACCCCCCCCAAGAAAACTAGTTTGGTTTAGGTAAAACACCAAGGGGGGGGCAAAAATTAGTTGGTAAAAAGCCTGGGCCTAGGGGTTGTGGTGCCCTTTGGTCCGGGGCCTTCCTTTGGGTGCGCCCGGGGGGGGTTTGGGTGGGCTGTGGGGGGGCGTCACGGCTGCGGGTGACTGTGGTCCGTCACGGGCGGGGGTGACCCCCCGTGGGGTGGTGCCGGGGCCGTGGGGGCCGGGTGCCTGGGGGTTGGGGTTTTTCCTTTTCCCTCCCCCCCTACCTTTAACCCCCCAGGGCGTGGGGGGGAGGGTTTTAACTTTCCTTTGAAAGGGGGGGGGGGGTTTTTATCTCCAAAAAACCCCTCACCCAAAAACCTCCTACCTTCTATTTCCCCCTTTTTCCCCTTTTGCATTTTCATTTACAACACATCACTTTTTAGATTTCTTTGGGGTTTTACCATTTTTTTCTTAACTAAAGTGCTGCAGTTTTCCCTTCTTCACCTTGACCAAATTCATTTCCCAAAACTGCCCCTCCCAAGCTTTTTTAAAATTTTCTTAATTTGGGGGAAAAACCAATTTCGGGAAAGGGTGTTGGGTTCAGTGGTTCTAGCCATCAGGTAACTCAGATTATCCACAAAGGGAAACCCAAAAAAAATTTTTGCCTCTATCATGAGGTTCTTTTGTGATTCATCCTCTAACTGAGCTCCATTTTTATCAAGTAGCACCGACAATATATTTTTTTCTGTAGTACTGTCTTTTCCCCTGCACCACCCTGTGGCTAGCAGTGGTCTTTTTTTTGAAAATTTAAACCAAACAAACTGTCTTTAACAATTTAGTTTGATTTTTTTCCCGATTCATTTCTTTCAAAAGATCCGAAAATTCATTATTTGCACCACAAAATTTGTTCCTTTATCTGATCTTAACTTTCTAACTGGGCCCTCCGTCCAATTAAGCACGGTAAGCTTTAGAAAGAGTCACTTTGACTGTTTGCTCAGATGGTTGCTCGTGACACCATACATGTAAAGAGTATCCGTATCTTTTAAGTTTTTTACGTCCCTCTTTTAATAGAAATTTCCAAAAATAATCAACTGCAGCATAATGATGGAGGGGCATTGCTCACCCCAAATCTGGGAAAAACATCTCTAACCGCTGCGAAAAAAGGGTTTATGACCCCAAATCGCGATACAGCAAACTGACCACTATGGCGAAGTCATAAAATTTAAAACTAAAGGAACAAGACACTCTTATGACAGGAAATTCTTGAAAAAGAATAAACGCTGAAATAGCTATCACTTTTTAACGAAAAAAAAAAAAAATTTTTATATATATATATATATATATATATATATATATTTTATATATATTATACACACAAAACCCGATTTCCCGGCTAATAGGGGGGAGCACTGGGCCGGAACTGCAAAAGTCTGGGAATGCAAGTAAAAAAAAAAAATATATTTTATATATATATTATATATTAATTAATATATATATTTTTTATATATATATATTAAATTTTATATATATATAATATATAATAATATATTTATATATAATTTTATTAACATATATATTATATATAATATTAGTCCCGATGCCATCCCACCCCCGACGTTTATCCCACTCTATATTTACTGTCGGCAACGACAATATCAACTACCCGCCACGACTTTTACTCCCCGAGCATCAGCCACCTGGCGGGAAACAGCAGAAAATGTTCAATAGTCTCAAAAGATTCCTGACCAGGGGCAGGGGGTCAGGGGACTACGGGGGCTGTGCGGGAAACCCTGAGTGTCGTGTGCCCAAAAGTAAAAAATACGACCGCTGAGCATGCGCCCCCTGGCGGGGGCAGCAGAAAGTGTTCAAAAGTCTCAGAAAAGTTCTTTCACCAGGGGCAGTGGGGGTCAGTGCTGACGGAGGCTGTGCAGGTGAACCGTGAATTTGTGTGCCCAAAGAAACTACGACCGCTGAGCTGCTGCCACCTGGCGGGAGGGCGCGAACATGACCAGGGGGACAGGAACGCTCGGACCGCCGGACAAATTTGGGCAATTTTTCGAACAGGCCGGGATTTCAAAGTTAAAAAAAAAAAAAAAAAAAAAAAAAATTGCCTGAGCTACATTCCCCGGGCCTCGGGTTTTTTTCCGGGAAATCCCCATATCGGGAAAAACGATGGTTTTGTGTGTGTATATATAATTATTATATAATATATATATATATATATATATTATATATATATATATAATTATTAAACACACAAACCTCGATTTCCCGGGGTAAAAAGGGGGGCACTGCCGGGAAACCCCAAAAATCCGGAATCGCAAGTAAAAAAAAAAAAAAATAAAAAAATAAATTTGATGCCATTACCCACCCCCGGGGCGTTTATCCTACTTAGTATTTACTTCCGGCAACCGACAATATCAACTACCCCCGCGGACTTTTACGTCCCCTGAGCATGCAGCCACCTGGGGGGGGCAGCGAAAGGGTTTTAATGTCCAAGAGACGTTCCTGCCCAGGGGCAGTGGGGGGTCAGGGGGCTGACGGGGCTTGCGGTGAACCGTGAATGTTGTGTGCCCAAAGTAAACAATACGACCCCTGAGCATGCTGCCCCCTGGCGGAGGCGCGACCTGACCAGGGGGGACAGGAGACGCTCGGACCGCCGGGCAATTGGTAATTTCCAACAGACCGGCTTTCAACGTAAAAAAAAAAAAAAAAAAAAAAAAAAAAAAAAAAAAAAAAAAAAAAAAAAAAAAAACATCCCCGGACCTCGGATTTTGTCCGGCAAATCCGATATCCGGGAAATCGAGGTCCGGGAAATCGAGGTTTGGTGTTATATATATATATATATATTAGGGTGCCAATAAAAATCAAGTTTGAATTTTTCTTCCTACTTTGGTGTAATGGTGCATCTATGCAAGAAACCATCGTATGCAAATTTTTGACCTCAATCGGTTTGATATTTAGGGGTGGCGGATTACAACTTTGTATTTCCCCTTTATGCACTGGCTATTAAGGAGGGGATGTCATCTCTTAAAAGCGGACAAACCCGGACATCCTTCCCCAGCAGGGCTGCTGGTCCCCCTCTTGGTGAGTATTAGCCCCTCGGTGGGGGGGTATCATGGGGAGCCACCCCTCATTGTGGCCGGCTTGGCAGGGAAGGGAAGCCTTCGAGGTCCCGGGCTGTTGATGGCGATGGGCCTCCACAACTTGGAGGAGGAACTGGCGCTGTTCCTCGTCTTTGGTCAGCCCGGAGGTTGAAGGACTGGATGAGCGCCACTCCTCGTCGGCTGTGTCGTTGACAACGCGAAGTCCCTCGATTCAGCGGCAGGCCTCGACGACGATTCCTCTTCCTGCCATTTCCCGAGGGGGGGCGGACAGGAAGTCGGTCTTGATATCAAGAGCTTTGAAGAGGCGGAGGGAATTTTTCGTGGCGAAGGAGGGCAGTGTTGCCCAGGAAACTTGTGATGTGGGAGGTTTATTCGCTTGGGGGGTTTCCCTTGGCTCCTTCATCGTAGAGAATGGCCTGTACAATTGCTTTTTTGTCGGAGACAGGGAGACGTGAGTCGAACAGTGACAGGCCAATGAGATCTTCGCTCAAGTACCAAAAATTTGGCGGCCAGAGGGGTTTGAAGCAGGCCTTCGAATACTTTCGTCGTGGTACTGAAGGATGTCCTTAGCGAATCCAAGATCGTTGGCGGGGCGTAGGATGGAACCGTCGATTCGAACCATCGCAGGACGTAGATCTCGGTTGCGAACGATGAGAACCGTGGAGGGCTGACATTTCTCGAGGTGGACGACTCAGTCAGCTGCCCCCCGAAACAAGATCATCTTCAGAGCGTAAATGATTGCGCCATCCAACGCGCTCGATGAAGCGCTCCAGGGCTACGGATCGAGGTCTTCGGAAAGAGCGCCGCCGAGGAAAAGGATGCTCAGCTCAGCGATTTCCCTTTATAGTCGTCACGGGGCTGCTTTTGTCTAAGGGGGCGTTCAATTAATTTGAACGTCTCTTAGCCCTCTCCGGCAGATCTTCGTTGGTGGGAGGGTTTATTGCCGACTGGTTGATGTAAGACCAGTAGTCCTTGAAGCGAGAGAAGATGGTGATCTCAGGACCAGAAGATGACCCCAAACACGTAGAAAAGGCCTTTCAAGGACAAGTTCGGGGACGTGATGACGACAAGCAAGTGAAACGAGGGGTCGGCCGATCTTCTGTTGCAAGATGGTGCATGCACCATTGATGGCTCCAGTTTTGGCACTGGTTTTTGTCGAAGCACATCGCCACGACTCGTTCCTGGACCCCCCATTTCTCTAGAGCCTCGAACACAGCTGTAGCGGCGGCCATCACCAGTTCCGGAGTGCAGGTTTCGGGACTCCTAGGAGCTTCTCCCACCCCTTCTCCTGTGACGAGGATGGCGAGTCTTTCGGCGCGAGTGCCATGTCCTGAGGAAGGATCTTCCCGTCCCAATAAACGGTAAGAGGGGTAAGAGGACTGAAAGTCTCTTTGATGTCCTTTCGCCAAAGTGGACTTGTATTTTCGCTCTTGCCTGTCGAATGGACTGGGGATTCAGCACAAGCTCTTGTGGACATGGCCCAAGCTATTTGCCGTAGCCGCCACAATTCGAAGGGCTTGGCGGCTACTGACCCCGTTCTGTCAAGGGCTCCGACGAGATCAGGGGATAGGACGGACTTCGTGCCCCGTGTCCTCAATCGCTTTTGGGGGAGAAGCGCCCCCGGCGTCGGAAGGAGAAGTCGATGTGTTGGCAGCGTTGGGTGGACTTGATGACTCAGACGATGACGACTCCAGCTCCACCATCTTTCTCCTTTTGGCGTCTGTTGACGGCTACGTGAGAGAGAGCTTTCACGTCGGAAAAACCGATTCTTTCAGCTTCTTGTCCAGACAGCCATCGAACCCGCTTCCCTTCTCCCGCTGGGCAAGAAGGAATTCCTTGTCTTCAGGAATGGTCATCAGGGGTGAGGGGTCGGAGTGGGCGAGTCCAAAAGGTCTGGGAGACTTTCTTGGAAGGTTTTCTGTTTTTGGGCAGGCGTGACTCCAGTTATTTTTGCTTTTGCTCAGGCTCTTCCACTCGTTGAAAATTCCAGTAATCTTCCTCATCAGCTAGTTTCTGCGATGGTGGGGATCCTAGCTCATGTCCAGAAGTCGAGGACCTCCTTTGCAGCCTCAGCTGAAATCTGCTGCACCGTCTTCTTCTTTCCTTGTGTGCGTAGAAAAATCGTCGTAAAACGTCTCCACGGCTGGGAAGTTTTGCTCCTGTGATAGTAGGAACACTACGGCCAAAAGCCAAACTTCAGTTTGCTTTCTCGTGGTCATGACCTGAGGGCGAAAAGAGGAAATGTTCAAGACGATCCGCCAACCTCTAAATATAAACCCGATTAGCCGGGAAACTTTGCCACACGCCCAGTTTCTAAGTACAGGCAGAATACCACAAAATACGTGAAAAAATATTGACTTTGAAAAATTACCCCTATGCGCTATTGGCACCCTAATATATATATATAATAAATTATATATATATATATTATATATATTTTATTTTATATATATATATTATTTTATATTATATTAGGGGGGCACTTAGCCATATAGTGAATTTATTTATCCGATTTTTAGGTGTGCGGGTGGTTTTCTGGTTTCTTCCCGTACAAAATAATGTTTGCAAAAGGATTTAAAAAAATATTAATATTTAGAGGTCGCGAATTGAGGTCAAATTTGACATTTTTTCGGGAAAAAATAAAACTTTTTCAAATTTACTTAAAACATATTTCGAAAAACCCTTTTCCATCATTAAATTCCCATTCCCGACGTTTTTTGGCTTTTTTTTGTCTAACAATTGTTTATTACACCACTTCCGGTCGACGGAGCCAGGCCAGGTCAGGCCAAAACGGGCAAAAACTCGTTAGCCCGCGTTCCGGGGCCGTTTTTTCCCCGTTGGTTGGTTCAGTCTTAGTGCACGTTTCGACCGGAAAGGAAAGTGTGGGTTTTGGCACCGTGGGCTCTTAGAAACTGTTTACCAACGCCTCTATAACAGTTTGGTTCTTTTTTTATTCGCTCTGTTACATTTTGTTGCCCAGCAAGTGCTGTTCCTCAGGGAATTTCCAATCATCCTCATCCATTTGACATGTTTCTTCTTCTGACGCATTACATAAAATTTTTATATAATTGACTAATAATAGCCTTCCCCTCTCCTGTTTCCCCAGAGTTGCGATGGCGACGACTAGGTCAAACACGACTGTGTCCTTGTACATAGTACACTGAACGAACTTACGGGAAGCCGACTCCCAAACACGAGGACAAGCTCTCCGTCTGTTCCTGCACCTTCATTTGGAACTGAAGCACGAGAAGAAGCCCGCGGCGGCCAAGGGTGATCGATGAGGTACTCGCATTCTGGGCCGGGCACGCATTCCAGTCCAGGCAGCCCACCGGGCGCGCGACAAACTCATCCGACTCTACGATGAGTGGGTCTCCTTGAAGAAGAGCAAGTCGAAGCGGGGGCCGACCCCCGGTGGCGAGGGAAGAGGCATTCGTCGCATCCCCGCGTCGCCTCTTCGACATCGCGCACCAAGATGCGCTTACACTCCTCACAGAGGAAGAGGACCGGTCCTTCCTGCTGGCCCAAAGGGAGGACGAGCCCCGCGGTTCTCTCGGTTCTCGAGACATGTCCCTTGCTTTAAAGAGAAGAAGGTCAAGGAGAAGTTGGAGTCAACGGAATCGCCGGCGGCGGAAAGCGGAGGCGAAAGTGTGCCTTTAGCTTGACCGGTCCGTTGGCTTTCGGGCAGTTCTTCCGCGGGCAGTTCTTCCGACTCCAGTGCCAGTGCCGGCAACAGTCCTAAACCCGGGGCCCTTGCGGCGCGCACACGAAGGGAAGTCTTTTAACGATTGGGGACGACGAGAGGCCCTCAAGTCGGCACATACTCCGAAAACGCATGCGGGCGAGCGCGAAAGTCCGTCCTCAACAGTGAACTGGCCGCCGCGCTCGACCGGACCAAGGTGTCCAACCGCAATGCGGTTCACGTGTTGTCAGCGCAGCACGGAACTTAGGGGCACGACCCCGCCGAGTGGTGCTGAAACCCCGAATCCTTTAGGCGCGCTCGGGTGAAGTTCCGAGGGAGGCTGCCAAGGAGAAACAAGGCCGCTTCAACCCCCCACGCCGTTCTCATCGTCCACTGGGACGGAAAGATCTCCCGGAGAGCGATGGCGGGGAGGGAGCGTCGACCGGCTCCCGGTCCTGGTGTCGGGGGGCGGAGTGGTCAAGCTCCTCACCGTCCCCAAGCTCCCGTCCGGCCGAGCACAGGACTGCGCTCAGGCCGTGCTCACAGAGCTGGAGGACTGGGAGCTGGAGGGAGGGTCCGCGGTCTCAGCTTCGGGCACCCCCGGCGGTGAACAGCGGGCTGGTGAACGGGGCTTGTACCCCCATTGAGCAGAAGCTGGATCGGCCCGTCCTCCAAACCCGGCCCGCCGGCACCACGTGTACGAGCTGGTCCTGGAGAAGGCCTTCTCCACCTGCCTTGGAGGCGAGCGGCCCCGACATCCAGCTGTTCAAGAGGTTCCAAGGCGGGTGGGAGTTCATCGACAGGACCACGCCGGAGCCGTTCACCGCCGATGACGTTCCGGAGCGGGACGAGCTGCTGGTCAAATTCCGCCGCTTCCTCGACCACGCCCAGCCCGGGCCGACTACCGGAACTTCTGGAGCTCTGCGTAATTGCTCTCGGCGGAGGTTTCCCAAGCGCGGCATCCGCTTCTCCCCCCCCGGACGCTCCACCGGGCCAGGTGGTGGCAAAGGGCATCTACGCTGTGAAGGTCTTCCTCTTCAGGGAGCAGTTCCGGCTGACGGCAGCCGAGGCCCAGGGCATCAGGCGCTGTGCGCTGTTCGTCGTCCGCACGTACGCCGCCGCCTGGTTCCGGACTCCACTCGCCGCTGCTGTGCCGGCGCTGGACCTGGCCTTCAGAACGCGCTCCGCGCCTACCCCGACAAGGAGCTGTCGAAGGCGACAGTCCGGTCCCTTTGGCCGCCACCTGTGGTTTCTTGAGCGAGCGGCTGGTGGCTCTGGCCCCTCTTCGACCCCCACCTTCCCCTCGGGGTCAAGCGAGACATGGTCCAGGCCATAGACTTGCAAGGAGGAGGAGGAGGAGGACGAGGACCCGCCCCGCAAGTCCGCAGTGGACATCAAGAGCCCCCGCTTCCGCGACCAAGACGGGTGGCGAGCTTGTCACGCCGTCGTCCAAGCAGCTCTTCAAGATCCCGACCTGGAGGCGGGGTTTCCCCAACAAGGATCCAGCCGACTGGGAGGAGGGAAGCAGCTACAAAGCCGCCGCTCGTGTAGTCCGGGAGCTGCGGGTGGTGAATGACTTCGCCGAGCGCGGTGGTGGCGCTGATGCAGGCCTACAAACCAGGCCCTCACGAAGGACGAGGAACAGCGCCAGTTCCTCCTGCAGGTCGTTGAGGACCACAGGAAGCGGTACCCCGACGCCCGCAAGTCGACTGCGACTGCTAACCAGGCCACATAGAGTGAGAGATGGGTGCCCACTGCCCATGATCCCCCCCCCCCCCGATGAGGGGCTAATACTTGCAAGAGAGGGGGACCTGGAGTAGACCAGCATTCCGGGGTGACCAAAAATGAGTGAAATACCAATAAACAATATGAAAATGACTAAGAAATGCCTTTTAAACATCCAATTATAGTGTAACAACAACGTCAGAAACGAATTTGATAATCTTGAAATTGCCCAAAAATCTCAACTTTTACCTCGATTCGCGACTTTAAATATTAATATTTTTCAAAACAAATTTCCATACGTTATTTTTTACGGGGAAAGGAACCAGAAAACCACCCGCACGCATAAAATAAAAAAATAAATTTTTAAGTGCCACCTAATAATATATATATTATATAAAATATATAATATACATATACTGTACTACCATATACACACCAACTACATATACTCAAATGACTACCACTGTTTCGATTGCCCGACTCTCGGTTCGATCGCCCCCACAAGCTGAAATGTTACCCACGAAACTAGTGTTTTATTCAGTCCTCTACCAACTCAGACAGCATACACACCAAGGTCCGTAAGTACAAATTTTATTTATTTATTAGTAGTCATTTTAGATAATATAGGAATATTTTATTGTTCTTAGAATTAAATTTTTTGATGTTCGCTTTTTAGCATTGCAATATTTAATTTTTAAAAATATTTTTTGCCTGATGATGCCAAGTGCCTTGGCGAAACGTTGCGCAAAAAAACAACCCCAAGTATGACGAGTGTCTTTGTCACCCTGAAACATCAAGATGTACCAAATAAGAAAAAAATCAATATATATAAAATATATATATATATATATATATATATATATATATATATATATATTATATATATATATATATATTATATATATATAATATGGTACCGTACAACCGGGACCTATGCTTACCTTGAGATAAACTACTGGAGAAATACTGAATATCCCCCCAAAATCTTGGAAAAATCCCAAGGAGTGGGATCCCCACCCTCTTCAGTAGGCCTCTCGCTAGCGGTTTGGTGCCACTCGCGCCAGATATTTCAACTCCCCACCACAATCACAACCCCAACCCCATACGTTTGGGCATAGACACTGTAATCTGGACTGCGCACAGAATATCGGTCTGTTGCCAATGGCCCTTAAGTCGGAGGGCCGCTCGGATTATATATATATACGGATCATATAGACTGGTTTATCAGTATATATGATATACTGTAATCTTCGTAAATGTTTGTTCTAAATATCATCAAATAAAAAACAGTTAAAACCGTTTTAAAAAAATGCCATTACGAGACTCTGAAGAAATATGCCCTTCCCTTCAACTTTCACCATTTAAAACTTTACGAGTCAACTTTTATCATGAAGGGTATCAATAGAAGCGCAATTTATTAGCTTCCATTGATGTATTTCGTTTTTTGATAAATGAATTAGAACCATGCATAAATTAGCATTAACTAAATAAAAAAATCATCAATCGGGTAATTTCCGATTGCGAGGTTTTTTATTTAGTTAATGCTAATTTATACATGGTGCTAATTCATTTATCAGAAAACGAAATATATAAGTAAATAAATAACATTATCAATCGGGAAAATTATCCGATTGATGATTTTATTTATTTATTTTAAAGCTAATTTATGCATGGTTCTTTAAATTAATTATCAAAAAACGAAATATATCAAGGGAAAGCTAAAAAAATTGCACTTCTATTGATACCCTTCATGATAAAATTTGACTCGCATTTTTAAATGGCAAGATTTGAATAAAACCCCTCTTATGAAGTCCCGGGACCACTTACCCTTTTTGTCGGGCGGGTGCGGCCGCTATGCACCCTGGAAATTTTCAAAAATTGTCACGTGAACAGTCCAGGATTAGGGTCTTGGTTTGGGTTAAAAATAAATATATTGCCGTATGCAAATTTTATACCTTATTTTAGTGATTTTACCAAATTTTGTAAGGTCACTGTTTCACTACATCCTCCCCTGGGGGCACAAAAAAAAAAAAATCTTTGCTCCCGCAGTCCCCGGGTTAAAATAGATTTAAGAACATTTCCTCTATGAACTTCCGTCGCAAATCACTCTTTCGGAGATATAAGTGTTTTTTTATAGGAAGGGGTGTTATAGATATGAAAATTAAATAACCTAACCCCCCCTTAGGACTCACAATCAACTAACCTAACCTATTCCCCGTTTTAACCCCCTAATAAAACCAAATCTGCATTAAAAAGTCCACGGGAAGGGAAGAAAAAAGGCGTGAGGTCACAAGAGAAAGAAGTGGGCAGAGTTTAAAAACTTTTCTTTTTCCTCCCTAAAACAACGTCCGTATCCCATAAGTAATTTTGTGAGGAATAGGAGAGATGTTTCCCAGAATCCAATAAGTAAACAGAAACCATACTCCCCAATTTTGTAGGGGGAATTTTGGTCTCCAAGATAAAAAGTATATCGAAACCTGCACTAATGTCGCCCGGCGCCCTATATTCAATTATTGCCCCACTACTGATTGATGTGTCACTGAAGAGATACACAGTAGTTTTATCATGACTATATAAACTACCCGTTTTAGTGTTTTTTTATGCATTGATCCGCAAAAAAATTCGGTTTCCAAAATTCACTCTCCGTTTTTTTTTTTAGGGGACGACCACGGGTCTAAACCAGCGTTTCTCAAACCGGGTTTCCCGGAAACCCCCAGGGTTTCCCCGAGGGTGTTAGGAGTTCCGAGAAAAAAAGAAGTTTTTTTTCCTTTTTTTTACATCACAAAAGAGGCCAAGGGCACAACAAAAATGGAATTTAAAGCCCGCTTAATTGCCAGTCCCTAAAAAAAAAACAGTATGAGAATAAAAAAAGAGGGTGGCCCCAAATTTTGTTCAGGGGGTGCTTGTTACTCTTCTTTAAAATTTAAAAAAAAAAAGAAAAAAAAAAATTTTAAGCCCGTAAAAAGGGGGGAAAAGGTGGGGAAAAAAATTTTTAAAAA
>JACEEZ010003434.1:2500-5000 GCA_016584305.1 Chionoecetes opilio
GGGGCGTCGGCCGCAGTACTCATTCATACATTAATTTAGGTAATATATAATATTTATATATATATATAGTTAATGATTTGTAAGTCTCGGGTATAGGAGGTAACTGAAATGTATATGTAGTATATTGTAGTATATAGAGATCAATGGGTAGAAGTTACTATGTGTTGTATGTACCTGTAAAAGTATGTCTATATTAATCACAAAGGAAAATGATTAGTAATTTTGTCAATTATTGATTTTGTTTATGAAAGTCAAAATTTTTTTTTATACGAAAAATAGTTCGAAATTACGGTACGGAAATTAATCGTACTAGTACGGTACGATACAAATATTCAAGTACGGAACGGAATTACGGTACTGTATTTATCTGAGGTACGAATTACGAAAAATATTACCGTACCGTACCGTACTACATGCCCTGGACTCCTATGTAGTCAATGAATCCCTTCAATGTATTTATATTTGTACTATATTTTCCTATGTATTCCTCTCCCTACTAACCCAAATGCTGCCCTCCATGACTGTAGCCACTAGACATGCAGATGCTTCCCTCTCGTGCCTCGCCTCACGCCTCACGCCCGCGCCTCACCCACTGTCACCAGGCACCTTACTTTGACCTTCACACGCTACTCACTAGGAAAAAAAGTGATCACACTAGCACCTAGCACACTTTCCCACCTCACTGTATCAACGCTCATCTGGCGGCAATATCTACTTGTCAACCTCGCTAGTTTCCAGTTTAAGCGGCTACGAGGAAGACCCAGCATAACGATTAAGCATGACGAGGGTTTTAAGCGGGTATAAAAAGACCCAGATGCTTACTATCTTGTCATTCGGTCAACAGCGTTCAACAAGGCAGTATCTCCTAACATTCAAGTAATAATCAGTGATTTTAGAATCTACATAGAATTACAGAATACATACGTTCTGTCTCCTGTAACACTAATATTTTATACCTCTTATTAAAACCACCGCAAACTACCACAAATCTCCAAAAACTACTGCAAACCACCCACAAAGTTGCAGTGGTTTGTGGTAGTTTTTGGTGGTTTGTGGTAGTTTGTGGGTGGTTAGTGGTAGTTTGTGGGTGGTTTGTGGTAGTTTTTGGTGGTTTGTGGTAGTTTTTGGTGGTTTGTGGTAGTTTTTGGTGGTTTGTGGTAGTTTTTGGTGGTTTGTGGTAGTTTTTGGTGGTTTGTGGTAGTTTTGGTGGTTTGTGGTAGTTTTTGGTGGTTTGTGGTAGTTTGTGGGTGGTTTGTGGTAGTTTTGGTGGTTTTTGGTAGTTTTGGTGGTTTGTGGTAGTTTTTGGTGGTTTGTGGTAGTTTTGGTGGTTTGTGGTAGTTTTTGGTGGTTTGTGTAGTTTTTGGTGGTTTGTGTAGTTTTTTGGTGGTTTGTGTGTAGTTTTGGTGGTTTGTGGTAGTTTGTGGGTGGTTTGTGGTAGTTTGTTGGTGGTTTGTGGTAGTTTTTTGGTGGTTTGTGGTAGTTTTTGGTGGTTTGTGGTAGTTTTTGTGGTTTGTTGGGTGTTTGTGGTGTTTTTGGTGGTTTGTGGTAGTTTTTGGTGGTTTGTGGTAGTTTGTGGGTGGTTTGTGGTAGTTTTTTGGTGGTTTGTGGTAGTTTTTGGTGGTTTGTGGTAGTTTTTGGTGGTTTGTGGTAGTTTTTGGTGGTTTGTGGTAGTTTGTGGGTGGTTTGTGGTAGTTTTTGGTGGTTTGTGGTAGTTTGTGAGTGGTTTGTGGCAGTTTTTGGTGGTTTGTGGTAGTTTGTGGGTGGTTTGTGGTAGTTTTTGGTGGTTTGTGGTAGTTTTTGGTGGTTTATGGTAGTTTGTGGTGGTTTGTGGTAGTTTGTGGGTGGTTTGTGGTAGTTTTTGGTGGTTTGTGGTAGTTTGCAGAAAGATATTAGTGTACGGTCCTGAAAAGGATCTTTGTAATACAAGTTTTTTGCTGTAGGTAAATTTGATGTGAATTAATTTCTATATTCTCTTCACGACAGGAAGCAAGTAGCCATGTCAGTGCCTTCAAACATCCTGGTGGGGGTGGTGCTGCTGCTGCTGCTTGCTGGCATGTGTCTCTCTGATGCGGGGAGCATACTGTGGGAACAGCGTAAAGCATTAGAAAAGCTACAGTGTGAGCCCAAGGAGACCTGGGTCTACATCGAAAGCCAGTGGGACCCTACGACGACCTGCCTGACAAGACCTATTACCCCCACGTGGTCACGGTGCTGCGGTGCCTGAAGGAGTGCAGCTTCTGTGGCAACCCTAGATGGGGTGTGCCGCGCAAGACCTGCAAAGCGGACACCACCGGGCCGAAGCATGTCGTTGTGCAACTCTTCAATGACGTTGAACTCACGAAGAACATCACGCTCATAGAACACAAATCGTGCAAATGTATGTAAACACTGGTGCTGATGTTGACGTTGACTGGATTCATGATGTTGACCTGATGACTACCCCATAGTTCTCTCTCTCTCTCTCTCTCTCTCTCTCTCTCTCTCTCTCTCTCTCTCTCTC
>JACEEZ010003434.1:10000-135000 GCA_016584305.1 Chionoecetes opilio
GTTGTAATCAATGTAGAATTTTAACCAATTAATATCATTCATATAAAGGTGTCAGTAATAACAACTAACAAAAACCCTGGCACCACAAAGGCAGGTGGCTTAAGACGGCGATAGACACTACAGCACTCTGGTGTCGCCTGGGAGGCCATAAATACTGCCGTCATTCCTCTGGAGCGTAACGCCACGGCCCCGTGGGAGGCCACACTCATCACAACAGTTGTCAGGCCCCCGCGGCGAAAGAAACGTGACTGCCTACCCGTGGAACTGAGGCAGGAAGGTCTGCAAAACATACAAGGCGTCAGGGAGCCATACGCAGCAGTGTATTACACCGACGGATCTACAGATCCTGCCGAAGGACGGTCAGGCGCAGCCTTTGTGTGCAAAATGGGTGGCGAGGATCCTGTCGCCACTGCCACCCGCGTACACACAGCCTCTGCGCGAACCTCGGATTTCTCATCCTCCACGCAAACTGAACTGACAGCCATATCTATGGCTCTGGATCACGCCCACACCGCCCACAGCCTCAACACCCTCATCGTCACGGACTCCATGACTGCCATAGCCTGCATCAACAAGCAGGACACTGAGAATACCCACCTGACACACGCCATTCGTGCGGCAGTCAAGGCCATTCACAACATGGGCAGGAGCGTTACTATCACATGGGTCGCCTCCCATGTTGGCATCACAGGCAATGAGGAAGCAGACGCCTTGGCCAAGCAGGCGACCATGAATGAAGCAGTGACTGTCGTTATTCCCAGGACCCTCCGACAGCTGAGGGGCACTGTGAGGCGCCGGGCGGAAGCACAGAGACGGAGGGTGCACGAACAGGAGGCTGGCTGCGGCAGCACGAGTGCCCGGTGGTATACCGATGTGGCCGCTGGGTGCCTGCTCCCACCACAACGTCCTCTAAGTCGGTTGTGCGAGGTGGTGAGATCCAGGATCAAACTTGGGTACCCTTATGGATGGGAAATTGGCATCAACACGCCGGAGGAAGGGCGTCGCTGTAGGCTGTGCGCTACTGAGGATGGGCACACACTTACTCACTACCTTCGTGACTGTGGCTGCGTCACCCGCCAAAGACAACAGTGTTCTGTGCCCACAAACCCACCACTTGCTTGAACTTGAATTCACTTCATTAGTCTCCTCACCCAAACACTAACTGCACATCCAGATCTCGTGCCATTAGATGATTAATCTATGGAAGTAACAAAACAAACAAAGACAAAAATGTAAGTCTTAATAGCGCATTTGTAGTGACGTTCACCGCCCTGGTTCAGTCCAGTCCGGACCAGGTCAGGTGGACTGATGGTCGCGAAATTACATCGAGACTGCCCCGTCCCATTCGTCTTCCTATTGGCTGGGGGATCGAGTGGCGGTACTGAACTGAACTGTGGAGGCGGCAGGCGCCATCTTGTCATATCCTTTTTGTCGTCCGCCTTTTAACCTGTGCTGAGACTTTACAGCTACCACGCCGTGATACTTTAGTCTTATGGTCGGCCATCATGGTGTTTCATGTCTATCAGCCACGAGAAGCTCCTGGTCGCCTTCCCCGCTGACTGTAGTGCGCATGCGCCAGTTCTCCCCACACTGGTCCAAGTGTCCTGGTATGTGGGTCGGACCAGCCTGGACTGGGCTGAACCGTTCTAGACTGCCTCGCAAAAACAGTGACCGCCCGGGACTAGCCCAGTCCAGACCGGGCCAGAGCGGTCGCGAAAATACGCTATTACTAAAACAACAATATTGTCCATCGTATGTACGTACGTGTACTATCATCAGCTAATATTATGTATCCTGAGATAAGACTGTTATCTCGAAACAGTCTTTTTCACAAATGTTAATTCAATTGTGAATTAAAGTATTGAATCTTCTCTCTCTCTCTCTCTCTCTCTCTCTCTCTCTCTCTCTCTCTCTCTCTCTCTCTCTCTCTCTCTCTCTCTCATTCATGCTCTCTCTCCCTCTTCTTGTGGCCGCTTTGACACTCACAGTCCTGTTCTCGTGTCAAATCAGGATTTTCTCGCCAACAGCCGATCATAAAAGCCGTTGTTGTGATCAAAACAAGCACTCTTCTACTTCTTCTTGTGGCTAAAGGAAGGCCGTTGTTGTGTCCATAAAAGGCACTTACTATCTCTCTCTCTTCTGTCTAGCTGTCTCTCTCTCTGTCTGTCTGTCTCTCTCTGTCTGTCTGTCTCTCTCTCTGTCTAGCTGTCTCTCTCTGTCTAGCTGCCTCTCTGTCTAGCTGTCTCTCTCTGTCTAGCTGTCTCTCTCTTTGTCTGTCTGTCTCTCTCTGTCTAGCTGTCTCTCTCTCTGTCTAGCTGTCTCTCTCTTTGTCTGTGTCTCTCTCTGTCTAGCTGTCTCTCTCTCTCTTTGTCTAGTTGTCTCTCTCTCTCTCTCTCTCTGTCTAGCTCGTATGTGTGTGTGTGTGTGTGTGTGTGCGTGTATGTCTGTGCGTGTGCGTGTGCGTGTCTGTGTCTGTGTCTGTGGAAGAATGAAAGGAAATGTTTTTTTATTTGTGTACGTGTGTGTGTGTGTGTGTGCGTGTGTGTGTGTGTGTGTGTGCGTGTATGCGTGTGTGTGCGCGCGCGTGTGTGTAATACCTCGATATAGTCAACCTTGGTTCTTGCTGTTATTCAGGGGATCAAATAATACAGAGGTTTTAAAGCATTCCTTTATTCTGATCAACTTTTTGCTCTTCATAGAAATTCCATCTTCTTGCGGTAGATTCTTGTCTGTCTGTCTGTCTGTCTGTCTATCTGTCTAGTTGTAGTAGAGTCGTGGTAGTAAATGCAGTAGTAGTAGTAGCTGATAGATAGATGGCTGTCTGTCTGTCTGTCTAGTTGTAGTAGTAGTAGTAGTGGTAGTAAATGCAGTAGTAGTAGTAGTAGTAGCAGCTGATAGATTCTTGTCTGTCTGTCTGTCTGTCTAGTTGTAGTAGTAGTAGTCGTGGTAGTAAATGAAATAGTAGTAGTAGTAGTAGTAGCTGATAGACTGATGGCTGTCTGTCTGTCTAGTTGTAGTAGTAGTAGTCGTGGTAGTAAATGCAATAGTAGTAGTAGCAGTGGTAGTAGTAGTAGTAGTAGTCGTGGTAGTAAATGCAATAGTAGTAGTAGCAGTGGTAGTAAATGCAATAGTAGTAGTAGCAGTGGTAGTAGTAGTAGTAGTAGGTAGTCGTGGTAGTAAATGCAATAGTAGTAGTAGCAGTGGTAGTAGTAGTAGTAGTCGTGGTAGTAAATGCAATAGTAGTAGTAGCAGTGGTAGTAATAGTAGTCGTTATAGTAAATGCAATAGTAGTAGTGGTAGCTGATAGATAGATGACTGTCTGTGTGTGTGTGTGTGTGTGTGTGTGTCTGTCTATTTGGCTTGGGAAATAAAATAATAATGATAATAATGATAATTCCTTTTAACGTAACAATAATAATGATAATGATATTTCCTTTGCACCATAAATTTGAGAACACACACACACACACAAACAAAAAACAGTATATTTCTCCTCCTTTCCTTCCTACACACACACACACGCACACACACACACACACACACACACACACACACCACACAGCAGTCCCAGGTTCGAAGCTCACTCACTGGCCGTTTCCTGTCCCCCTTGAGCAAGCCACACACACACACGCACACACAGCAGTCCCAGGTTCGAAGCTCACTCACTGGCCGTTTCCTGTTCCCCTTGAGCAAGCCACACACACACACACCACGCACACACACAGCAGTTCCAGGTTCGAAGCTCACTCACTGGCCGTTTCCTGTCCCCCTTGAGCAACCCACACACACACACACACACACACACACACACACACAGCAGGCCCAGGTTCGAAGCTCACTCACTGGCCGTTTCCTGTCCCCCTTGAGCAAGCCACACACGCACACGCACACACACACAGCAGTCCCAGGTTCGAAGCTCACTCACTGGCCGTTTCCTATCCCCCTTGAGCAAGCCACACACACACACACACACACACACACAGCAGTCCCAGGTTCGAAGCTCACTCACTGGCCGTTTCCTGTCCCCCTTGAGCAAGCCACACACACACAGCAGTCCCAGGTCCCAGCAGTCCCAGCAGTCCCAGCTCACTCACTGGCCGTTTCCTGTCCCCCTTGAGCAAGCCACACACACACACACACACTTAAATAAACCATAATATTATTTTTTTTTATTTTGAACACAGAAATATTTCTTAATAAAAATTCCTTACAGATTTTTTTGGAAAATTGAAAATAAATCATTATTTAAAAAAAACTGAATCAATGGTTTTAATATTATTTCCTTTTTTGATTTGAGAAGAGAGAGAGAGAGAGAGAGAGGAAGATGAGAGAGAGAGAGAGAGAGAGAGAGAGAGAGAGAGAGAGAGAGAGAGAGAGAGAGAGAGAGAATATACAGAAGAAGAGAATACAGAAAGAGAGAGAGAGAGAGAGAAACAGAAGAAGAGCTATAAGAGAAAGAGAGAGAGAGAGAGAGAGAGAGAGAGAGGAGAGAGAGAGAGAAGAAGATAGAGAGAAGAGAAAGAGAGATTTAATATAAGATAGATAGAAAGAGAAGAGAGAGAGAGAGAGGAGAGAGAGAGAGAGAGAGAGAGAGAGAGAGGAGAAGAGAGAGAGAGAGAGAGAGAAGAGAGAGAGAGAGAGAGAGAGAGAGAGAGAAGAGAGAGAGAATAACACTTTAAAGAAACAGGAAGAGAGAGAGAGCAAGGAGAAGGAAGGAATACAAATACAAAGGAATACAAAGGAAACACAAACAGCAACAGACCGATAGGTCCTTACAAGACTGTTTGCTTTAACTACACTACACTAACTAGATAATAAGAGAGAAAGGATAGGAAGTAGAAGGCTCCTCCTATCCCTAAAGGATAGGAGGTAGAAGGAGGAGGAGGAGGAGGAAAGGGAGGAGGAGGAGGAGGAGGAGGAGAGGAGGAGGAGGAGGAGGAGGAGGAGGAGGAGGAGGAGGAGGAGGAGGAGGAGGAGGAGGAGGAAGGAGGAGGAGGAGGAGGAGAAGAAGGAAGAAAGAAGAAGAAGAGAAGAAGAAGAAGAAGAAGAAGAAGAAGAAGAAGAAGAAGAAGAAGAAGAAGAAGAAGAAGAAGAAGAAGAAGAAGAAGAAGAAGAAGAAGAAGAAGAAGAAGAAGAAGAAGAAGAAGAAGAAGAAGAAGAAGAAGAAGAAGAAGAGGAGGAGGAGGAGGAGAAGATGATCTGATGATGCTTATAAGGAGGAGGAGGAGGAGGAGGAGGAGGAGGAGGACTAAGGGGTTCTCTTCTCCAGTCGGTTCAGTCTTCTCTGTCTGACTTCCTCAACAGAAAGTTCTCTCCTCTCCTCCTCTCTCCTCTCTCTCTCGCCTTCTTCCCGCCTCTCTCTGCCACACTCTGAAACACAAGAATAATAATAGTAGTAGTAGTAGTAGTAGTAGTAGTAGTAGCAGTAGTAGTAGTAGTAGTAGTAGTAGTAGTAGTAGTGAGGACACTCAGTAAATATACACTAGATGGCGACCTTAGTGTAGCCCGTTATCAACGTCGCCAGACTCGCCACTTTGTAGATATTTTAGTCATTTGTTCATTTATAGCCCTACTATGACACAGATGAAGACACAAAATGACACAGACTCTCCAGATAGCCCCTTCTAACTGTCCTGAAATCATGGATGTAGCAATGTAAGTATTAACGCCACCACACGGCTGTACATAACAAAGAAACGTTGGCCTGGCGACTTCACTGTTATCTACGGTACTACTACTACTACTACTACTACTACTGTTATCTACGGTAGCTAAAACGGAACATTTTCGGTATTATATGTATCGCCATTGGCATGGGAAATTGGGGAAATTGGGATTCAAAGTAAGGATGAAAAGATCTGCACGATGATGTCAGTTAAGTTACACAGATGCGTAACTTTAGTTATGAGAGGAGATTGAAGTTATTAAAGTTACACTCCCTCGAGAGACGCAGAGTAAGGGGCGATCTGATAGAAGTGTTTTAAGTGGATAAAGGGATTTAATAAAGGAGAGGTAGGAAAAGTTCTTACGGCTTTTAACCAGGGTAGAACAAGAAGTCACGGATTCAAGCTGGAAGGGCGTAGATTTAGAAAGGAAATAGGGAAAAACTGGTTCACAAATAGGGTGGTGAATGACTGGCATGGTCTCAGTAGACAGGTAGTTAGTGGGGAGTCATTAGGGAGCTTTAAAAGGAGGCTGGACAGTGTTATGGATGTAGTAGTAGTAGTAGTTAGTGGGGAGTCATTAGGGAGCTTTAAAAGGAGGCTGGACAGTGTTATGGATGTAGTAGTAGCAGTAGCAGTAGTAGTAGTTAGTGGGGAGTCATTAGGGAGCTTTAAAGAGGGGCTGGACAGTGTCATGGATGGGGATGAAAGGTGGATGTAGGTAGTGTTAGGTGACAGGAACTACCACGTGTAGGCCTCACAGCTTCTTGTAGCTTCCTTATTTTCTTATGTTCTTATATGTTACTTTTTATTGCCCATACCGAAATGATACCAGTAATTGGGGTGAGTGGGGAAGAGGGGGGTGCTGGCTTCTGCGTTTATTGGTAAAAATTTTGGTATTTTATTGCGTTTATTGGTATTTTAACAATTGGTATTAATGGACACGTATTACTAAATAAGCAGTACATGAGAACAGCAGGGCTGTAATAAACAATACTGTAAAAGGCTAAGTGGCAATGCGTCGGGGCGGGGTAGGAAGGAGGGACTAGGCTGCGAGGCCTCACGCCGATCAGCTGAGTCACGTGTTCCATCCTACCCTCCCTGACACGATGTCATGTAGCCTTTTACAGTATTGTTTATTACAGCCCTGCTGTTCTCATGTACTGCTTATTTAGTAATAACGTGTCCATTAATACCAATTGTGTTGTTATAAGATAATGTAATGCTCCATTTCTAGTAAACATTATGATTAAATCATTACAAAATGTCACCGAGCGGCAACCGCCTGCCATGGTGAAATTACTGGCCGCGCTAATTTTTCTAACTTCATCTCACGTCTAAAGGAAGCTTCAAAAAGCATATGGTTATAGAATATTTTGTGCTTAGAATTACATGTTCTTTCACCTGTATCAATATTTGCAGAAACTCGTGTTACACCCTGTATACAGGGAGGTCCCGAAGATACGAGCAGTTAGGTTCCACCTGGCATACTCGTAAAGCGAAATCTCGTATAACGAAACACATAACTAATGGTAAAATATAGGTTTGGTTCCAGGACCCCATCAACAAAAAAAACAAAAAAAAAAAAAAAAAAAAAAAAAAAAAAAAAAAAAAAAAAAAAAAAAAAAAAAAAAAGACATGTTTTTCAAGCTAAAATAAACTATAGCAAACACAACAAACACACAGCGTCTATATTACCCACACTGTACTACCTATTCTGTAGAAAAAGCATTCTGAAAGAGAAAATAGCACATAAAATAACATAACTGCACATTAATTAAACATAAAACATGCATAACAAGCAAACATTACGTTGTAATGTAGGGGACGCCGCGTGATACAAGAGAGGGTAGTGTAGGGGTCCCAAGGTTGGGGCCGCACAGCTGCTAATTACCCCTAAAGGTCAGGCCGCGCCATATGCTTAATTACCCTTCAGGTCACGCCTTGCTAGGGGTGACCTGACTGCAGTCCCAAGGTTGGGGCCGCAGACCTGCTAATTACCCCTAAATGTCAGGCCGCGCCATATGCTTAATTACCCTTCAGGTCACGGCTTGCTAGGGGTGACCTCACTGGGGTCAACCAAATCCCCCTTTGTCCACCCTGGGAGTGGTAGGGCGCGCATTTTGAAGTTGATAATTTTACTCACCCCAATTTGAATGTCCTATCATTGGATTTTCGATCTCGTATATTGAAAATAGACCCTAATTTACACCTCTCGTACCATCGGATTATCGTATACCGAATGCTCGTATAACGGGACCTCCCTGTATGTATATATATATATATATATATATATATATATATATATATATATATATATATATATATATGGCTGTGAATAATTGTCTTGGTTTCCCTTAACTTGTGTATAAATGGGGTACAATGTTGTGATGTGATTCATGGGTATGACATGTTATTGGTTTGCCTTACCTCATATAGAAATGGGATATAATGTTGTGGTGTGATTTATGGCTGTGACTATTCAATTATACGTGGTGCAACGTTTGAATGACGACTTTCTCGACAGGTTGAAATTTAATAGTACAATAAACTGCTTTGCAACATGCTGTCCTCATTGACCCTGGATTGATGCAACAAATACGTATATGTAAGTTAATAAGATTCCCATGTTTTTTTCTTCTTCATATATTACCGTCATTGCTGCTTACTTCTCTCACATATTTACCACTTTCTTGTTCATTGGGTTGCCACACTTAATGGAAACCTCTAAATCACTTACATAAACTAAAATGGAAGGTACCATATAATGTACTTGTGAAGTAGTTGGTATATATAAAATCTCCCAAGGCAGGGTTGTCTGATCTTAACTAGTGCATTCCCGGTCCAATATTGTCATGGCCGAGGTAGCTATCAATTAATATTATTAATATGTATTGAGAATGGTAGGAAGAAAAGTCTTGGAGAATGATACTCCGAATATATTTACACAACAAAAGTCACAATAATTGGCTAGCAGCCAAACATCACTGTGGAACTAAACAATAGCAGGCCTGGAGGAAGAGATGTGCGGCGAATCCTCAGCAACATCCTGTAGTTAACATCTCGGGCAACGAGGAGTGTTGAATGGTGTCGGGACAGTTGAAGGGCTGTCTCGAAGAGAACCCAATTCTTCTAAAGTGCCTTCAGGAATGATGAGAACAGGAGCTTGTGGTGGTGGTGTCGGGTTGAGAGCATCTAGCTGTGTAACTTTACCAGTGTAGTGGGGGTTTGGGGTCTCTTTGGATAGACTACCCCCTACCTCTGGACACGGGGGTGGGGGAGACAAAGGAAGACAGTTGCGTGTCATTGAAGAGGGGATAGTTGTCTGGTAGTTTTTGTTAAGTAGATCGGTGAAGAAATTGTGTTTTTGAGACATTGAAACAGGTTTGCTTTACCCCAATCAGAAATTAAATAAAGATCAAAAGTTAGGAGCTCGGTGGCATCTCTCCGTAAATCACTTAGTTCCTGTTGAGTTTGACGTCTAATTAACAACGTTGAAAAATGCAAGGTAGAATCATCAGCGTAGGAGTGGATAGGGCTTGGAGTTAGACTTAGAAGATCATTAATGCATAATAGAGAGAGAGTGCGGGATGGGACAGAACCCTGGGGAACACCACTATTGATAGACTTAGGAGAAGAACAATGACCGTCTAAATTGAATTTTCTAAAATCTTGACAGGGTGCAAGGAGAAACGGCTAATTTTTTTGGGGGGGGAGTTATACACATTCTATTTTATCTAATTTCCCGAGGTAACTAATACATATATCACTCAGCTTCTTTGTTATTAGTTAGTTACTATTTAAATGGGTGCAAATGTAATAAATTGTTCTTGAAAACCCTATGCGTGAAGGGAAGATGGAGTACAGTACAAAATAACTAAAAAGTTGAGTGATATATCAGTCAATATTGAAAATTAAAAAGAATATAATGTGTTAACCCCCCCTCCCCCAATGGCTGTTTCTCCTTGCACCCTGTCAAGATTTTAGAACATTTAATTTACACTAAATTAATCATGTTCCAAAACATGGTTTGCCACTTTATCAACCTCCCCGTCTAAATGTGAACAACTAGCATAAATCCTCTTACTGACAGCGATATACATCCTCTTTTTAAGTTCAGCAACTTCCATCTCTTTTTCATAGACTCTCATTTTTTCTTTGTGTTCAATTTTTTGTTGTTCTATAAGAAGCTCATAATATTCCTCCTGCTTCCGCCTATAGGAGTCATACTCCATCAAGGCAGGGTTGGTTGAGCGATCTTGGAGTCCTTTTTTTTCACCTACAAGCCTGAGGAGCGTGATCCTTTGCTCTGGAGAGAGCGGTGGTGCTCGGTCCTGCGTTCCCTCCATTTTTGGTGGTGGTGGTAGTGGTGTTGTTTGAGGGAATCCGTTTGAGGCTGCAAGGATTTCAGGTATATATATTCCAGTAGTTGGCGGGCTCCACAGGCCTTACAGCTTACAATTTCTATACTATTTTCGACTCGGTATAATGTGCAACAGTTATTCACTTGCAGAAATAAAAAATATAACATTATAGATATTCTATATATGATAATAGAACATGAGAACATAAGAAAATAAGGAAGCTACAAGAGGCCGTGAGACCTACACGAGGTAGTTCCTGTTACTTAACACTACCTACATCTACCTTTCATCCTCATTTGATCATCCACCACCCTATTTGTGAACCAGTTTTTCCCTATTTCTTGTTTAAATCTACGCTTTTCCAGCTTGAATCCGTTACTTCTTGTTCTACCCTGGTTACTAGCCGGAAGAACTTTTCCTACCTCTCCTTTATTAAATTCCTTTATCCACTTAAAAAATTCTATCAGATCGCCACTTACTCTGCATCTCTCGAGTGAGTGTAAATTTAAGCTTCAATCTCTTCTCATAACTAAAGTTACGCATCCCTTGAATAATTTTGGTCATCCTTCTCTGCACTGGGTTAGCTGGTTAGGTTACGTTTATATTTGGTTACGTTAGATTTAGACTATGTTTAGGTTTGGTTTCGGTTATGTTAGGTTTAGGATAATAAGTTTGAGATTAGTTTTGTTGAGTTATTTAAGTAAAATAAGCAAATATGTTCTACTGCAGTTTAATTAATCTAATTACAGTTACAACCAATACACGGACGGTGGTTTTAAGTATCCTGAACATTGCGTTCTCATCATAAAGAGTATTCATAACAGCTACAACAGCCGTCGGAAATTAAAATTAACATAAGGGGTCTGTGGGGGTGACTCTCCCAGTGTGGTTAGGTTAGGTGATCAATGCTCAAGTTAGGTTGGTGAAATGGCAGGGGGGTCTGTGGGGGCGCAGTACACCCCGTCATGTCAATAGAAAGCATTGGTTGAAACTGCATATTTACCATTTAATGCATTCCAAAGCACGGTAGTCATAATTGTCCTCAACTTATAGATCTGACAATAATTTGCCTACAGTAGTTGGCGGTGTAGCGATCTGAATAGCTAGCCATTGCCCGAGTAGCTACACTGCACAAATATGCGTCACTCACGGAACTGAAGCACTGCTCACTGGGTAAATAGTTGTTTGACAATGTATACCAATTGTGATCCTGGGTAAAACATGGTGGAAACATTGAATGTAGAGTCGTAATTAAAGTAGAACATAGAGCATTTCAAGCGAATGTGCCTTTGTCTAGATCACTATACCCTACCCGTATACTGAAACACTGCTCCCTGGGTGAATAGTTACTTGACAATGTATATTGTCAAACAGCAGTGTTTCAGTGCCGCGCGTGACGCGTATTGGTGCAGGGGAACCGTGGGGTAATAATGGACGAGTTTCGCGGTAGTTTTCAGAGACACCAACTATTTTTTCTTGGCCTACGATAGGTGCTTGTTTTAATGGTGCTTGTTTTATTTTGCGGGAAAAAAGAAAAATGAAAAAAAAAAAAAATGAAACCTAACCTAACCTTATGTTTTAATGAAACCTAACCTAACCTTAATGGTTTTAATGAAACCTAACCTAACCTTATAGGTTTTAATGAAATATAACCTAACTTTAACCACAAAGTATACTTCTTCTTTTTTCTCACAAAATAAGACTTTCTCCATTAGAACAAGCACCTATTGTAGGCCAAGAAAAAATAGTTAGTGTCTTTGAAAACGACCGCAAAACTCTCGTCCATAATAACCGTGCAGTGTAGCTACTCGGGCAAAGCCTAGCTAGTCAGATCGCTACAGCGGCCATCAACTCCTGCGGAATAGTTACCTTTCAGGATTAATCCTATGTTCCCTGGTGATGTCCTATGATGCAATCACAGACGTGGCAGCTGACCTGTCTTCTTCAGGAAGGCACAGGTGAGGCAGATGACAGCGTGTTGCCGTGAGGGGAAGACGCCAGCAAGGTGGGCAGGTCAGGGTGTGCCTTTCAGGGCGAGGAGTTGAGAGTGGAGCACTATACGGTGGGCGTGGAAGCTTGGACACTGCTGCAGCAAGTTTATAGTAATCTCCGGGACGTTCCTGCACCAGGGGCAGTGAGGACAGAGGATAGACGCAGGTGGTGTTGTTGTTGTTGTTGGGGGTTTGATGGGGCCGTGCAGGCTGTGGTGCCACAGCCTCTAGTCCCCCAAGGTGCAGGATGCAAATGAATCAGCAGGTTAGATCCTGTGCATTTGGCCAGACTTCTGTAGGAAGGTCTGGTGTGCTTGAGGATTTTAAAGGCCAAGCCAGGGTTGGAGAGCCAACCCAAGAGGTCGGCTAGAGTTGGTCCTGCGGAGGAGGAGTGGATATAGTGATTGGAGGAGTGCCGTGCGGTGGGAGTGGTGGCGAGGACATTGCGGGAGGAGGTGTTCAGGTGTGTTCCGGGTATGTGGGGCACCAGGGCAGTGAGGCAGCTGTCATGCCCAGTTTGTTAGGTGGGCCGTTGAGCGGGTGTGGCCAATCCGGAGTCTGGTGACTGCGGTGTCCAGGGCACGGCTGGGGGAGTGGGTCCACCAGTGGTGTCGTGTGTCATGTCGTATACGTCCAAGTGAAGTGTACTGTAAGGCTAGTCGTTCATTGTCCCAGTGTCGGTTGCATGTAGTCTAAAGGGTTTAGTAAAGTGAATCAGTCAGGTCTGTTGGTTCATGTCTATGGGAGAGGGGAGGGAGTGTGCCTCTGCTGCCGCCCTGTCGGCCACAGTGTTTGCCCCTGACACCAATGTGGGAGGGAACCCACTGAAGGTGGATGACATGGCCAGAGGAGGATAAGTGAAGCAAGAGGTGGGGGATGTGAAAAACAAAGGGCATGGTGAGTGATAGGGCGGTGACGTCGGAGAAGTTGGAGGCTGTGAGGGAGTCAGTGAAAATGGTTACAGCACAGGAGGGGGGCACGGTGGTGGCATATTTGATGCCCCCCCTGATGGAAAAAAAGTTCTCCCGTCAGGATGGAGGCAGTGGGTGGCAACCTCCAGGCGGTGGCAAGTGACCGGGCCCGGGGATGAACATGGCCGCACCTACAGACGGAGGGGCTGGCAGACGGGAGCCGTCGGTGTAAATGTGGAGGGAGTTATTGTAGGGGTGTGTAGGAGGGGTAAAAAAGGTACCTGCCGCACCGGACAGGCGGGCCTTGGACCATGGTGTAGGTGTGTGAAGGGACAGAGAAATTAGAGAAGAGAGAGGAAACCAAGGGGCCCGGGGGGAGGGGTCTTCTCCAGAGTGCAAAAGGAGGGGGGAGCCCACCCGGATAGAAGCAAAGAAGGAAGGGCTCGCTCTACAAAAGGTGTGTGGGCTTGATACGGCAGGGGCCATGAAGGGGTTCCCTACCGTGTCGGAGGAGGAGGGAGTGGAGGGCATGGCAGCTAGGGAGGAGGAAAATTTTTGGTTTGTAGGTGCGGACAAGGAGGGTGGAGCGTCGGTGTGACAGGGAGGGGAGGGAGGATTCTGCCTGAAGGGCTGTGATTTGGGGAGGACCTGAAGGCCCCCAAAGCTATACGAGGGCATTATTCTGGTTTACACTAACTTGTGGAGGAGGGAAGGTGAGGCCGCACCATAAACCTCACACCCGTAGTCTAAGCGGGCTACGGATGTAATTTGCTATAGAAATGAAGGAGGGTATTCCCTGCCCGCACCCCACTTGACCCCTGCAAGGGACTTCATTAAGTAAGCCTCTTGAGCACGAGGTCACCAGGTACTGTATGTGGCGGCCCCAGGTTAGGCGGGGGCCATCCAACAGTAAACCAAGGAATTTGTGCTGGGTTTTGAAGGAAATTGGGGACCCATTTAATGGTGACCATTGGGATGTTGGGAATACGCCTTCGGGTGAAGCACAGAAGGCTAGACTTCTGGGCACCCCACCGTCGGGGCCCCAACGGGAGGCCCCATGAGTGGACGGCATCAAGCCCACTTTGAAGATGGTCTTGAGCCTCCTGGATAGTGGGAGCAGAGCAAATGAAAAGAGATGTCATCAGCATAGATGAGTGCATGTGTCCCATGGAGAGCAGGGAAAGTCTGAAAGCAAGATGTTGAAGAGGACAGGACTGAGGGGAGAAACCCTGTGGGACCCCTCGGGTGACCGGGTAGGACCTGGAATGGGTGTTCCGATCACCAGAGAGAAGGACCGGGGAAGACAGGAAGGATTTAACCCATTGGAGAGGGGAGCCATGCAGTCCCAGGGGGGCAAGTTTTTCAATGATGGCATTATGGGGAGGAGGTGTCAAAAGCTGCTTGGAGGTCAATAAAGGCTATTAGTGTAAATTGCTTGTGGGTAAATCCTTCCTGTATGTGTGCTCCAGCTGGGGGCAGGGCATCCAGGGTGCCCCGGTGAGGAACGAAACCCGAACATTTTGATGAAGAAGGGGGTTTTGGGGTTTTCCAACCACCCATGTCAACCTACACCGTACTATTTGTTCTACTACTTACTAAGATTAGAGAGAAGGCTAATGGGCCATAGGAGGAAGCCTCAGACGGAGCCTTTGCCGGGGCTTAAAGGGAATAGAATTGTGATGGCATGACGCCACACAGAAGGGAACGTCCCCGACAGCCAGCTGCGTTGAGGACGTCCAGGAGGAGGCGGGCCAGAGCACCCGGGAGGCGGCGAAGAAACTCGTTCGGGATGTTGTCCAGACCCGCCGCCTTCCCAAGCGGACAGTGCGTGTAAACAGGAGGAAATTTTCCTGGGGGGTTATAGCATGCAAATTGTATGGCCGGTGTGTGAAGGGGGTAACACAGGGGTGGGGGTACGGGGTCGGGAGAGCCGAGTTTTTAGTGTGGATGTGGGAGCGAGGCACTCTACTTTGTCGGCATCAGGATGAGGGGGGCACCGTTACTGGGTTAAGGGGAAAGTGAAGGGGGGCTGAGGGTGGACCATCTTCCTAAAAAAAGGACCAAGCCCGGGAGACTGAGGAGGAGAAGGACAGGGAAAGCACAAAAGGAGGCCCATGCAGAACGTTCTCATAAAGAATAACACGTTTGCATGGGGCCTCCAATAAACGGAAGCGACTACGGAGAAAAGGGAATGGGGTTCTTTGGGCCACGCAGTAAAGGCGTGGCGTTTGGCCTGAAGGGTTTGCCGCACACTTCCGGGACCACCAGGGGACCCGGAAAGAGCGGGAGGGTGGGAAGTGATTAATGAAAGTGTGGGACCCCACGTCCACCAGGGGTTGACCGTGAGGTATTGAATTATATCCGATGAAGGGAGGGTAATGGGGGGTAGTGAATTTGTTCTGATTGAAAGAGCCCCAGTCTCCTTTGGGTTTGAAGGACCACGAGGTCTGCGTGAAGGGGGAGGGGGTGGTGGTACTGAAGGGAAGGAAATTACAACAGGAAGATGGTCGCTCCCCATGTAAGGGCCAGTTGTGACAGTGGGGAGGAGGAGGGGGCCATTACCCAGGCAGAGGTCCAAAGGGGGAGGGGTTCCCTGAAGGCTGGATCAGTCCTGGTAGGGAGGCCAGGGGAGTGAGGAGAGATAAAGAAACACTGTCCGCCAGAAAGCTCGAGAGGGAAACCTGCCCGACGGTTTCTTTCGGCTCCTGGGGAGGGCCGGTTCCCAGAGGTCATGATGGCATTAAAATCACCCATTATTAAAGCTGGGGAGGAAAGCTTTAGAGAAACAAGTGCTGGAATTCCTGAAGGGTTATGTCTAAAACAAGGATTGTAAATCAAAAGAATCTGAAGGGGCCCTGAATCAAAGGTAACAGTCCCCCCAGGTGCTCCAGGCCACCCCCAGGAAAGGAGTGATAGTGAGAGGGCTAGAAGAGGGGATCGGTGGACCAGCAGAAGCAGGCCGCCTCCTGCCCCGCCGGGCCCCCTGTCCAACCTGTAGGAAGCATAGGTTGGGGAAAGGAGGGAAATGCGTCTGTGAGCCACGTCTCACAGACGCCAACAACTAGAGGAGTGTATGATGAGAGCGTGGTTTTAAAGACTGGAAGTTTTTCCCGGGACAGAGACCGGGCGTTCCAGAAGATGAAGTGGGAGGGAGTAAGGACTCACTGCGTGAGTGACATAAAGAAAAGGGAGGAGGCCTGGCAGGCATCGAATGAGGGGAGTCTCTAAGGCAGAACCTGAAAGAAGGAGATTAAAGAATCAAGTGCTATGGGTGCAATTCCCCTTTAAAGAAGGCTGGCCATGCAAAGCCCGAAGCATGCTGGGCTTGAGAAGGAGGAGGCGGCGCAAGGCTAGCACTACCCAGTGAGGGCAGGGCTGCTGGGCTGCTGGCGGCTGGGCATGGGGCTGAGGCTGTGAGGCAGGGAAGAAACATGGCGGAGTGGGGGACCAGGTAATAAGGGGGTAGGAGATGGAAAACAGGGCCCCCACAGCCTCCCTATAAGGCCCCCGGCAGGAAGGGGGGGTCTGTGCCCTTGTTTAAAGGGGGGGTATGGTAAGGTGCCGGGGGGACGGTCGGCGTCTTTGGGGTTTTGGGGAAGGGATCCACTAGCAGTGGGTGGGCGGGTGGGGGGGACGCAACCAGCAGCATCTGGGCTATGTTGACTGTGGGGCTCAATGGCTTGGCAGGGGCAGGCTGACTGGCAGGGCAGGCCCTGGAGTAGGCAGCAGGGAAGGGGCCGAGTAGGGGGGGGCAGCTCTTGTGCTGGGGGCCCCCTGGGACGGAAGGTCCAGGGAGGATGCCCCTCAGCTGCCGCTTCACGTTGACATGGGGTAGGTAGTCTCGTGCTGGAGCTGTTGCACTTGCTCCGCCTGGAGGTAAGCCGGGCACTGCTTATAGGTGGGGCGGTGGTTTAACCACCACAAAAAAGGCAGGATATCGGGCCGGGCACCTTCTCTGCAACATGAAAAGCCGCTGCAATTACTGCAGCGGACCTTCATGTTGCAGGTGGCAATTACCGTGGCCAAAAAGGAGGGGAGCGGGTTTCACCGGAGGACAGGGAGGGTGTGGGGCCGGACCCGGTAACGGCATGTTGAAGGGAGACCCGGTCCGGGAGGGGGCCCCGAAATTTAATTTGAGCCATGTTAGCCTCCCTCTGACCGTCGTCCCCGGGGTGAGCCGGAGCCGTATGGCGTCTACAATTTTGGTAGGGGGGTCGTCAAGTACTGTAAGTCCAGTTAAAATGTCGTCATTTGTCAGTCGGGAGAGATAGGGAAAATTCTCCCCAACATGTAGGTCGGGTCGTCGTCCCATTCCACCCAGCACTTCACGGAAACCCCTCCCCCAGCATTTTGACAGACTCTGGGGGCTGGGCAAGGTGGTCAAGGTTGGCCACCTCGAATTTGATACCTCTGCCCCCCCGGTGATGGTTAGAGTGCTAGACACGAATTCTTTTGAAATATGGAGTTAAAAAAATGCCCTGGACACCTTCCAGGGTTAATGAAGGACCGAGCCCCTCAGCTGACCTGATAATGATGAGGCGTTGAGGTGAGTAGAAGGGGAGGCGGAAGCAGGAGCAGAAGCAGTGGGAGCAGAAGCAGTGGGTGTTAGCAACGCGGGGAGGAGGTGAGGCAGTGATTGTGGGGTAGGAGCGTGTTTGTTTTGCATGACTTTTTTAGTCTGTTGGGGCTCACCAGATGAAGGGAAGGCGAGCGGGACCTCTTTGGGGCCAACTGAGTGGTGTCCATGTGGACGTCCTCGTCAAGCGGCATTGATGATTGATCACGGAGCAGGGAGTCTAGGGCACAGGCAAAGCAACAGGCCCCACACAGCAGAGCCAGGCACACAGTACCACGTAGTGTAGTGACGTGGCTAACGAAAACGTTATTGACAGTGATATTGCGTTGGAGGAGCCGGAGCACAAACGTCTTATCACCACCAAGGCAGCTCAAAGAGTGTGTAGCTGAGCTGTGAAGATTCCGTGGTTGGGGGGCGCGCGTTTTGTTGACGTTCTTGAGGAGGCGGCGCCGCGGCGGTGTCGGCGCTCAAATCCGGATCCCAGTCCTGCCAACACAGGACACCCGTCCTGCCAACAAAGGAACACTGTGCTACGCCGCGTGAAACCTCAACCAACCCAAATTTTTTGGGCCACTCTCGGTACTGTAAAGATTTGAAGGTTTTTTGCCCCCGACCTAAAACCTTCGTCGGTCGTCGGTTTGTCGTCGCTCTACCGCCTTGACTCTCGGTACGGTCCCAAGTTGGCAAGTACTGAACCCTGTTGGCCTCCGCTGGGCCACACGACACTCACGCTTCACCTGCACCGCCTGCGTCTGTCCCCTGACCCTCACTGCCCCTGGTTTAACATCGGCAACACGCTGTCCTCCGCCTTACCTGTGCCTTAGGAAGACAGGTCAACTACCACGCCTGTGATAGCATCATAGGACATCCCCAGGGCTCATAGTGTTCCCCAAGGGATCCTCGCAGCCCTAACACAACAACAAGGAAGTGACCCACACTGCTCCGGGTGTAGGTAGGAACGCGCCAAGATTTATCCTGGGTACGTCTCTATATTATTCAGTAGTATAGGCATTGGTAATTATGGAGGACAGTTTCACGTTCGATTTCAGAGACACCAACTACTTTTTCTTGGCCTACAATAGGTGCTTGTTCTAATGGTGCTAGTTTTATTTTGCGCAAACCAAAAAAAAAATGAAAAAAAATTAAACCTAACCTAACCTTGTTTTGATGAAACCTAACCTAACCTTACAGGTTTTAAAGAAACCTAACCTAACCTTAACCACAAAATATAATTTTTTTTTTTTTTTTTTTTTGGGTTTGCGCAAAATAAAACTAGCACCATTAGAACAAGCACCTATTATAGGCCAAGAAAAAGTAGTTGGTGTCTCTGAGAACGAACGTGAAACTCTCCTCCATATTAACCTAGGCGGGCATTATGATAAATTAGTACTTTCAACCAGTAATTGAGTACGAGGTAAAAATACGGTAATAATGGAGGAGGGGTTTCACGTTCGTTTTCAAAAGACACCAAATATTTTTTCTTGGCCTACATGGTTTTGTTCTAATGGTGCTAGTTTATTTTGCGCAAACCAAAAAAATGAAACTCACCTAACCTTATGTTTAAGAAACCTAACCTAACCAACCTTAAAAGGTTTTTAAGAAACCTAACCTAACCTTAACCACAAAATAATATATTATATATTTTTTTTTCTTTTGGGTTTGCGCAAATAAAACTAGCCCATTAGAACAAGCACCTATTGTAGGCCAAGAAAAAGGTAAAACTTTGGAAGAAAGTCCTTCACCCCTATCTTTTTTTTCTTCCCCCTATAGCCAACAAGCCTGGGGAACTGGCGGGAATACGGGTTTTTGGGTGGGGAGCAAATATAAGTGATTTAGGCTCCCAAAAAATCATCAAAGTCACTATATTTAAAAATCTAACCTAACCTAACCTTAACCATAAAGTATACCTAACCTAACCTAACCTTAACCACAAAGTATACCTAACCTAACCTTAACCACAAAGTATACCTAACCTAACCTAACTACCTTAACCAAAGTACAAACCCGAACTAACCTAACCTTAACCACAAAGTATACCTAACCTAACCTTAACCACAAAGTATACCTAACCTAACCTTAACCACAAAGTATACCTAACCTAACCTTAACCACAAAGTATACCTAACCTAACCTAACCTTAACCACAAAGTATACCTAACCTAACCTAACTGGACTTAGAATTTTTTGAGGCACCTCATATTTCATAGCGGCCGTGTGGGTTAACCAAGGCTGAGCGCACGCTGGAACCTTTACAGATGTGAAGTACAATAAGCATACAATACAGTGCGGTAGTTCATTTCAGTCAAAGCCGGAAGGATGAGTTCCAAAGTATTTCCAAAAATAGTTGGTGTCTCTGAAAACGAACGTGAAACTCTCCTCCATTATAACCAAAAGTACTCATTTCCCGTGTATTTTGATGTATTAAGACTGATGGACATATTAAAAATCGTCAGAAATGCATAATTTTGCAGTTATTTCCCCTCCATATCAAACCTTCCTCTAAATAAGGAATATTAAATAGGGTATTAACATCACAGATATATTTCACCCTGTGTTTCCTTATAAAAGCATTTTACTCCGTAACTATTAGGCCTAGAGGAAAAATGCATAGAAGCAAAGTTGTTGAGGTGAAATTTTTGGGTCCACCGAAATATGCCAAAACCTGGGGTTTTGGCATAAAGTAATCAAAAACCTTTGGCCCAATCAAAAACCTTTCTGAGCGCCATCTGGCGAGGACAATGCAACCTTCAGAATGTATTACAAAACCTGTTCCATGATAAATAAATATATATCATATTTGTATATACCTCAATCTACCAGGAAAAATAGCATGTAAACTTGTTATTCTTATATATACAAAAACCATGAATATTGTTGTGTCGCCCACTATGAGTGTGTGCTCCACAATCCTGGTTATTCTGCTGCCACCACCCACGTTAAGTGGGAAAAAAAGTATAAATATAAAAATAAAAGATGTAAGAAAATATGTAAGTACTGGTTGGATCTGAATGGCAACGCGTTAATATATTTATAGTCTTAATATATTTATCTCTTTACTGTATCATTAGTAATCACTTCCCAACTTGTGTACATTCACAAACCGCCTAAATTCTATTGATTCATATCCCTTAACGATACGCACACGTAGTGCTCAAGTCGTTATTCTATCCTAATGTAGTCTATCACACGTCCAAAGTTCCCTCTCACTCTTTACAGCTTCCCTTCTCACTCCGCTGCCTCACACAGCTTGTCGTCATACGCTGGTGTCTCTCTCACTGCTGTCTCTCTCCGTTGCTACCTTGGGACCGTCTTGGGCCACCATGTCCACAAACAGCTACTACCTTGGGACCCTGGATAACACGTTCCATTAGTCCTTATGTTAACACAAATCACCAATGAATCACACCTACATCTCTACCCTATAAACATTTTACAACATACCTTTTCCAAGGGCGAGAATGTCACCTCCCCGGGGCGACTTTACCCAGTGAGTGTCTGGCTGCTTCTAATGCTAACAGGATGTTCAGCTCCCTTCTCACTTCTCTTTGATACGTGGCTAATTACTACTGGTTTAAAATATAACCCTCTCTTACTAACTAGTGATTCAGGACTGAGGAGTGGAGGAAAATTACTCGTTTTGATAATTGATAATTATAAGTTACTTCACCCCTTTCCCGTTTGAACCCAATTTCCCGCGTTACATTGTTATGCCAAAACCCTCAGAAGTTATGCCAAAATCCTCAGAAATTATGCCAAAACCCTCAGAATTTATTGCAAAACCTGCTTCATGATAAATAAACATATAAAAGTATATACCTGAACTACTCTACTCTCGATCTCATCAGCGCCATCGGCAAGCGCGTAGATCAAGGTATATACTTTTATATATGTTTATTTATCATGGAACAGGTTTTGTAATACATTCTGAGGGTTTTGGCATAACTTCTGAGAGTTTTGGCATAACTTCTGAGGGTTTAGGCATAACTTCTGAGGGTTTAGGCATAACTTCTGAGAGTTTTGGCATAATTTCTGAGGGTTTAGGCATAACTTCTGAGAGTTTTGGCATAACTTCTGAGGGTTTTGGCATAACTTCTGAGGGTTTTGGCATAACATTATTCTTGGTTTTTGTATTATAAGAATATCAAATTTATATGCAATTTTTCCTGGTAGATCGAGGTATATACTTTTATATATGTTTATTTATCATGAAGCAGGTTTTGTAATACATTCTGAGGGTTGCATTGTCCTCGCCAGATGGCGCTCAGAAAGGTTTTTGATTACTTGATGCCAAAACCCCAGGTTTTGGCATATTTCGGTGGACCGAAATTTTGTATCCAATTTCATCATCAGAAGTCAATTATCTCTTGTATATTTTTGAGATATTTAATAGTATGTCAAAAATACACCAATACAATTTTCTCACTCATCTAAACTCCTATTTCATTTTGCTATGGCTCACCAGAAAGGCCTGCTAGTGCTCAAGCTTTATCAATACTCTATCCTAGAAATTTCCTGTAAACCTTATAGTTTTCGAGTTATTTAAGAAAATATGATTTTTTACTGAAAATAAAAGGTGTTTCCACAAAGTATCTCTCAAGAGATTATTAGGGGTATATTATATATACCCCTATTAAGGGTATATCATATCTACCTTTATTATTATATATACTCTTAAATAGGGATTATTAAATAGGGAATTAATATCACATATTTCACCCTGTTTCCTTAAAAAACGCATTTTACTCCGTAACTATTAGGCCTAGAGTAAAAATGCATAGAAACAGTTGTTAAGGTTGATGTGTTCTATCCAATGCCATTATCAGAAGTCAATTATCTCTTGTAAATTTTGAGATATTTAATAGTACGTCAAAAATACACCAATACAATTTTCTTACTTATTTAAACTCCAAATTCGTTTTGCTATGGCTCATCAGAAAGGCTCAAGCTTTATCTTTACTCTATCCTAGAAATTTCCTGTAAACCTCATAGTTTTCGAGTTATGTAAGAAAATAAGATTTTTTACTGAAAATCAAAGGTGTACCCCTTTTTCGAGTTACCTATTATATCAATAGGTAAAACACCTCAAGCTGAACGTTTGTTTTCTTGTTACCCTATTAATGTTTCCTCTAGGACTAATAATTTCATTGGCAAAACAAACAAATTTAAACCTAACCTCACCAAACCTATACATATTGTTGCGCACAGCCCTCACCCTCACAGACTCACCTGTCTTAATTCACCCCCCAAAGGTGCCCCACGTAACCACTTAACTTACCTCCCTCCTGACGAAGGGCTCGGTAGAATGACTTGAAGCGAGCAACCGGTGTGTAATACGTTATCAAACACAAGGCCTTATATAACTTAACCCCTTCACACCCAGATCTTTCCTTCGCTATATAAAATTGTCTGTTATTAGCCATAAAACTACGAAAAGTAACTGAATATACCAAATTAGTTAGTGGACAAAGATACTAAATGGGTCATATCTATAAAACATTGCTTATATTCACTAAAAATCATCTAATGGTACCCAAATTACAATGGAAATTACGTTCTGGGCCTCAAGGGGTTAAGCTTCAATCGCACATACTTTATATTCCTCGGGTAATTACGGCTGTTATACAAGACATAATTATGGCAGCGATGTCTTCCAGGCCCTTGAGGTGCAATGTAATCTAGTCATTAATCTAACAGGAACTACCAAGTGTAGGTCTCGCGGCCTCTTGTAGCTTCCTTATTTTCTTATGTTCTAAGGCGGATAGAGGACATTGACACTCACTGTTCTTTCTCTACATTTAATGACGGAGGTCACACAATACACAGTTCACCTGACGGCGTGGCAGAAGGAACAAAGTACTCGCAGCTACATGGTCACGCTTGTCTAGCATGTGTAGCGCCCCCTTATAGCTGTGTGTTAACTTGAAGGGCTCCACAAACCTGGCGATTATGCTGCCACCACCCACAATAAGTGGGAAAAAAATGAAAGATTTAGAGAATATATGAGGATAACTGGGACTTAATAAATGACTCGTTAACAGGGTTTCTGTATAATTATCACTGTGTTGATACCAGTATTCACATTGCCACACTAAGGTTTCACCAAAATCACTAAACAATAATAATACCCGAAACGCCTCGATTCTCACTCTGGCTTAACATAATCCCAAAAGTTCCTAACCACCGTCACTAGGTAATGTACCTATCTACACACAAACACTCGCGATGAATCATGGCCTTAGCTGTATACACTGGTGTATCAGCAGGTCATCCACTCAGCACAGCTCAGCAACACACAACCACCACCATCAGCACACACGTGGGTCCCTCAGGGGTTAAACCACCCACTCAGCTCAGCTCAGCTCAGCTCACTCAGCTCAGCTCAGCTCCAGACCCTTCGAAAAAGGTTGTAAGACACGACTCTCCGAGCGTGCGTTCGCGACAAGGGCTGGCCAGAGACAAGAGAGCTCGTGTATTTTTCCTTACCTCGCCTTCTGCCGTGACGTCACTAGTGACCGCGGGTATAAAATATTGCCGGAAACTATATCTAACTGATTAAGGACTGAGGAGTGAATAAAAATTGTGAGCATTTAATTACTAGCTATATATGTATTACTTTACTCCACCACTCAATGTAATCTTTTCGTCAATCGTGAGTCACAGGATTAACCCATTTTCTCGCGTTACACATGCTTCCCTAACACACCAATACTCGAGGCTTCACTAGAGACACTGGGAGGCAACACAAACACACGAAGATACTGACTTAAGGCAGACGCCTTCTACTGACGAAGGCGGAGCGGCGCTCGCCCGACTTGCGCCACCCTCTCGTCTCTCGGGGCCAGCCTGTTCTGCCCGCCGCCTCACCGCCACGCCACCCCGCTCCCAGTCTCCCCTTGTCTGCCCCGCCAGCTAACCAGCCAATCGCGCGGCTGCATGGTCGTGCGCGCACCAATAAGAATCATCCCCACAAATGACGTCACCCTCCTTTGTGTACAGCAACCACCCTCATTCATACAAACTTACAGACACTGCTTCACGCCACACAACCACCACAACGAACACACAGACATACACACGCCTCATTCCCTCCACCCGCTACATGCATATATCGCCAAACGTGTAACAATATATAAGATCCAGGTATTTGCACATAATTTATTAAAGTATCTCTTAGGAGATTATTAGGGTATATTATTGTAACCCTATTAAAGGTATATAATAGCCTACCCCTCTAATTATATATACTCTTAATAGGGATTATTAAATAGGGTATTAGTATCACAGATATAGTATTTCACCCTATCAAAAGGTTTCCATATCAAAAAAAATTCCAGTAACTATTAGTCCTAGAGGAAAAACGCATAGAGGCAAAACTGTTAAGGTTGATATGTTGTATCCAATGAATGCTCTATCCATAATCAGAAGTCAATTATCTCTTGTAGATATTGGTCAATTATCTCTTGTAGATATTGAGATATTTAATGTTATATCAAAAATTCACCATTATAATTTTTTCCCTTATGAAAGTCAACAAAAACGTTTTTGAGTTTTTGTCACATAGTAACGGATTCAAGCTGGAAAAGCAAAGATTGAAAAAAGAAATAGGGAAAACTGGTTCACAAATATGGTGGTAAATGATTGGACCGGACTGTGTAGACAGGTAGTTAGTGCAGAGTCATTAGGGAGCTTTAAAAGGAGCCTGGACAAATTTATGGATGGGGATGAAAGGTGGATGTAGGTAGTATTAAGTAACAGGAACGACCTCGTGTAGGTCTCACGGCCTCTTGTAACTTCCTTATTTTCTTATGTTCTAAACCTAGGGACCCGTCTGGAACACGGGGTTTTGGGCGGGGAAAGTGACAACTAGTTCTGTAAGGGTAATATATTATGTGGATGACATAAAATATATCCGGTAAACGCTATGGGTTATATATAAGGCCAAAAATACATAAAAATATATTATATATATAAGGCCAAAAATACATAAAAATATATTACCAATAAAGTCAACGGAAATTTCTTGCTTATTTCTGGGGAAAATATCTAAAGTTAAATCTTTAACTACAGCTAAGTATTAATTATCCAACCTTGGGGGGACCGAAGGTAGGTCGGATAATTGGAATAGTTGGATGTTCGGATATCACAGTAACCCTAAAAGTAAGGACAAAATGGTATAGAACATGAAAGATGCAACTCTTGAAGGCCGAGCCAGTGGTAGACGCGAAAGTAAAATTCATGCATAAATAAAGCCACAAATCAATGTTTTCTAACAACTAAAAAAAAAACTTAAGTAAAATAAATGGCCAAAACAAGACACAATGTGGTGGTGAAAAAAGTCAGTTGTTTGGACAAGTCAGATGTTTGGAGGTCGGATGTTGGGAATTTGGCTGTACAACGGTAAAACTGCAGTTTAATACAATAAATGGGCGTTGGTTACGTAGCCAAGACCCCCTGCTAGTTAACTAACCTAACCTAGACGTTGGTTGAGTAGCCTGACCTAAAGCAGGGATAAAGGCGGGTTAACAGCAAAATTATGCATTTCCGACGATTTTGAATGTGACCATCATTCTTAACACATCAAAATACATGGGAAAAGAGTACTTCTAACCTCGTACTCAATTACTGGTTGAAAGTACCAAAATACCGGCATTATTTTACACTAGGACTAGAATTCCTTACACAATTGGGAGTATGGTTTCTGTTTACCTTATTGGATACTAAGAAACATTCTCTGTACGAGCTTCCGTCGCAAATCATTACTTATGGAGATAATGACATGTTGTTCATAGGGAGGCGAGAGACAAGTGTTTACGTCCACCACACTCTTCTTCCTCTTGTGACCTGCATCGCCTCTGTTCTTCCCTTGCCACGGACACTTTTTAATGAGGATTTGGCTTTAGTTAGGAGGCTGAAACGTGGGGTTAGGTTAGATTAGGTTAGGTTAGTGAGTCTAAAGGTGGGGTTATGTTAGTTATTTCATATGTCCTATACCCTTCCTTCCTATTAAAAACATTTTGTATCTCCAAAAGTAGTGATTTGAGACAGAAACTCAGAGAAAGAAAGTTTCTTAGAATCCATTAATTTAGGTAAACAGAAACTATACTCCCAATTGTGTAGACATTTCTGGTCCTAGTGTAAACATTTACCGTAGTATCAGGGATGTCAATTTTCCGCGGATACGCGGATTTCCGAGTATTTTATTGCCAGCTGGGTCATTTCTGTGAATCGTGTAGATTCGGTTTAAAAATTTAGGGGGGGGGGGGGGTGTACATAGTTGGCTAGCCCTCAGCCGAACCTGACCCTGGCCACTGATCAGCACAGACCACAAAACATTATTTGGCTGCCTAGCGGGAAGTTAATACTATCTGCATGACATGTTCTTATTGTTTTATAGGAGTGTACAAGATGACATGGATATTCTGACAATAGTGTAGAGTGTGATTTGTATGTTTGTTTTTATACAATTTGTTATCAACAGGGCAATTAAGGTGTGACTGTGTGCATGTTTTACTAGGCAGGTAAGGTATGATCATGATGGTCAAAATAGTGATTACAATACAAGTTAGTAAATTGGCAATTGATTCAGTTTGATCATGCAGATGCATGTATTGGCATGTCATAGGTGCAAGAATAATTGTTTATTGTTTATTGTTTATACATTTATATAGCGTGTAAATAATTGATAAAGTTGACTAATATATATGACAAATATTTTGTTGTGTTATTACTTTTCCAACGGAAACTGTTAATATTTCATTTATCATGTCAAAATGGTTAATAATTCATATACATTTCACAATTTAAGTTGCATGATATACCATATATATATACATATACACAAAAGCAGACAAAATTGAGACCAGAAATTATTATAGATATTATAACCAAGGACCTCTCAGAAGCTCTCTCAGAGCATGAAATTTACAAAAAATCTCGGGGGGGGTAAGCCAAAGCCTTCTCTATGTAAAAGCCTGAGTCTGGGAGCGCGGGATGGACGTGACGTCACGAGCAGTCTGCTCGGAGTCAGTAGGAGCCGAGCTTTCAGCTGTGAGGATGTACGGGTTAAGATATACTGTATCTTTGAATTTGTTCTATAATATTACAAATAAAAAACCGTAAACACACTAAGAAATGCCATTGAGCTCTAAGAAATAGCAGAACTTATCTTCGCCTTAATATTACTCGAAACATTTTAATGGAGATATCAAGAAGCGAATTTATAGTTTCCATTGTATATTGTTTGTTTGATTAGATCATACAACATTAGTTAACAGATAAATAACATCATCAACGGGAAAAATTACCGATTCATAGATTTTTTGTCAAATACGTATTATAGTTTAATTGCATTATCAAGATTCAATATAGCAATGGAAGTAATTGATGCATTGCCGCTTTTTATTGTTATGTTATAATGTTTTTAGCAATATAAATTGAAGAGTGTAATATATGACAAATATTTTGTTGTTATGCATTTTCACATTTAATGTTTTTACGGGTTTTATCATGTCAAATGGTTATATACAACATTTCAAGATAATAATTGCTTTTATATGATAAAATATAATTAGATAAAGCACAATTGAGGCCATCTATTATAGAACTCCAAGACTCTCAAGTCTCTCAGGCCTATGAATTGAAAATCTCGGGTGGAACCCCCAGAACCCCCAGCTGAGAGGTTCCCTCGCTACGCTCGGTCAGCTTCGCTGCGCTCGGTCAGCCCCGCTGCACTCGGATGAGTTGGTCACCCTATTATTTTATTTCAGAGTTATTTTTCTTTTCTTGTTGACATCCCTGTAGTATACACTCACCAGTTTGTAGTTTTTTTCTTCGGATAATATGCAGAAAGAGGTTCTCAAAACGTACGTTATATGGTATTTTGGTACTTTCAACCAGTAATTAGTACGTACGAGGTTATAAGTACTCTTTTCCTTTGTATTTTGATGTGTTAAGAATGATGGTCACATTCAAAATCGTCGGAAATGCATAATTTTGCTGTGATCCCTGCTTTAGGTTAGGCTACTCAACCAACGACCAGGTTATGTTAGCGAACTAGCGAGAGTCTTGAGGGGCGCAGCTCCCCCAGATGTGTCAGGTTACATAACCAATGTCCTGTATTGTATTAAACTGCAATTTTACCGCAGTAGTTAAAGATTTAACAAGAGATTTTTCCAGGAATAGGTAAGTAATTCCCCTGGACTTTATCGGTAATATATTTTTATGTATTTTTGGCCTTATGTTATTCCATAGTGTTTACTGGATATATTTTACGTCATCCAAGAATGTAACTTGTGTGTTAGATGAGCCATAGGTGCACTAGTAGCAGAAACTAAAGTGAAATAGATTTACAAAAATTGGTAAATTGTTTCAGTATTAATTGTTTCAGTACAGGTTGAAGCTCCCAAACTCGGCAACCTCGGGACCAGCGCCGAGCCGAGTAATGGAATTTTCCGACTTTTAGAACGTAGATATATTAAGGGGAAAAAAGCATGAAAATCACATGAAAAATGTTCTTTGTTCTTGCACATTGTTCTTCCTTTTCTTTTCACTTCCACCAGTAGGTGTTCCTGGACGTTTGGGAGCCATAATACCCATAACAGACCTGTAGAAGTACACAAAATAACAGTGTACACAACTCTACAGTCACAACACCACTGAACAATAACAACAGACAAATCGGCGGGAGAAACCAAGCGGCCTAGTGTGGTGGCACCCAGCGGCCGACCCGGCAACTACGCCCAGGGTTTTGGGTGTTCTGCCGGGTTTTGGAAAATCCGGAACCATAGCCGAGTTTTGGGTGTTGCCGAGTCTTGGGATGCCAAGTTTGGGAACTTCAACCTGTATTGTCTGTGTGAGGAGAAACTGAAATTCAATATGGGAAGTAGTAAGGTAAATGGTATTTCAGAAAAGGTGAAATATATATATTTTTATGTAGATCAATATAGAATGAGAGTTGAGAGCCAGAGGGAATGTAAATCAATGTTAGATGAACAGATAGTGGCATAGTAGGTCAATGGATGTAAGTATTTCGGATCCATTCTCTGAAGGTATAGGAGCATGGTAGAGGAAGTCAAAGAGAGATTCAAGCTGGAAAAGCGTAGATTTAAAAAAGAAATAGGGAAAAACTGGTTCACAAATAGGGTGGTAAATGATTGGAATGGACTCGGTAGACAGGTAGTTAGTGCGGAGTATTAGAGAACTTTAAAAGGATGCTAGATCAATTCATGGATGGGGACGAAAGGTAGGTGTAGGTAGTGTTAACCCGGGAATTGCGGGAGCAAAGATTTTTTTAGTGCCGCCAGTGCGGGGATGTGAGTAAAACAGTGACCATTACAGAATTGGATGAAAATCACATCCACGTCAAGGTAGTAAAAATCCGCATCCGGAAATATATCTATTTTTAACCCAAACGTATGGGGTTGTGGTGATGTGGTGTGGTTGTGGTCGGGAGTTGAAATATCTGGCGTGAATGGCACCAAACCGCTAGCGAGAGACTGCTGAGGTGGGGTGAGAGATGCCACTCCTTGGGATTTTTCCCAAGATTTTGAGGGGATTATTAAAGTATTTCTCCAGTAGTTTATCTCAAGGTAAGCATAGGTACCGTTGTACCGTACCTTGAGATAAACTACAAGAGAAATACTTGAATAATCCCTCCAAAAGTCACAAGATAGACCAAATATATCCCACCGTCAGGACCTAAATCCCAAGATCTTGGGAAAAAACCCAAGGAGTGGTATATCTCTGCGTACAGCGTAGTTAGGCAGATGGTGGTGTGTGGTGTCGAGGGCTGTCATCAAGGCGTATATGTGACACAGGTTGTAGACTTCTACGAATGTTGGCGCGGTTTTTGTATGCTTTTTAACATTGCGCTTCTGGAAGGCATGCCGCAGTCGCTCAGCAGAGCCTTCCGGAAGGCTTGCCACAGCCCACGGGTTAAAGCTCTCTAATAACTCCGCACTAACTACCTGTCTACCGAGTCCATGCCAATCATTCACCACCCTATTTGTGAACCAGTTTTTCCCTATTTCTTTTTTAAATCTACGCTTTTCCAGCTTGAATCCCACGGGATAAGTAACAGGAACTACCTTGTGAAGGTCTCACGGCCTCTTGTAGCCTCCTTATTTTCTTATGTTCTTATGTGCTTATGAGATCCGTAAAAGGAAGGAACATAGTGTGATCCTTGGCTCGCATAATGAAGTGCAGCATGCTGAGATAAGAACATAAGAAAATAAGGAAGCTACAAGAGGCTATGAGACCTACACATGGTAGTTCTTGTAACCATCTAGCTTTGTGTTAAAAAATCAAACCAAAAAAGCTGACCAAAAGCTGACCCAAACCATACTTTCAAGCTGTGATCTGATGAAGAATTACACAATGGCACCAAAGTTAAAAGAGCACAGGAGTTGCTTTAAGCTTTAAGATGAAGTGACGGAAATCAACTTTAAACTTTAAGAGATGGTTTGGACATGTATAACGTAGGGATTAGAGTAAGTTGACAAGAAGGATACACAAGATATAGAGTAAATGTTTGGAGTATGAGAGGACAACCCTTGCTAAATGGTAAGATTGAATGTTGGAGTATGTGAGTGCGAGAGTGGATGCCACAGTGAGAGTAATGGAAGATGCGAGAATTAGGTACAGGTTGAAGTTCCCAAACTCGGCATCCCAAGACTTGGCAACACCCAAAACTCTGCTATGGTTCCGGATTTTCCAAAACTCGGCAGAACACCCAAAACACGGCGCGTAGTTGCCGGGTCGACTGCTGGGTGCCACCACACTAGGCCACTTGGTTTCTCCCGCTGATTTGTTTGTTGTTATTGTTCAGTGGTGTTGTGACTGTAGAGTTGTGTACACTGTTATTTTGTGTACTTCTACAGGTCTGTTATTGGTATTATGGCTCCCAAACGTCCAGGAACACCTACTGGTGGAAGTGAAAAGAAAAGGAAGAACAATGTGTTAACTATTTCTGAGAAAATTGACCTTTTAAAGAAAGTTGGATGGCTTTTTTTTCCCCTTAATATATCTACGTTCTAAAAGTCGGAAAATTCCATTACTCGGCTCGGCGCTGGTCCCGAGGTTGCCGAGTTTGGGAACTTCAACCTGTACAAAGTGAGAGTTATGGAAGATGTGAGAATTAGGTACAAAGTGAGAGTTATGGAAGATGTGAGAATTAGGTAGATGGACAGGTGTATGTGGAGACTTCTACTATGGCAAGGAAGGAACAAGGAACTGACATAAGTATCGATGAGACAGACCTACCGTAGATAACACTTTAGTCGCCAGCTGCAATAATGTCGCCAGCCGCCATATATTACGAATTATAGCATCACTACTGATTTTCATGTGCCACTGAAGATGATACACAGTAGTTTATATCATGACTATATAATCTACCCTGTTTCAGCATTGTTTTATGCTTTGTATCTGCAAGTATATACGGTTTCAAATTTCCCTACGCGTTTTTTTTCTTCGCGCGACGACGACGGCGGGAGGACACTAAACATAAACACTAACTGCGACCTTAGTGTTGGTCGCCACTCTGGTGATATTTTTGTAATTTGTTCATTTATAGCCATAATATGACACAGATGAAGACACAAAATGACACATACTCTCCAGATAGCCCCTTCTAACTTTCCTGAAATCATGGATGTAGAAATGTAAGTATTAACGCCACCACACGTCTGTACATCAAAAAAAACATTGTCCTGGCGACTTATTGTTATCTACGGTAGATTATGAAACAGAAGATGCCCCCTTAACATTACAAACCAGCATACAAACTCCACTCCCACTTCTGACAATGGTAAAGGGGGTAATGATAAAGATCAGGAGGAGGAAAATGATATCATGATGATAATGAGAATGATACAGATGACAGTAATGTATTCTTTCTTTAGGACCATGGTGGCACGCACTGTACTGGTGACAGGCAGCAGTCGCGGTCTGGGCCTAGAAATGGTGAAGCAAATGGCTCTCTGCTCCACACCTCCAGAAGTCATTGTTGCCACCTGCAGGAATCCTGAGGGTGCCCAGGTAACCAACACACACACACACACACACACACACACACACACACACACACACACACACACACACACACACACACACACACACACACACACACACACACACACAAGACTGCTCTGGAAGCTAGAACATGTAGGAGGATTGAAGGGTGGTTTGCTGAAGTGGAAGGAAGACTTTTTGAGCAACAGAGAGATGAGAACAGTAATAAAAGATCAAAAGTCAGAATGGTGCAGTGTGATAAGTGGAGTTCCTCAAGGATCAGTATTGGCCCCAGTGATGTTCTTGGTCTATGTAAATGATATGACAGAGGGAGTGAATATTTATAGGAGTTTATTCGCTGATGATGCTAAATTACTAAGAAAAGTAGAAAGTAAAGAGGACTGTGAGCATTTACAAAAGGATCTAGATGAGATTTTCAGATGGAGTCAATTATGGGAAATGGAGTTTAATGCTAAAAAGTGTAAAGTGTTGGAAATGGGCAGTAGCAAAAAGAGACAGAGAGGAAAGTATTCGATGGGAAATGAATGGATAATGAAAACAAAGGTCGAAAAAGGTCTGGGAGTATGGATTACGGATAATTTGTCACCTGAGAAGCATATAAACAAGATCACAGGAGATACATATCAGTTGCTGAGGAATATAAGAATGGCATTCAAATATCTGGATGAAGAGATGATTAAGAAAGATCACATCTTTGATTCGACCAAGGTTGGAATATGCAGCAGTGATTTGGTCACCACATAAAAAAGATATAAGAAGGATAAAAGGAAAAGATAAAAGAAGGATATAAGGAAGATTGAGAGAATACAAAGAGCAGCCACAAAAATAGCTCCAAGCCTGAGAGAGTTACCATCTGAGGAAAGACTTTCAAGACTGAAACTCCCAAGTCTTGAGAAAAGAAGAGAAAGGGGAGATTTTATAGCAGTGTATAGAGCATCAATGGGTCTGGAAAAAATTGATAGAGAAGATCTGTTTGTGTGGGACGATAGAAGTACAAGAGGTCATGAGAAGAAATTGAAAAGGACAACATGCAAGAGGGACATAAAAAAATACAGCTTCCCGTATAGAAGCATAGAAGCCTGGAATAACCTTGATGCAGAAGTGATTAATGCAAGAAGTATTCAGGACTTCAAAGGCAAGCTGGATAATAGTAGATTTGGAGACGGGACAGTACGAGCATAGCTCTTTTCCTGTATGTTACAACTAGGTAAATACAACTAGGTAAATACAACTAGGTAAATACACACACACACACATACTCAATACATAAAGATCCAGACGTAGTGTGTTTAACGGAAACTAAATTAGTAGAAAATGACCAAGTGATGATAAGCAATAAATACAACATGTGGAGAAGGCACAGAAGTGGTAGAAGTTAGGATGGTGGAGTTATGATACTGACAAAATTAGGGGTAAAGGTAAGAATGTGGAGTATGGAGAAGGAAGTGCTGAAATAGTGAGTGTACAAATAGAAGTCAGAAATAGAGAAACACAGACACTAGTGGCAACCTATGTACCACCCAGAACAAATACTTGGAACAAGGCGTTACCCTTTTTAGTAAGGTTATTTTACAGGTAACGGGATCACACCATGTAGATACAGGCTACTGACCTGTAGGGGGTGATTGCCTGCGATGCCCTCTTGAGAGGCAGGTGTCTTGGTTCGCTGCCCAGAGGTACACAGCAATGAAGTGGTGGTATAAGGTGGTATTGGGCTAATCGTGGCCGAGGGGTTCCTTACGGTAATTTATAAGTATTTTAAAGTACCAAAGGATTCGAGTAAGACAATATACTATTAACAATATATAATAATATATATGTACACTTGTGAACCCTTTATACAATGTATGCACGCGTTTTTAAATAATGGCCATTGATACTAATGCTAATAGACAGGGCAAGACAATGAATATCGTGACAAGGTACTTCACACCTTTCAGTGTGTGTAAGTAAACTCACCCCTGCTTGAAGTGTCTGTATCAGAGCGCCAGGGTATGGTCGGCTCCTGTAGTCTTGCGCTTCCGCTCCGTCGGCTGCATGAGGATTTAAACCGAACTTCAAGTTCCGGTTCCCATGGCCTGTGGGCACGTTGGACAGGCTCAGTGTGGTAGTTCAGCATCAACATCCTTGCTCAACACACTGACACAACTCACACCATGCTGGTTTGTGCATTCATCAAAGGTGTTAGTTGATACAGTGCAGGACACACATACACACACACATCCCTGCTCTTGGAAATACTAACTTGTACACATACATATAATATATCTAACAGTGCCCTAATTAAAGGAGAGACTGAGAAAGTATTAGAGACACCTTGAAGTACTTAAACAATCTAATCAGAATAGTAAAAGATCTCGGTGATTGGAAATAAATGTTAAGAGAATAAACTGGGCAAAAGAAAAAGATGACGTGAAGAAGTATCTACACCCCAAGTGTGTAGATACCCACAGACCCCTGAAGGGTTTGTATTTGGGGCGCCCGGGATGGGGTCTCCGTGTTCTGCCGTCTCCCCTCCCCCGGCTGATATAAGGATTTAACCCGGGAAATTCCAAGATTCCGGTTTCCCATGGCCTGGGCACGTGGAAGGTCGGGTGAGTCAGCATAGCATCCTTGCTCAAACGCTGACACAAATCACCTCACACCAGCGGTTTGTGCATTTCATCAAAAGGTGTTGTTGATACAGGCAGACACACAGACACACACACATCCTGCTGTTGGGAAATACTAACATTTTACACATACATATAATATCTAACCAGTGCCCTAATAAAGGAAGAACATGAGAAAGTATTAGAAGACACCTTGAAGTACTTAAACAATCTAATCAAGAATAGTAAAAAGATCTGCTGGTTGGAGATTTTAACTGCAAGAAAGTAAAATGGGAGACATTTGAAGGAGGAAATGAAAATACCTGGGGAGATAGATTGTTGAAACTGACAATGGAAAACATGATGACTCAATGGGTGACAGAAAACACAAGATATAGGGGAGATGACGAACCAGCAAGACTTGACCTAGTGTTAACAAAGGGTATAGACCTAGCAAATGAGATCAATTATGGCTGCCCCATCGGAAAAAGTGACCCTATAATCTTAGCAATGGAGACGAAAGAGGACACAAAGGAGGAAGATGAATTGTACAAAAGGAGCAGAAGAGACTTTGGGAAAAGTAACATGGAAGAACTGAAAAAATACTATGAAGAAATGAAAGGAGTGACAGATGTGCAAGTGAAATACAACATTTTTCTGAGCATATATGAGAAAGGAGTTGAAAAACACGTACCACTATATACACCAAGAGAAAAGGGAAAGAAAGAATGGCTTAATGGAAGATGTGAGAGTGCAAAGAGAATAAGGGATGAGGAATGGAAAAAAGTAAAGAAAAATTGGACACAAGTAAAGAAGACTGAATGAGCAAGAAATGACTATGTGTGCCTAGGGGAGAGGAAGAGAAGAGTTATGAGAAGGATACAGTTGAAAAGTGTCAAGAAGAACCAAAACTGTTGTACAGAGTTATCCATGGAAGAATCAAGCATAAGGACAAAGTAGAGAGACTGAAAGAAGGAAATATAATATATGAAGATCTAAAGATAAGGAGTGAAATTAAAAATATAAACTTTCAGTAAGTATTCACAAAAGAATCAAAATTCAATGAACTGGAAGGAATGAAAGGAGTGGAAAATAAAAATATAGAAGGAGGAAGTTTGTGAATTTCTGAAGGAATTGGAGGAGAGGAAAGCAATAGGACCAGATGGAGTGTTGGGTTATGTTTTAAAAGAGTGCAGAAAGCAGTTGGTTGAACCAGTATTTGATATAATATAGTGCTCATTAACAACGGAAAATTGCCAAAGGATGGAAGAGAGCAGATATAGTGCCAATATTCACACAACCCTTGTTTTCCCGGACCTCCATTTCCCGGGTATCGGATTTGCCGGATAAAATCCGAGGTCCGGGGCTATGTGAGAGTCCCGGACAAATGCCTGGTCCAGTCCGTAAATTGACAAAGTTGTCCGGCGGTCCGAGCGTCTCCTGTCACCCCTGGTCAGTGTCCGTGCCTCCCGCCAGGTGGCAGCATGCTCAGCGGTCATATTGTTTACATTTGGGCACACGACACTCACGGTTCACCTGCAACCACTTTGTTAGTCCCCTGACCCCCACTTCCCCTGGTGCAGGAACGTCTCTGAGACTATTGAACACTTTCTCGCTCCGCAGTGCGTCACGCGGTCGATTTTACATCCCACCCGGTTGCACCTCTCAAACTTTGTAGCCCCTGACCCCACTTACCTGGTCACGCTCTGGACTTGCTTCTGCTGCTGCCGCGTCCATCCCCCGGCAACGCACTTAATCATCCCCGAGTTGCCACCTGACCTGCCCCCTGAGGGGACGGGTCCACCTGCAGTCTGCGCTATAGCATCTAGGACATGACAGGTCATAAATGTGATCACCCAAGGGATCCTCGCAGCCCTAAAAACAACAACAAAGTGACATAAAAGTCCGCGGCTAGGTAGTTGATATTGTCGGTTGCCGGACAGTAAATACTAGAGTAGGATGAACGTCCTTGGGTGGGTAATGGCCTTGGACTGTTGGGATTCCCGGGCTTTTGCGGTTCCCGGACCAGTACTCCCCCCTATTAGTCCGGGAAAACGAGGGTTGTGTGTACAAGAATGGGAAAAGCCCTGCACGCAGTGGCTGGAAATGGATGAGTAGTGACTTTTATGACCTTACATAAATCTGTGGCAGCTGTCACGGCCATGGTGTACTTTTAACCCCTTCACACCCAGATCTTTCCTCTGGTATGAAAAATTGTCTGTTGTCGAGCCATAAAATTATGAAAAGTCACTGAATATACCAAATTAGTTAGTCGACAAGGATACTAAACAGGTCATACCTATAAAACATTGCTTATATGCACTAAAAATAGTCTAATGGTAGCCAAATTACAATGGAAATTACTTTGTGGGTCTCAAGGGGATAAGTGCAGAGAGTGTGGGGAATGGTCTGACGAGTTCAGGCTGACCTTTATCAAACGCGCTAATTCGTTGGTTCGGAGGCGAGATATAAGCAGAAGAAAGCTTTTTCTGTGCATGAAGGTGAGAGGGAAAAGAGTGACTAGCTCTGTTTTCTCACGTGGTTCCCCATCATTCCCTCCCCACCAACCCGGCGTCCAGGCCGCTGATCGGGGTTCCCTTGCTGTGCCTTCCCCCCCTCCCTCTAACCCAATAAAAATCCTGTGCTTTTGTTTCCTGGCCATGGAATTGACACTTGCTTTCATTCCTTCATTCATTTCATTTCATTCACACCAAAATACGACTCCGGAATAACAATTGTTCGGCGGGGCCTGATTTTGGAGGCCAATACCGACACAAAACCTTATCCTGAGCCAAGAAGAATTGTGAAAATGGTAATGATAGTTGTGGCAGAACAGTCTCGGCGCCCGATTCAAGCATGTAAATTACGGACTTTTCCCAGCCTTCATGTTTACGCTGTTCAACGCCAAGATCATGGAGCGTACAATTGTTTACGGCGGTTGAATGATCAAAAGCCCCTACTGGTGTATCTTGGGGTAGCACAACTACCACATTCGCACGCCCGGAAGATATTTGAATGTTGGGGTGAATTTATGGATGGTTGAATAACAGCAAGCTAGTTTGTCAGTCAAGTATGTGTGTAGCCGGATGAGCTCATTCACTTCAGGACTCGGTTTAGCACTGACTCATGGACTGACATCAGGTCACAGAAACTCGTTGTAGGAGTTTCCTTTATTGCCAGACCACATGTCGCCGTGCAACTTAATGGATGTACTGTTATCAGCAGAATTCCAATCACCGCTTCTTCCTTTATTAATGCGATGATTACACAAATTTCCCGTTACACACTTATCTTAGATGAAGTCTAAAACTAGTATACATGTCATGTCAGTACTATATCTCATAACAAGTCATTAATACAAAGAAAAACTAAGACATAACATTACCTCTGTGCCCTTTGTGTACAGCTCACCCTGCTTCCCCGCCTGTCTATAGATAATTCCAAGTATAAGCGACACACTGTCTTTACGAAACAAAAGAACATCAGTGGTTGGGTATAGAGTACCTTGATTAATAGGGTAGCGACAACTCAATTTATGGGCGCCATCTCAGTGAGATTATAACTCCTTAAACATACTAAAATCATATGAGGCATATACAATATATGCCACAGCTACAATGTGCCTTTAAACTGCTCGGTTACAGCTGTATGATCTGTGTTACGTGGCTATATCAGGTTCTCTCCGAGGGCCAAAGAAACTGTGATCTCCGGCTTGTGTTTATTTCCTCTTTGGTGTTACAAGTTCCTTTGGTACATACAGAATATATATTTCACTGCCCCTTGGCAGCGGCTAGGCACCAGACTCCCAAGTCCTCCTCGGGTACCAACTGGACAGGGAGCGAGCGTCCCGGTGTGGGTGGCTTGGTGCACGTTGGTGTCCCCTGGGGACTGGGTGCCCAACAGGAGAGGCGGCCAGGAGTCCCACCGCGGTTGGCCTCAGTCACCAACAGGACAGGGATTGAGCGTCCCGGTGTGGGTGGATTGAGGTTGGGCGGTGTCTTCAATGGGCTGGACGTCCAACGGGAGAGGCGACCAGGAGTCTCACCGCGATTGGCCCTACCACCGAGGCCTCTGCGGCTCGGTGATGGCGTGATGGGGGAGGTAGGGAAGGGCACCGCCAGGAGCGCCTGTAACTGACGGCGTGCATGGGTCAGTCGGGGTGTGTAAGGCGGGGAACACCCGCCTTTTCCAGCTGCACGGGGATCCGCCACAGCCTCCTGTAGATAGTGGAAGAGAGGTACGGGACGGGGAGGACAGGTAGGGAATGACGGAGTGGGAGTAGGAGTTGAGGTGCTCTCACGGTGACGAGCTGGCGTCAACACCGGAGTAGGGATGGGAGTTGGGTGGCTCTCACGGTGACTGATGGTTGTCTGAACCGGAGTAAGGGAGGTGAGGTGAGGAGAGGAAGCCTGGGGGACTTTGCGTCGCGGCCAGGGAGGAGGAGAGGAAGCCTGGGGGACTTTGCGTCGCGGCCAGGGAGGAGGAGAGGAAGCCTGGGGGACTTTGCGTCGCGGCCAGGGAGGAGGAGAGGAAGCCTGGGGGACTTTGCGTCGCGGCCAGGGAGGAGGAGAGGAAGTCTGGGGGACTTTGCGTCGCGGCCAGGGAGGAGGAGAGGAAGTCTTGGGGGCATGGCGCTCCAACCAGGACTGACTGCCTGTGGCTGTGCGCGCTTTATATACCCCTCGCTCTCCTTGAGCTTGAACTTGAGTGCGGCCACCATGCTGATCATTCCCGTGTCTTGATTGTGGCTGTGTCTTCGTCACAATCTGTGTCTCTGGTAATTTAATACCCCGTGACTATGTCATAGGAAATCTTCAAAGCGGACTCAACTGCAAGTGCTTCTAGCTGATTATCTAAATACAGGGAGGTCCCGAAGATACGAGCAGTTAGGTTCCACCTGGCATACTCGTAAAGCGAAATCTCGTATAACGAAACGCATAACTAATGGTAAAATATAGGTTTGGTTCCAGGACCATCAATTAAAAAAAGAAAAAAAGAAAAGACATGTTTTTCAAGCTAAAATAAACTATAGCAAACACAACAAACACACAGCGTCTATATTACCCACACTGCACTACCTATTCTGTAGAAAAACCATTCTGAAAGAGTAAATAGCACACAAAATAACATAACTGCACATTAATCTATAATAATATAAGCGAAAGTGTGTGTCTCTGTGTGTGTGTGTCCGCGATAGGTGCCGGCCCCAGTGCCCCAATCCCATCATATAGCACAGTTTTGGAACCGGGTCGACCAGGGGCACATTTTAAGCCCACTTATGAGATGATCCGATCACTTTTTTTTTTTTCTTTTTTTTTTTTTTTTTCTTTTTTTTTATAGTAGAGTAGCCTATTAGCGAGAATTGTGAAGAAAAAAATGTGGGTTGCGAGAATTGAAGAAACCTTGATGTAGGGTGATGGGTAATGGGTGGGGTTATGGGTGAGTGAATGGGTGGGGGGTGAGGGAATAGGTGGGGGTGATGGGTAATGGGTGAGTGAATGGGTGGGGGGTGATGGGTAATGGGTGAGTGAATGGGTGGGGGGTGATGGGTAATGGGTGAGTGAATGGGTTGGGGGTGATGTGAATGGGTTAGTGTTAATACATACATTTCTACATCCATGATTTCAGGAAAGTTAGAACGGGCTATCTGGAGAGTGTGTTTGGTGGGCCGAACCCTCCGCAGGAGCTAGCCAAAAAGTCCGCCCGGAGGGCGGCTTTGCGGCTAGTTAAACATAAAAAGCAAAAAAGACGTAATGTAGGGGACGCCGCGTGATACAAGAGAAGGTAGTGTAGCGGTCCCAAGGTTGGGGCCCCACACCTGCTAATTACCCCTAAAGGTCAGGCCGCGCCATATGCTTAATTACCCTTCAGGTCACGCCTTGCTAGGTGTGACCTGACTGCAGTCCCAAGGTTGGGGCCGCACACCTGCTAATTACCCCTAAATGTCAGGCCGTGCCATATGCTTAATTACCCTTCAGGTCACGGCTTGCTAGGGGTGACCTCACTGGGGTCAACCAAATCCCCCTTTGTCCAGCCTGGGAGTGGTAGGGCGCGCATTTTTAACTTGATAATTTTACTCACCCCAGTTTGAATGTCGTATCATTGGATTTTTGATCTCGTATATTGAAAATAGACCCTAATTTACACATCGCATATCATCGGATTCTCGTATACCGAATGCTCGTATAACGGGACCTCCCTGTAGTTGGATTCTGTGACGTTTAGCATGCGGCTTGCATGTGCTATCATATATTGCTTTCCTCTTGCACAGGAAGTGATGTCTCTCTTGGAAATGTCTTTTTGCATGAGAACAACACATAAACCTAAGGCTGATCCATGCACAGTTAATCACAGGTATCTTCTGAAATCCTGACAGAAGGTCCTCCATAGACGAACTGACAGGGTGACAATCATAAATTGTAAAATATATAATTTCCCCACTTAGCTATAAGCTGTGGTGGGGTACAAACCCAACCTCACCAGAATTCACGTACCTGCACATCATGGCATGTATATCAACTGTTTTCCCGGTGTCGTGTGGGCAAGTGTCTGTTTATGAGGGAATGTCTGTTTACTAACAAAGGCAAAGAAAACGGGAGTTGAGGAGAATAACTATTAATTTTGACAGGATTTTCTTGATAATAACCTCATTGTAATTCCCACACAAAGTTACTATAATTGAAATAAACCTAAACCTAACCTAACTTAACCTAATCTAACTTAACGTTTTTCTAACCTTACCTAACCTAGCGGTCTGCCGAAAAGGGAGAGCGCGTGGAGAATATGCCGCCTGGACATGCCTTTGTTGATCAAGTCAAAATTAGTAATTAATCCCTCAACTCCCGTTTTCTTTGCCTTTTGTTAGTAAACAGACATTCCCTCATAAACAGACACTTGCCCACACGACACCGGCACCCACACAATAAATACAAAATAATGGTGTAAGCATTATCTAACACAGTATACATCATATAGTATGTATGTATGTTAGTACAAATGGAATGTAGGAATGAACATAGAATAAAAAAATACAGTTAAGAGAAGGGATGTATAATGGCATGTAATGGAGTCACTTTCTGCCCGCCCACACAATTAAACTTGCACAATTTTTAACTTAACTAAACACAATTCAAAGGGAACATATATTGATACATAAACAATATACAAATGAACAATATAAACTTTTGTTTATACATTGCAGACCCCAAACACAACTGTACATAATGGTTAACCCTTCACGCCCAGATATTTCCTTTACTATAAAAAATTATCTGTTGTCGAGCCATAAAATTACGAAAAGTAACTGAATATACCAAATTAGTTAGTGGACAAGGATACTAAACAGGTCATATCTATAAAACATTGCTTATAGTCACTGTAAATCGTCTAATGGTACCCAAATTACAATGAAAATTACGCCCTGGGTCTCAAGGGGTTAATGGAAGCCTCCCCCTCCCCTTGATTGTCTATGTGAGTGCTGGCAGCGCGTGGCTGTGCACACAGCTGCCCATTGTTCCTTAGTGTCATTTGAGAAAATGTATTGTCAGAGTTAGAGAAGGACAACAGTAAGAATGAATTGAGCATTGTCTTGGCCTTGAACCATGAACAGGCTAATGCCATTAACCCCTTGAGGCCCAGAACGTAATTTCCATTGTAATTTGGGTACCATTAGATGATTTACAGTGAATACAGCCAAATTCCCAACATCCGACCTCCAAACATCCGACTTGTCCAAACAACAGACTTTTTTCACCACCACATTGTCTTGTTTTGGCCATTTATTTTACTTAGTTTTTTTTAGTTTATAGAAAACATGGATTTGTGGCTTTATTTATGCATGAATTTTACTTTCGCGTCTACCACTGGCTCGGCCTTCAAGAGCTGCATCTTTTATGTTCTATACCATTTTGTCCTTACGTTTATGGTTACTGTGATATCCGAACATCCGACTATTCCAATTATCCGACCTACCTTCGGTCCCCCCAAGATCGGATAATTAATACTTAGCTGTATAAGCAATGTTTTATAGATATGAACTGTTTAGTATCCTTGTCCACTAACTAATTTGGTATATTCAGTTACTTTTCGTAATTTTATGGCTAACAACATACAATTTCTTTTATAGTAAATGAAGATCTGGGCGTGAAGGGGTTAATGAGCTGACAATGAATAATGACCAGGCTGCAAAGGAAATAGGACCGCTTAAAGAGGACATAAGAACATAAGAAAATAAGGAAGCAACAAGAGGCTGTCAGACCTACACGAGGTAGTTCCTGTTAGAACAAAAGGAAATTACTGGAGGAGAGAAAATGAAAGAAGAGCTGAGGGTGAATGAGGCCAAGGCATTAATTAGTTCATCAGAGAAATTTGGATGAAATTAAGGAACAAAAAGGATGGAAAAATTTGCACGAGGAGGAAAAGATCGGCTTTAAGAACATTTTCAACCAGCAATTAAATCAAGAAGAGACTACAGGTTGAAGTTCCCAAACTCGGCATCCCAAGACTCGGCAACACCCAAAACTCTGCTATGGTTCCGGATTTTCCAAAACACGGCAGAACACCCAAAACCCGGGGCGTAGTTGCCGGGTCGGCCGCTGGGTGCCACCACACTAGGCCGCTTGGTTTCTCCCGCCGATTTGTTTGTTGTTATTGTTCAGTGGTGTTGTGACTGTAGAGTTGTGTACACTGTTATTTTGTGTACTTCTACAGGTCTGTTATTAGTATTATGGCTCCCAAACGTCCAGGAACACCTACTGGTGGAAGTGAAAAGAAAAGGAAGAACAATGTGTTAACTATTTCTGAGAAAATTGACCTTTTGAATTTTGCATGCTTTTTTTCCCCTTAATATATCTACGTTCTAAAAGTCGGAAAATTCCATTACTCGGCTCGGCGCTGGTCCCGAGGTTGCCGAGTTTGGGAACTTCAACCTGTACTTTGATCCTCTCTAGACAATTTGCATCTACCAAAGACGAGGTTATTGATGATATAAATTGCCACTAAGCCAAGATGAACCCAAGCGTTAGTAGATGGGATGGAATGCAGGGATGCTACATACGAGACCGCTCCTCTACCAACTGACTAAGATCTAATGGGATTAATAGCAATGTGTTCCTAGACCTGTACTCTATGGGTCCTTATACCCCCTCTAGCAGTGGTGGCTCGTGATCAAATAAAATGGAGGGACTGCAAGCTTCACAACAGTAGGATACACAAATTTGACCTACATCAGGTATGAGTTGTAGTTGATGTTCACGGATTTCAGGGCATGGTAGCAGTGGTGGTGGTGGTAGAAGGGATGGTGGGGGTGGTAGTGTTGGTAGTAGAGGGGATGGGCGAGGTGGTGATGGTAGTATTGCAGTACAGGGAGGTCCCGTTATACGAGCATTCGATATACGAGAATCCGATGATATGAGATGTGTAAATTAGGGTCTATTTTCAATATACGAGATCGAAAATCCAATGTTACGACATTCAAACTGGGGTGAGTAAAATTACCAAGTTATTTACTAAAATTATAAACATTTACTGACTATATGATTTTACCTAAGGTTGTACGATAATCAATCTGAAAATAACGTGCAGACTGGCCAACGACTGCTCGAGACTGGTATTAGCAGAGGTAGGAAGTCTCCAGGCTCGCTTATTGTTGTTTGGTATGCTATGAAATATCATTTCTCTAGGTGAATGTAGACATATGATTGCATTTGGATGGATATCATTCATATATATGAGTAAAGAGATGAAATACAAGCAAGGGACTCATCCACGTCTGGCAGCGCGGCCTTTGGCAGCAGCAGCAGCATGAGCCAGCCCATGAAGCCTGTGAGGTGGATATCAACACCATTAGACCAAGGGAGATAGATGTCTTTGGTAATATTTAGTAGGGGAGCGAGAACCCCTTGAGGAATCCTATGGTGCTATCACAGGCATGGGGGCTGACTGTCTTCAGGAAGGCACAGGTGAGGCGGATGACGGCGGGTTTTTACTCAAAAGTTTCGAGTGGCGGCGCCGCTGGCCGCCTCCTCCGCCACGGTAGGTTTGGGCAAGATTAAACGTCTAATTACTCGTTATTATACAACTTAGTGATTATGGTGAGATGTTATATACACGTGTCATTATCTATATCAATGTAGCACCGTGTTTCACCTTAAATAAGGGTGATTTAAAGATGTTATGATGGAGGTGACTGCTGGCGGGGCAGTGAGTGACGGAGAAATTCTTGCCGCGGGGCCACCCCATATCACAAATATTCACTATTTCAACCCACATACACACCTTCTACCACCAAAACACTAGCAACACAGGCTCCTTACTTATATATCTTACTACCTGATACATTAAAACTCCTTAAAACGCAAGCATTCCAAATAAAACGCAAATTAGTTTGAGATGACAGGGACAGAAGGCGGAGAGAGGCAGTCTGGCATGCCATTCTTGCCCGGAAATATGTCTCGCTGGCTTGTTATTGGTCGAGAAGTTTTAAAAACAGTTTATCATTGGCTGGTGACTGATGATGAGCTTGATGACATCATTTATGTTTTATGTTTAATTAATGTGCAGTTATGTTATTTTTTGTGCTATTTTCTCTTTCAGAATGGTTTTTCTACAGAATAGGTAGTACAGTGTGGGTAATATAGACGCTGTGTGTTTGTTGTGTTTGCTATAGTTTATTTTAGCTTGAAAAACATGTCTTTTTTTTTTCTTTTTTTTTATTATTTTTTTATAATTGATGGGGTCCTGGAACCAAACCTATATTTTACCATTAGTTATGTGTTTCGTTATACGAGATTTCGCTTTACGAGTATGCCAGGTGGAACCTAACTGCTCGTATCTTCAGGACCTCCCTGTATTAATTGAAAATAAAGTCAGTACCGCTTGATTTCAGCATTTTTATTTAATGTCAGCTGGGAAAAGTTGATGTTTTGCAAATACTTAACTCGATTCTCCATTGTCATAGGGTAATTAAAGAAAGCACGATTTCACCACACTGTCCACACGCACTGTAAACACGAGAGTGACGAACGTAGTCACTGAGCTGCCTCGGCTGCAGCTCATTGTGTTCACAAGTGGCGCGGCGGTGGGGCAGACATGAATCGTACAGCAAATATGAAAGTAACTTAAATTTTGGTCTGGTTTTACTGAAAATTCACTTAGTAACGTATTGAAAATAACTATATAACATATAATGACTTTTTATTATGATATTTATTAGACGTGTATCAATTCTGCTGTCTCTAAAGGAAACATACACCTGGCAGTGAGTACATCTGGGGGTGCTGCAGCTCTGCAGCCCTAGCCACGAGCCGCCACTGCCCTCTAGGCTAGAAAAAATAATTTTCTGAACTGTACTGTACTGAAATAATTGCCTAAGCTAATAGAAGCACATATTCCATATGTACATTTGCATAGATAAAGAAATAAAGACATGAAACTCACCCGTTTTGTTATCTGAAACACTCATCATCATCATCATCATCTTGGGAGGTGGAGAGGAGGCTAGATGGAGGGGTTGATAAGGGAGAAAAGGATCAACAACGTGAAGACTAGACTCTGAACAGGAGCTCATCTTGTCTCTCTTGGGCTTGATATTGAAGACACTGGAGCTTGTAGGCCACTTAGAAGACATCGTGGATCGCTTGTAGACCACTTACAAGACATCGTGGATCGCTTGTAGGCCACTTAGAAGACATCGCGGATCGCTTGTAGACCACTTACAAGACATCGTGGATCGCTTGTAGGCCACTTAGAAGACCGTGGATCGCTTGTAGGCCACTTAGAAGACATCGTGGATCACTTGTAGACCACTTGGAAGACATCGTGGATCGCTTGTAGACCACTTGGAAGTCATCGTGGATCGCTTGTAGACCACTTACAAGACTGTGGATCGCTTGTAGACCACTTGGAAGACATCGTGGATCGCTTGTAGGCCACTTGGAAGTCATCGTGGATCGCTTGTATACCACTTGGAAGACATCGTGGATCGCTTGTAGACCACTTAGAAGTCATCGTGGATCGCTTGTAGACCACTTGGAAGTCATCGTGGATCGCTTGTAGACCACTTGGAAGTCATCGTGTATCGCTTGTATACCACTTGGAAGACATCGTGGATCGCTTGTAGGCCACTTAGAAGACATCGTGGATCGCTTGTAGGCCACTTGGAAGACCGTGGATCGTAGAAGACATCGTGGATCGCTGATGTGGTCGTAAATGTGACGGAGAGATATCGTAAAAAGAGCAAAAGGTGCCAAAGAAGATCGATCGTATAAGCAAAATATAATTCTGTATTCATTCATGCAGACCATTCTGTATATGAATATTAAAGCTTGTAATGTTTGCAGATGGCTAGTTAGACTTAGGCAAACTCTGCTTTAACCCCTTCACGCCCAGATCTTTCTTTTGCCATATAAAATTGTCTGTTGTTAGTCATAAAATTACAAAGTAACTGAATATACCAAATTAGTTGGTCGACAAGGATACTAAACAGGTCACATCTATGAAATATTGCTTAAATTCACAAAAGATTGTCAAATGGTTGCCAAATTACAACGGAAATTACGTTCTGGATCTGAAGGGGTTAAAGCTTGTAAAGTTTGCAGATGGCTAGTTAGACCTAGGCAAAAACAGCATTTTTATGACTCCTTATTAATTATCAGTGTTTGTTTTGATAGATAATCTAGAATATTTACTATGAAGTGAATGATCTCAGACCTATTTAGTGCTTCTTGTTTCTTTTCAGGAGCTTCAGCAACTGTCTAAAAGCCACAGAGAGATTCATCTATTGAAGCTTGGTAAGTTTCAATTCCCTAATAAGTTCTCAGGACTAGCTGGATGTATTGACTTAATTTTAGTTTGATACAAATGCATTCAAGTGTATTCATTATCAGTGGCGGCTCGTGGCATAGGGCTGCAGAGCTGCAGCACCCCCAGACACTCACTGTCAGGTGTATGAATCCTTTAGAGACACAGCAGAATTGATACACTCCCAACAAATATATCATGATAAAAAGTCATTATATGTTATTTTCAATACGTTACTAAATTAATTTTCATTAAAACCAGATCTAAATGTAAGTTACTTTCATATTTGCTGTACGATTCATGTCTGCGCTGCCGCCGCGCCACTTGTGAACACAGAGCTGCAGCCGAGACAGCTTTTTAGTTTCGTCCCTCTCGTGTTTACAGTGAGTGTAGACGGTGTGCATACTTACCTGGCACAGGAGATACCGCGATCCTGAAGGCAGTTTTCTCAGGGAGAGGCCCACCATTGCACTCCGGCGGTGCTGACCCTGGCGATTAACCCAAATGGGGTTAACTCGAGTGCGAAATTTTTGTTAGCGGGGGATTGCGTTCGTGCATCCCCCTTATTGTTGAAGGAAAAAAAAAAAAAAAAAAAAAGGCGGTGGTTAAATCGTGCTTTCTTTAATCACCCTATGATGATGGAAAATCCAATGTAGTATTTGCAAAACATCAACTTATCTCAGCTGACATTAAATGAAAAGACTGAAATCAAGCGGTACCGACTTTATTTTCAAGTAATACTGTAATTCTACCATCACCACCTCAACCTTCCCCTCTACTACCAACACTACCACCCCCACCATCCCTTCTACCACCAGCACGACTACCATGCCCTGAAATCAGTGAACATCAACTACAAATTATACCTGAGATAGGTCAAATTTGTGTATCCTACTGTTGTGTAAAGCTTGCAGTCCCCCATTTTATTTTATCACGAGCCGCCACTATTCATTATCATTGTTTAATCAAAATTATGAAAAGCATGGTCACTGGTGTGGAGTAAGTCTAGCCCTCATGATTAAGAGTAAGTTGTCTTTCAACTCCCTTACTCTTCTAGATCTGTTCTTAACCCCTGCACGCCCAGATCTTTCCTTTGCTATATAAAATTGTCTATTGTTAGCCATACAATTACGAAGAGTAACTTAGTACAGGGAGGTCCCGAAGATACGAGCAGTTAGGTTCCACCTGGCATACTCGTAAAGCGAAATCTCGTATAACGAAACACATAACTAATGGTAAAATATAGGTTTGGTTCCAGGACCACGTTCGGCGGTGGAACGCCGACGTGAGTTTCGACGGGATGCTTGCAGCCTATGTTGATCTCAAGAAGGCATTTGACTCAGTGCATCGTGAGTCACTTTGGGACCTTCTGCGACTTCGAGGGATTCCTGCAAGGACTATTGGTTTGATAACCGGTCTGTATTCTGGGACTGAGAGTGCTGTGAAGTGTGGGGCAGGTGTATCCAGCTTCTTCCCTGTGAATACAGGAGTGAGGCAAGGGTGCGTCCTTGCCTCGTGGGCAATCGCGTCCCGCGTCCCGCGCGTGGTGACCCCCGGGAGTGGCGTCGTAGGGTGGGCGAGGCGACGCGCCCCCTGGCATATGCCCCCAATGATTGATTGATTGATTCCAGGACCCCATCAATTATAAAAAAAAAAAAAAAAAAAAGACTTGTTTTTCAAGCTAAAATAAACTATAGCAAACACAACACACTCTCAAACTCTCAAATATAAGGCTCTATATACCACACCACCGCACCACCACACCACCACACCACCGCACAAAACACAGTGAATTAAGAGTGTGACAGCACAGTAGGACAGAGCACAAATAAGTCACAATAAGCATATTAAGTACACCAGCAAATCAGTAAAATCGACTCACAAGGCACAATACATACAAGCAACAAAGACGTTGTATGTACTCTTCGGGACGCCGCGTGATACACTAGACTCGAGAGGGTACGGTAGGTAAGGGACAAGGGAAGGGTGCGCAGACCTCTTCCACTACCCACAACTCATCTCTGCGCATCTGAATCATTGTACATCGTCCAGCTGGGGGGAAGCCATGAAGCACTTTATCACCTTTTTTTGGTAGGAAGTTACGTCGGTCGTAACAGGAACCCACAGCTCGGCAAAGTCGTAGGTTTGGTCGTAAACGTGCACACTGGCCAACGACTGCTCAAGACTGGTATTAGCAGAGGTAGGAAGTCTCCAGGCTCGCTTATTATTGCTTGGTATGCTATGAAATATAATTTCTCTAGGTGAATGTAGACATATGATTGCATTTGGATGGATATTAGTCATATATATGAGTAAAGAGATGAAATACAAGCAAGGGTCTCATCCACGTCTGGCAGCGTGGCCTTCGGCAGCAGCAGCAGCAGCAGCATGAAGCCCTTGAGGTGGATATCAACACCAAGGGAGATAGATGTCTTTGGTAATATTTAGTAGGGGTGCGAGAACCCCTTGAGGAATCCTATGATCCCTGGTGATATCCTATGGTGCTATCACATGCGTGGGAGCTGACCTGACTTCTTCAGGAAGGCACAGGTAGCTACAGCTGATAACGGGGTGTTGTGTGGGCGGCGGAAATCGGCCGTCGCCCGCAATTCCCCGCCAGCGGAGATCTCCTTGGTAATTATTTAGTAGGGGAGCGAGGACCCTCTGAGGAATCCTATGATCACTGGTGAAATCCTATGGTGCTATCACAGGCTGTCTTCTTCAGGAAGGCACAGGTGAGGCAGATGACGGCGGATTTTGACTCAAAACTTTTGAGAGGCGGCGGGCGCCACCTCCGCCACGGTAGGTTTGGGCAGGCTTAAACGTCTTATTACTCGTTATTTTACAACTTCAGTGATTATTGTGAGATGTTATATACACGTGTCATTATCTAAATCAATGTAGCACCGTATGTCACCATAAATAAGGGTGATTTAAAGATGTTATGATAAGGTGACTGCTGGCGGGGCAGTGAGTGACGGAGAAATTCTTGCCGCGGGGCCGCCCCATAACAAATATTCACTATTTTAACCCACATTGTCGTACCGAGCCACCAGAATTATCATATTTTCTGATTGATTATAATTATCGTACAACCTTAGGTAAAATCATATAGTCAGCAAATGACTATAATTTTAGTAAATAACTTGTAATTTACTTAAGTAAATAACTTGTAATTTACTTTAGTAAATAACTTGGTAATTTTACTCACCCCAGTTTGAATGTCGTAACATTGGATTTTCGATCTCGTATATTGAAAATAGACCCTAATTTACACATCTCGTATCATCGGATTCTCGTATAACGGGACTTCCCTGTATACCAAATTAGGTAATGGACAAGGGTACTTATCAGGTCATATCTATTAAAATATTGCTTATATTCACTAAAATTGTCTAATGGTACCCAAATAACGATTGAAATTACGTTGTGGGTCTCAAGGGGTTCATCTCATATCCCATGTATACTTAGTCCATCAACCAGCATTCTACCTGCAGTTTCAAAATATGATAAAACTCATGTCATTTCCCTGGTCTCTTTACTTCCCTCAGGCTCCGATTCCTTCGTTGGCTTCCCTCAGTTTCTGGCAGTTGTTTACCACCGTGTTGCACACAGCACAGTCACCTTGACATAATCTTACAGCAAATGCCAGCCATTTTCCATCACCCTCTTTGATGGGCCCACTCTCGCTTCCAGACAACATCGCACTATAGTTTTTCCAATGTATCAAGTCACTTTAGTCGCTTTAATTTCCACCCATTACCATTATAATTACATATATATACATTCCTACTCTCCCCCTATGGTGAGCGAACAATACCTCCCTCACAATGGGGGGGGGAACAAAACTACCACTACTAATTGAGAGGGTGGTTGGTAGATACTTTCCACAAGTGACTTGATAAAATGGAAAGACTAAAGTCATGCTGTAATGTACTGTGCCTTTCAGTATACACAATATTGGCCTATCATTGCTGGAACTGGAACCAGCACTTAACCCCTTCACGCCCAGATCTTTCCATTAATATATAAAATCATCTGTAGGTAGCCATTAAATTACAAAAAGTACCTTAATATACCGAATTAGCTAGTGGACAAGGATACTAAACAGGTCATATCTATAAAATCTTGCTAATATTCACAAAAATTGTCCTATGGTTACCCAAAGTACAATGGAAATTACGTCCTGGGTTTCAAGGTGTTAATTTTCTCTCTCCATTTCTACTTTACTGGTAAGTTTGTTTTTACTCTATCCTCTGTATCTGTATCCCAAGCAACCATTATGTCAATAAGAAAATGTCACTGCACTTCAAAAGCTTATTTCCAGCATTACCCCTTGAGGCCCACAACGTAATTTCCTTTGTAGTTCATTCGGTCAGCGGTTCGAGTCCGCCTAGTTCGTGCTGACGTGGTGGCGCTTTGTATAGTCAATAACCTTGTAGTTGGTACTTGCAAAGTGTCTAGATAGGATCAAAGTATCTTAGTATCCTTTGTAGTTTAGGTACCATTAGACAATTTTTAGTGAATATAAGCAATATTTTATAGATATGACCTGTTTAGTATCCTTGTCCACTAAATAATTTGGTATATTTAGTTACTTTTTTAAATTTCATGGGTAACAACAGACGATTTTATATAGCAAAGGAAAGATCTGGGCGTGAAGGGGTTAATGTTTTCCACCCTGGGCCAAGCTTAGTAGCCAATGCTCTCAGAGCAAGTCAATATTATTGAATTTCTCTCACATCCCATACTGCTACTGCAACTTTTTATGCACCAACTCTCCACAAATAATGCCTAGGATGGATTCACCGCCCACATTGCTGCCTGAACTATAATTACCAAATGCGAAAACTTGTAAATATGAAACACCACAGATGTTTAACCTATGGAAAAGAATAGAGGATGTAAAGAAAGGGGTGGTGTGATGCTGGTTGTAAAGAAGGAGGTGGTGTGATGCTGGTTGTAAAGAAAGGGGGTGGTGTGATACTGGTTGTAAAGGAGGTGGTGTGATGCTGGTTGTAAAGAAGGAGGTGGCTATGGATAGTGTGGAAATAGGTGAAGGCATGGCGGAAGTGCTGAAAATTAGGATTAACCCCTTCACGCCCAGATCTTTCCTTTGCTATATAAAATTGTCCATATTAAGGCTGATTCACACTATACCTGCACGCATACGGACCGTAACCTGACCGGCACCGGCACGTCACCGGCCGCCACCAGCATGTGTATTCACACTACACCGTCAGGTCTCCGGCAGTACGGTCGCCGTACACTCCTGTTTTTGTAACAGGAAAGATTGCTTTCGCTATTGCTCGCGAACTGATAGCTCGCTGATGCTACATTAACTATGTTACACGGTGACAGCGATGGAGCTGTGCTGAAACAGCTGATTATATATTAATTTTTACATTGTTACATTTTGAATTCATTTGTCAAATGTTCATTGTAGCCTAATTACTTTTACTGTATGATATCAAACGATGCTGTATTGACTAAAGTAAATATAACATCAATTTCATGATTGTTGTAATTAATTCCCTATTTCAGCCCAGAGTATATCCTTCTTGCCATTGTTGCTGTAATCTCTCTGGGACATGGCGTAAAGACACTCATGGCTCGGCACCAGTGAAATTAATTTATCTTCATGCATAGTAGTGCACCATACGAGAGTGGGATCTCAACTGAGGGAACCGGTTTGTGCCGGTAGGTAGCGGAACTGTGTTCACACTATCCAACACAGACAGGCTCCGGACCGCACCGTAACCTGCACAGACCGGCAAAATATTCTCGCCGAGAATCCTGACCGGCAACTGGCGGTGACGGTCCGTGCTGGTCAGGTGCCGGTCCGCTCTAGTGTGACTACACCAATGGTTTACCATGGAAGAATATTTTTACGGTCCGGACCGGTACGTTACGTATAGTGTGAATCAGCCTTTATTAGATTAATTAAAATATAATTATTAATTACAATATTAGCCATAAAATTTCGAAAAGTGACTGGATATACCAAATTGACTAGTGGACAGGGATACTAAACAGGTCATATCTCAAAAATATTGCTTATACACTCAAACCTCGGGTTTTGAACGTCTCCCTTTTCGAACAAATTGGTTCACTAACAGAATTTCAAACTCGTAATTGCACCGGTTGCCGTACGATATCTCGGTTGCCGAACAAGCTACTCGGCAACTGTGTACGTCACTGGCGTCAGTCACGCCGCGGCCCTCACTTAGTAAACATCGCCTACGAACTGTTCTTTGATTTTGATGATTTTCTTTGCGTTGTGCATTATTTCGGTATTATTTTACACTTGGACTGAAACTCTCTACCGAAGATAAGACTAAAGTCGCCAGGACAACTTTTTTTTCGATGTACAGACGTGTGGTGGCGTTAATACTTACATTTCTACATCCATGATTTCAGGAAAGTTAGAAGGGGCTATCTGGAGAGTCTGTGTCATTTTGTGTCTTCATCTGTGTCATATTATGGCTATAAATGAACAAATTACAAAAATATCACCAGAGTGCCGACCAACACTAAGGTATGTTCTGAGTGTCCTTCCGCTGTCGTCGTCACCCGAAAAAAAAGCGAGTAGCGAAATTTGAAACCATATATACTTGCAGATACAAAGCATAAAACAACGCTGAAACAGAGTAGACTATACCATCATGATATAAACTACTGTGTATCATCTTCAGTAGCACATACACATCAGTAGTGATGCTATAATTCGTAATATGAGGCGGCTGGCGACATTATTGCAGCTGGCGACTAAAGTGTTATCTACGGTACACAATTGGGAGTCTGGTTTCTGTTTACCTTTTTGGATTCTAGGAAACATTCTCTCTATGAGCTTCCGTCGCAAATCATTACTTTTGGAGATAATGACATGTTGTTTATAGGGAGGAGAGAGACAAGTGTTTACGAGCACCTCACTCTTCTTCCTCTTGTGACCTGCATCGTCACTGTCTTCCCTTACCGCGGATACATATTTAATGCAGATTTGGCTTTGTTAGGAGGTTAAAGCGTGGGATTAGGTTAGGTTAAGTTAGTGAGCGAGTCAAAAGGGGGGTTAGGTTATCATTACTTCCGGAGATAATGACATGTTGTTCATAGGGAGGCGAGAGACAAGTGTTTACGAGCGCCTCATTCTTCTTCCTCTTGTGACCTGCATCACCTCTTCTTCCCTTGTCGCGGACGCATATTTAATGCAGATTTGGCTTTAGTTAGGAGGTTAAAGCGTGGGATTAGGTTAGGTTAGTGAGTGAGTCAAAAGTTAGAGCCTAAGACTCTTAGAGTTAGTTGAGTCTAAGAGTTAGGTTAGTTTAATTTTCATTTTTGTAAAAAAAGGTTTTATTTTGGGGATCAGGAACGGATTAATCCATTTTATATTGTTTCTTATGGAAAAATGTGTTTCGGTTTTAGAACAATTAGGTTTTAGAACAATTAGGTTTTAGAACAATTAGGTTTTAGAACAATTAGGTTTTAGAACAATTAGGTTTTAGAACAATTAGGTTTTAGAACAATTAGGTTTTAGAACAATTAGGTTTTAGAACAATTAGGTTTTAGAACAATTAGGTTTTAGAACAATTAGGTTTTAGAACAATTAGGTTTTAGAACAGTTAGGTTTTAGAACAGTTAGGTTTTAGAACAGTTAGGTTTTAGAACAATTAGGTTTTAGAACAATTAGGTTTTAGAACAATTAGGTTTTAGAACAATTAGGTTTTAGAACAATTAGGTTTTAGAACAATTAGGTTTTAGAACAGTTAGGTTTTAGAACAATTCGGTTTTAGAACAATTAGGTTTAGAACATTAGTTTTAGAACAATTAGGTTTTAGAACAATTAGGTTTTAGAACAATTAGGTTTTAGAACAATTAGGTTTTAGAACAATTAGGTTTTAGAACAAGTTTAGGTTTTAGAACAATTAGGTTTTAGAACAATTAGGTTTTAGAACAATTAGGTTTTAGAACATTAGGTTTTAGAACAATTAGGTTTTAGAACAGTTAGGTTTTAGAACAATTAGGTTTTAGAACATTGGTTAGAACAATTAGGTTTTAGAACAATTAGGTTTTAGAACAATTAGGTTTTAGAACAATTAGGTTTTAGAACAATTAGGTTTTAGAACAATTAGGTTTTAGAACAATTAGGTTTTAGAACAATTAGGTTTTAGAACAATTAGGTTTTAGAACAATTAGGTTTTAGAACAATTAGGTTTTAGAACAATTAGGTTTTAGAACAATTAGGTTTTAGAACAATTAGGTTTTAGAACAATTAGGTTTTAGAACAATTAGGTTTTAGAACAATTAGGTTTTAGAACAGTTAGGTTTTAGAACAACTTTTGGGAACGAATTAAGTTAGAAAACCGAGGGCGTGTCTGTATTAACTAAAAATTGTCTCATGGTACTCAAATTACAATGGAAATTACATTCTGGGCCTCAAGGGGTTAAGCAAAGTGCTGGTGGGAAGAGAGATATTGCAGTGGCATCAGTCCCCCATCAGACAAATGACATCAGGGATCACATTGATAGAATCCACAGAATATTATAGATAGAATTAAGGGAACCGTCCACATGTAATTAAAATTGCAACATTTTCTTTAGTGTTTCCTGAAGTTCATAGCATGCAGGTTTCAAGAATTTAGATGAATATATATATTTTTTTAATATCTTTTAAATTAATTTTTTTCTCGCATATTGCAAATGGAAATACTGGAAAGATGTAAAGCAAGGCTAGAGTGAACGGTTAAGTTACTCATCTAATCAGAATAGTGTAATACAAATTTTGTATGACATTGTGACATTTGTATGATTCATTGACATAGATTACATGCTTCAAAAGTTGCAATTTTTTTTATTAATGAAAGAAAAATCCTTTATTTTTCTCTAGTTTGTTTGCTTAACCCCATCCACACCGCGCGTGCTGCCCGCTCATTGGCGCTATACTGCTCTCGCCCGCAGAGTATCCACCCACTAAACCTTGCCAAATACCCATACATTTTTATAGTAGCCCTTTCGTTCATCCACAAGCATAATTTATCTATCACTTCCACATCAAAAAAGTGACAAAACGCCTCTCTTGGGGAGGAAAAACTGGGCACGGACGCAGGAATCTCCCCGGTGACGTCACCACTGAACGCGGGCACAGCGTCTAGTCTAGCGTCTTCAAAGATGTCAGATATGAAAGACCAACCTCCATCAACAACAGCCTCATTGTCTGTGAATTTTTCATCTTCACTATCATCATCTAGATCACTGTCCTCACTATCATCACTGTCCTCACTATCATCACTGTCCTCACTATCATCACTGTCCTCACTATCATCACTGTTCTCACTATCATCACTGTCCTCACTATCATCACTGTCCTCACTATCATCACTGTTCTCACTATCATCACTGTCCTCACTATCATCACTGTTCTCACTATCATCACTGTTCTCACTATCATCACTGTCCTCACTATCATCACTGTTCTCACGATCAGAGTCACCTGGCAGGTATTCTGAACCGGAAGTGGACTCTGTATCAGCCTTCATGGTGAAAAATGCACGAAATATAACTGATCCAAGATTGCTAAGCTACGGAGACACAAAGCAGTATATCCTTCCTTGCTGGCGGCATAAGCACGACTGGCATCCCTTGCATAAATCTCCTCCTATTAGTCGAGACTCGGTGAACTGTTAAGTTACTCATCTAATCAGAATAGTGTAATACAAATTTTGTACTAGATTCATTGACATAGATTACATTCTTCAAAAGTTGCATTTTTTTTTATTAATGAAAGAAAAATCCTTTATTTAGCTCTAGTTTGTTTGCTTAACTCAATTATTTTCTTAGGTGCGGTTTGAATCTAGTATAGAACATTTTCCAACGCATGCTGACTAAGGCAATACCTAGACATCACGCTAGAATCATTTACCACCCTATTTGTGAACCAGTTTTTCCCTATTTCTTTCTTCAATGCCTCAAAAACCCAATTTCTTCACCTATCTACTCGCCCCAAATCTTCCAAACAACTATCATCTATTCTTCAGTGATACTCAACTGTCTCCCTCTTCTACAATGAACATTCTTGAACTATCTTTTACTAATAATCTATCAATCAATCAATCAATCAATCATTAGGAGCATACGCCGGGGGGCGCGTCGCCTCGCCCACCCTACGACGCCACTCCCGGGGGTCACCACGCGCGAGTTCCCATGCAGGCTCCTTTCCCATACCAAGCAGCTCTCGACAAGAAACATCAACTTGCCCCAGCCACGAGCCTTGTGGGCGCCCCCTTGGTCTCCTCCACGCCGGATTGTCTCTTACAGATACAACCCGATGGGAAGGATCGGTTTCAGGATAGCGTGCCACATGCCCATATAACCGAAGTTTGCGTTGACGGACTATGCAGGTAATAGGCCTCGATTCAGTCTCACGGTGCAATCGCTGATTTGACACGTTATCATCCCAGCGATACCCCATGATTCTGCGAAGACACTTATTACCAAAGGCATTGATTCGTCTCTTCAAGTCACTATTTAGTGTCCATGTCTCACAACCATAGAGTAAGACAGGGATCACAAACGACTTGAAGATCCGGATCTTTGTCCTCCTGCACAGGTATCAACAACGCCAAATACTCCCGCTGAGCGAGTCCATAACACCGTGGGCTATGCCAATCTGCCGTAAGACTTCTTGACGTGACCCGCCGTCATTATGGACTGCGCTACCAAGGTATGTAAAACTTTCCAAGATCTCAATGTCCTCACCACACGCATGAACAGACTGTACTGCTTCATCTAGTAAGTCTCCAAACACCTGGACCTTGGTCTTAAGCCAGGAGACCTCAAGTCCCAAAGGCTTTGCCTCCTCGTGCAGCGCCTCGAGAGCCATCACCAGGACCTCCAGCGACTCGGCAAAGATTACTGCATCATCGGCAAAAACAAGATCAGTGATTTTGGTGTTGCCGACGGATGCTCCACAATCACTTTGATCTACAACCTTGTCCAATACCCAGTCCATACAAGCGTTGAAAAGTGATGGGGCAAGGACGCACCCTTGCCTCACTCCTGTATTCATAGGAAAGAAGCTGGATACACCTGCCCCACACTTCACAGCACTCTCAGTCCCAGAATACAGACCAGTTATCAAACCAATAGTCCTTGCAGGAATCCTGCGAAGTCGCAGAAGATCCCAGAGTGACTCACGATGCACTGAGTCAAACGCCTTCTTGAGATCAACATAGGCTGCAAGCATCCCCTGTCGAAACTCACGTCGGCGTTCCACCAGGACGCAATTTTTAATCTAAATAACCTGTGTATGTATCGCCAGTAATATTCAATAGTGCCATGGGAAATGGGGGTTCAAAGTACGCAGCATGAACAGATCTAATTGATGCTGTAAGTAAGATTTGTTAGTTTTTTAGTGCCCAATACCAAAATTTTACCATCATCTGGGTCCTGATCAGCTTATTTCCCATAAGTTAAATGCATATAGTTTCGCAAATTTGAGTTTCGCACTGATTTAACTGTCCTGATTAGGTGAAAAACTCTGTGCATCCACTATATATTATATATATGCATGCATGCATATATTATATAATTACCAAAACTAAGGTATAGTGTACTGTTTTGTAATGTATGAAAGAATTAATTAGAGAAATACAGTAAGGTAATAATAATTATACGGACTGTATAATTCCTCGTGTCTGGATTCCCGCCTTAAATTTTGGGTTTATGTCCAATTTATACATAGTTGTCTGGAGCCCTGAAGGAGTCTGATTTATCTGATATCTGGAATAAAAGGTCTGATTTAGAGAGGGCTTACAGTACATGGTTTGAAATTCTTATCATGACAAGAAATGTAACTAACAACAAAGAATCAAATCGTAATGAAGAACTTAGAAAAATCTTTAAATGAAATATTTTTTCAGCATGCTCAAACATGTCTGATATTATTGGACTATAAAGTTCTGGAAAGGTGACTTGTCTGATAACAAGTATAGAAGTTAACTTCTCATTAGAGTCCAAAAACAATTATTTACCTCAATAATTGTCTGTTATCAGATTATCGCTTTAGTGCCAAACTTGGTTAGTTTTCAGCTTTATTATTATATGAGTCACACATTTTTTCCCCATATACTCAGTTTGTTTAGTGAGAATAATGATAAGAACATAAGGAAGCTACAAGAGGCCGTGAGACCTACATGTGGTAGTTCCTGTTACTTAACACTACCTACATCCACCTCTCTTCCCCATCCATGAATTTATCCAGATTCCTTTTAAAGACCCCAATAGACTCTGCATTGACCACCTGACGACTGAGTCCATTCCAATCATTCACCACCCTATTTGTGAACCAGTTTCTCCCTATTTCCTTTTTAAATCTACACTTTTCCAGCTTGAATCCAGCTTGAATTGAATGATGATGATGATGATGATGATGTTGATTGCCTCTCAGATGTGTTGGATACAGAAGGCTATGGAGCACTAGTGAAGCAGGTCGGGCAGCTCGTGGGTTCCCGGGGCCTCAACCTGCTCGTCAACAATGCTGGCACGGCCCCAAAGTCAACCCGCATCAACCTGGTAAAAAGGCAGCAGATGGTGGACACCTTTCTGGTGAACGCTGTAGCACCTGTCATGCTCTCTAAGGTACTTTGCACGCATGCTTTAGGAATTACTTTGCACTCATGCTTTAGGAATTACTTTGCACGCATGCTTTAGGAATTACTTTGCACGCATGCTTTAGGAATTACTTTGCACGCATGCTTTAGGAATTACTTTGCACGCATGCTTTAGGAATTACTTTGCACTCATGCTTTAGGAATTACTTTGCACGCATGCTTTAGGAATTACTTTGCACGCATGCTTTAGGAATTACTTTGCACGCATGCTTTAGGAATTACTTTGCACGCATGCTTTAGGAATTACTTTGCACTCATGCTTTAGGAATTACTTTGCATGCATGCTTTAGGAATTACTTTGCACGCATGCTTTAGGAATTACTTTGCACTCATGCTTTAGGAATTTGATATGAAGTGTATATGAACCTTGAAAGTTGTGCTTCATATAAGAGTTGATGTTAGCATAAGAACATAAGGAAGCTACAAGAGGCTGTGAGACCTACACGTGGTAGTTCCTGTTACTTAACACTACCTACATCCACCTTTCATCCCCATCCATAAAACCCATAAAATTATCCAGCCTCCTTTTAAAACTCCCTATTGACTCCGCACTAACTACCTGTATACTATGTCCCTAACTAATTATATCTAATAACTGAGTCTATTCCAATCATCTAACACCCTATTTGTGAACCAGAAACTCCCTATTTCTTTCTGAAATCTATGTTTTCCCCAGTTTGAAGCCACTACTTCTTATTCTACCCTGATTACTAACCATAAGAACCTTTTCTACAGACAGTGACACAGGGAGACACGTAGCCTAAACCCTTACTGAGCATATTTTGTGGCATCAATTATGTTCTCACGTGGAACAGGCAGCACAATTTTAACTGAACCACTTTGAAAAATATAAATAAATGAAAAAATTTGGTCCCCACACCTTCATTTACAATACAAAGATATTTTGTGGGTGGCTGAGTGACCTATAGATCCTCTTGACAACTTATAGTATTCACCTATTTGTATTTACAATTTGTTTGATTAGAGGATGAAGTTAAGCTCGTTATAGTCTGTCTTGTAACCCCTTCACGCCCAAATCTAAGCTCGTTATAGTCTGTCTTTTAACCCCTTCACGCCCAAATCTTTCCTTTGCTATAAAATTTGTGTTTTCGAGCCATATAATTACGAAAAGTAACTGAATATACCAAATTAGTTAGTGGATAAGGATACTAAACAGGTCATTTCTATAAAATATTGCTTATAGTCACTAAAAATCGTCTAATGGTACCCAAATAACAATGGAAGTTACGTTCTGGGCCTCAAGGGATTAGTAGAGGATTAGGTTAAGCTGGTTATATCCTGTCTTTTAATATTCAGTTATCATACTTTTCTTTAAATTTATGTATACTGTTTACTACACACACCACTTTTGGTAATACATTCCATTGATTTATTACTCTATTTGAAAAACTGTACTCCTGGAGAACCTGTAAATTTCCCTTTGATAAGTCTCGTGTCACAAAATTTCCATCCGCGCACAGTACTTATTTTGCATAATATGACAATTGTACCTGCCAGATTGTAAGAGAGCTGAGTATTCTCTCTCTCTCTCTCTCTCTCTCTCTCTCTCTCTCTCTCTCGCTCTCGCTCTCGCTCTCGCTCTCGCTCTCGCTCTCGCTCTCTCTCTCTCTCTCTCTCTCTCTCTCTCTCTCTCTCTCTCTCTCTCTCTCTCTCTCTCTCTCTCTCTCTCTCTCTCTCTCTCTCCAAACACTATTTCCCTAATAGTGTTACAAATTTCCCTTTATGCGACATGCCACAAAATTTTCATCATCGTAGAATGCTTATTTTGCATAATAGGACAATTCCACCAGTCAGATTATAAGGGAACTGAGTATTTCCTTCTGTGTGTGTGTGTGTGTGTGTGTGTGTCTTTCTCAGTTCAGTTCAGTTGTATCTTTACCTCCAGGATCCAGATTTTTACCTCCTTTTGTCTTGTTCAGTTTCTTGCTGTGTCCTCGTAGGATTGTGTTCCCTCACTGAAATAAGTCTTCTATCTGATCCTTATTCTGTTACACAATTGTATAGCATAATCATGTCTCCTCTTTCCCTTTGTTCTTCCAGCTTGGGTATTCTTAACTTCTCCACTCTTTCTTCATAGCCTAAACCTCTCAGGATTGGTACCCATCTTGTTACCGGTTTTTGTACTTTCTCTAGTTTCATGTTATGTATCTTTAAGTGTGAGTTCCATACCACTGCTGCATAATTCTAATGTGGGTCTTATGAATGATGCTTTAATATTACTTGTCATCTTTACATCTACGTACAAGGAAGCTACAAGAAGGCCGCAAGACCTACACGAGGTAGTTCCTGTTACTTAACACTACCTACATCCACCTTTCATCCTCATCCATGAATTTATCTAGCCTCCTTTTAAAGCTCCCTAATGACTCTGCACTAACTACCTGTCTACTGAGTCCATTCCAATCATTTACCACCCTATTTGTAAGCCAGTTTTTCCCTATTTCTTTTTTAAATCTACACTTTTCAATACTATTTTCCTACTTTCCTACTATTTTCCTATTAGTTGAGGAAAGTGACAAATATTATGAGGAGAGCAGTGGTGAGAGTGAGACTGATGTGGAAAGCTTGTACATAAGTGCTATCGAGTTTGAGGGATTTGGCAACGATTTGCCAGTGGATTTGTATAATATAGAATAAGTAGTGAGGACCCTGACGTTAAGGTACGCGATGAAGCTTGAAAAAACGACGTGAGTGAACTGCCAAGTGAACAAGCATGTGACATACCAAGTGTACTCGATGCCCCCACATCCTCCAAACATTCACCCTTGCCTGCCCCCACGGCCTCCAAACATTCACCCTTGCCTGCCCCCACAGCCTCCAAACATTCACCCTTGCCTGCCCCCACATCCTCCAAACATTCACCCTTGCCTGCCCCCACGGCCTCCAAACATTCACCCTTGCCTGCCCCCACGGCCTCCAAACATTCACCCTTGCCTGCCCCCACGGCCTCCAAACATTCACCCTTGCCTGCCCCCACGGCCTTCAAACAATCACCCTTGCCTGCCCCCACGGCCTCCAAACAATCACCCTTGCCTGCCCCCACGGCCTCCAAACAATCACCCTTGCCTGCCCCCACGGCCTCCAAACAATCACCCTTGCCTGCCCCCACGGCCTCCAAACAATCACCCTTGCCTGCCCCCACGGCCTCCAAACAATCACCCTTGCCTGCCCCCACGGCCTCCAAACAATCACCCTTGCCTGCCCCCACAGCCTCCAAACATTCACCCTTGCCTGCCCTCACATCCTCCAAACATTCACCCTTGCCTGCCCCCACGGCCTCCAAACATTCATCCTTGCCTGCCCCCACGGCCTCCAAACATTCATCCTTGCCTGCCCCCACGGCCTCCAAACATTCACCCTTGCCTGCCCTCACATCCTCCAAACATTCACCCTTGCCTGCCCCCACAGCCTCCAAACAATCACCCTTGCCTGCCCCCACGGCCTCCAAACATTCATCCTTGCCTGCCCCCACAGCCTCCAAACAATCACCCTTGCCTGCCCCCACGGCCTCCAAACATTCATCCTTGCCTGCCCCCACATCCTCCAAACAATCACCCTTGCCTGCCCCCACGGCCTCCAAACAATCACCCTTGCCTGCCCCCACGGCCTCCAAACATTCACCCTTGCCTGCCCCCACGGCCTCCAAACATTCACCCTTGCCTGCCCCCACGGCCTCCAAACATTCACCCTTGCCTGCCCCCACGGCCTCCAAACATTCACCCTTGCCTGCCCCCACGGCCTCCAAACATTCACCCTTGCCTGCCCCCACGGCCTCCAAACATTCACCCTTGCCTGCCCCCACGGCCTCCAAACATTCACCCTTGCCTGCCCCCACGGCCTCCAAACAATCACCCTTGCCTGCCCCCACGGCCTCCAAACATTCACCCCTTGCCTGCCCCCACGGCCTCCAAACATTCACCCTTGCCTGCCCCCACGGCCTCCAAACATTCACCCTTGCCTGCCCCCACGGCCTCCAAACATTCACCCTTGCCTGCCCCCACGGCCTCCAAACATTCACCCTTGCCTGCCCCCACGGCCTCCAAACAATCACCCTTGCCTGCCCCCACGGCCTCCAAACATTCACCCTTGCCTGCCCTCACATCCTTCAAAAAGGGAGAATACTTTGACAGATAATCTTTAGTGGAAAGTGCTGCTAAAAAGGCACGAAGGGAAGCTAAAAAAAAAAAAAAAAGAGAACTTCTGGCAGAAAGTGAATCTGATAGTGATGCTGACCCTGGCCTCGCCACACATAGACGAGTCCCGTTTACGTCATTATAAGCTTGAATCAACTCTGTCAATGTACAAATAGGTGGATACAAATAGACAGAAGAAGTTCATCAATATCATCAATACTTCCCATACTATGTGTGTTATGTTGTCTTGACTATGTACAGAACTATGGAAGTAATTCAATAACATGTTGTGTCTGTTTTTAGGCATTGCTGCCACAACTGAAGGCTGCAGCCTCACAGACAAAGGATAGCGGCCTATCAGTGAAGCGAGCAGCCATCATCAACATCTCCTCAATCCTTGGCTCCATACAGAAGAATGACCAAGGGGGTCTCTACCCTTATAGAGCCAGCAAGGTACAGCTCTTGAGTTGTTGATGCATGCTTTATTAACAACTTCTCGCCCAGATCTTTCCTTTGCTATATAAACTTGTATGTTTTCAAGCCATAAAATTACGAAAAGTAACTGAATATACCAAATTAGTGAGTGGACAAGGATACTAAACAGGTCATATCTATAAAATATTGCTTATATTCACTAAAAATTGTCTAATGATAACCAAAATACAATGGAAATACGCTCTGGGTCTCAAGGGGTTAACAATAGTCTCTGTCTATGAAGCAGAGATTGAGCAGACTCTAGAGGGAATCAGCTCCAGGCTTTTAGTTGGTGATGAGTGCTTTGGTCTTTAGCAAGGAACGATCCATCCTCTCTGCCCTCCTGACTTCCACTCTAAACATCACCAAATTACAGCTTGTTAGATTGTTACTTATTCAAATCTTACTTGTGATATATATTTACCGACTGAAAATGCCAAAGAAATGTTGAAGCTCTCCATTTCAAGCAGTAAAAGTTCCTTTCTTAATGTTCCCGAATTATATCTGATAAAAATCTGACGTCCCAAAATTCCGATCAATGTCACCCTCAAAGAAGTTTCCTTTAGAAGTTTAGAAGGTAAACAATAATCAAACAATAATCATCATCTGTCTGTCAAGATTGGACACTATGTAGCAAAGACTTCATCATGTACTGAAACTCTGCCCGAGTCTCATATGAGGCACCCGCTGCCAGACGGGCCTAACCCTTCTCGCGCTGATTTTCTGTTTTCACCGTCTCCAGCATGTCTAGAGTCCCAGGCAGCAGGTGGCGTAAGTGGGTGACTAGATGGTCGAATATCGCTTTATTCGGCGAATATCGGGAAACACTGGTTCACAAACAGGGTGGTAAATGATTGGAATGGACTCAGTAGACAGGTAGTTAGTGCGGAGTCATTAGGGAGCTTTAAAAGGAGGCTAGATAAATTCATGGATGGGGATGAAAGGTGGATGTAGGTAGTGTTAAGTAACAGGAACTACCTTGTGGAAGTCTCACGGCCTCTTGTAGCTTCCTTATGTTCTTATACCATAATGAACAGTGCAGGAAGACACAGGCACAGTTTTTGGTGCATTCCACACTTCTCTATCACATTGCTCTTCACTTTTTCTTATGTTCTTATTTCTGTATTTCTTATTTTATGTTCTTATGTTCTTATTTCTTTTTATTCTTTCAGTCCGCCCTGAATGCCATCACCAAATCACTCAGCGTTGATCTGAAAGACTCTAACATCCTGGTGAGCAGTGTGTGTCCTGGCTGGGTGCAGACAGACATGGGGGGTAAAAATGCTCCCCTTACTCCAGCACAAAGCATAGGCAATGTCCTGCACCTTCTCAGTACCATGAATGACACCCATCATGGTCACTTTTACCAACATGATAGCGTCCAACTTCCATGGTGACTTTTATACCGTACCAGTTTATCATTATTATCTATATTTTTTCTGTTTACGGTTCCTGTTTTTGGTTCCTTTGGTTAACTGAGAGATGCTAATTCACTCTTCTTCAATGACACTCAACTCTCTCCCTCTTCTACAATGAACATTCTTTGGACTATCCTTTACTAAAATTCTGAACTGGAAATTTAACACCTCGTCTCTTGTTAAATCAGCTTCCATGAAGTTAGGTGTCCTGTGGCATCTGTGTCCAATTTTTTCTCCCTCACAGTTGCTTGCTCTGTACAGGGGCCTTATTCGCCCATGTATGGAGTATGTCTCACCTGTATGGGTGACATACTCCATACATGGGCGAATGCAGATAATTCCGGAGGAATTAAAAAATTTACAAAGATATTTAGGTAACACTGTAAGGTAACCATCTCTACCTTGTTGTTATTGTTGTAATTGTTGAAGAGCACCATTGGCAGGATCGACGATATTTGCCCTGGTTTACACCTATGAATCAATCGCTGGACTAAGCATTCAAGAGTCAAAAAGAACAACTCCACCATCAAGGAAGAAAAGTAAGGGTCCACAAGAAGAGGCCTACAAGCACCATGATACACACTCTTCAATAGAAAACGGCTCATATCTCAAAACCAAACTTATTGACATTTGGAGTGGTATTTCTCCGTTGTTTTACCAGTGACCGTGAATATAAAGGTATCTTTGGAAAGTGGAAAGGAGTGAGATATTTTTCATTGTGAGACATTTAAAAAAGACACAAGCATGACTCACTTGATTTTTTGGGGGAGGAAAAACAACTAATCTTTGTCACCAATATTTCCTATATTTTTTTTTCTATATGGAATGCGATAACTAAAATCTGCCACGATAGAAAAAGAAAGCTACACGTATCCATCATAGCCAGACCTATTTTCAAACAAACAGGTTAAAAATAGATGAGATTTTGTGAAGAATGCCAGTGTTATCTATTGCCATTTTCGATGAGTAATTTTTTTTTCTTTCTCGAAGTAATGATCATATCTCAATGAAAAGTGGGGATATTATACTTGAGATATAAAGACATATGCACACCAAAATTCATAAGAATCTGAAATAAATTAATGTCACTTCCTAAGTAATTACCCTCCCCTCAAAAAAAAAAAAAAAAAAAGTTTGTAAATGCTTGCTTACCTGATATATGATTTTACTGTAGTTCACATAATATCTATATAATAATTCAGTAATATGTACAAAAAATATGTATATAAAATGCATAATAATGTATATGTAGTATGTATAATGTATATGTAGTACTTTGAATTCACAGTTTTTACTTACCCTGAAACGTTTTGTTTTGCTGTGATAGTATAGTGGCACTCAAAATATTAATCAACCTGCTGTGATGATGAGGCAACCTGCTGTGATGACAAGGAAGGCTGTGATGATGAGGCAGCCTGCTGTGATGACAAGGAAGGCTGTGATGATGAGGCAACCTGCTGTGATGACAAGGAAGGCTGTGATGATGAGGCAACCTGCTGTGATGACAAGGAAGGCTGGGATGATGAGGCAGCCTGCTGTGATGACAAGGAAGGCTGGGATGATGAGGCAGCCTGCTGTGATGACAAGGAAGGCTGTGATGATGAGGCAACCTGCTGTGATGACAAGGAAGGCTGTGATGAGGAGGCAACCTGCTGTGATGATGAGGCAACCTGCTGTGATGACAAGGAAGGCTGGGATGATGAGGCAGCCTGCTGTGATGACAAGGAAGGCTGTGATGATGAGGCAGCCTGCTGTGATGATGAGGCAGCCTGCTGTGATGATGAGGCAGCCTGCTATGATGACAAGGAAGGCTGGGATGATGAGGAAACCCTGCTGTGATGAAAAAGGAAAGGCTGGGATGATGAGGCAGCCTCTGTGATGAAAAGGGAAGGCTGGATGATGAGGCAGCCTGCTGTGATGAAAAGGGAAAGGCTGTGATGATGAGGCAACCTGTTTGTGATGAAAAGGAAGGCTGTGATGATGAAGCAATCTGCTGTGATGACAAGGAAGGCTGTGATGATGAGGCAACCTGCTGTGATGACAAGGAAGGCTGTGATGAGGAGGCAACCTGCTGTGATGATGAGGCAACCTGCTGTGATGACGAGGAAGGCTGTGATGATGAGGCAGCCTGCTGTGATGACAAGGAAGGCTGTGATGATGAGGCAGCCTGCTGTGATGATGAGGCAGCCTGCTGTGATGATGAGGCAGCCTGCTGTGATGACAAGGAAGGCTGGGATGCGAGCAATGTGACCTGATGTACAGTCTGATCATTGCTCTTCTCTGACAAGCGTCTAGAGGTTCCAGTATCCCGGCAGCAGCTGAAGTTGGACATCTATAGTCTATTTTTTTTATTATGGTCAAAATGCACTAAGGAGGCCACGCCCCCTGCCTTCCTTCCATTTCTACGGGGCAGCTGATTGGTGCGTTCCTCGTATCATCACTACCAATCACAATGTCTTCACTACTTAACCCTTTAACGTACAAATGACGTCTTTGAGCGTCATCCGGTACGTGTAGGCCATACGTACACATGACATCTTTGAACGTCATCCAAAAATAATATTTTAAAATATTTATTAAAAATCTTAAAAAGCGCGCGGTTGACGTGAGATTCACTTGATTCACTTGAGCGAATTACAATATATTATATTAAAATACATTTTGTATAATATAATATTGTATAATATTATATACAATATATTTATTAAAAAAAAAAACTTTACGCTATCTTTCACTTCGTTGTGTGGCTTTATTTTTGAGCGAATTACAATATATTATACTTCATTGGAAAGGAAATTTATTCAGCTATGTCATGGAATGTAGAAAAATCTTCTATGATGATAAGTTGATTTTTGGCATATTATTTTTTGCCGCAAGGTGTTATTTTTTTTTTTTTTTTCACTTCTAACTCGAGGTTTTGTAAGTTATTTTCACGCTAGCGTATTTTTTGAACATTGTATGATATAGGAAATGATCTTAGCTTAAAAACTAAACATAATTGAACTCGATACCTTTGATAGTTTAGTTTCTAGACGCGGTGGAAGTACAACTTTTTTCCCGCGCGTGACATTTCGGGTGACAATGGGTTTACGCGGGACAACAAAAAGTGAATGACAATGGTGACGTGAAAGGGTTAACAGCGCGTGACCACTGGCCAGAGCAATCTTCACTACAGAGGGTGACAAAATTAGAAATCCCTTTGTAGTGAAGATTGCTCTGTCCAGTGGTCACGCGCTGTTAAGTAGTGATGATATTGTGATTGGTAGTGATGATACTAGGAATGCACCAATCAGCTGCCCTGTAGAAAAGGAAGGAAGGCAGGGGGTGTGGCCTCCTTAGTACTTTTTGACCATAATAAAAATAATAGACTATAGGGAGCCCCTGGGCTTGATACTCATAGCAAGTTATGGTGATCTGCATTGGTCCTACCAAGCATTTTACTCTCAGGAATCTTTTCAAACAGCTCGTGTAGCTCGACAGAAATAATTGTTGAGGTTGTAGACAGTGGAAGTATCGGCGGTGGGTACACGTCAGTCTTTCCTGATGTAGTATTCGTGCATTTTATCCATCACCGCTGCTGCAAGCAGACATATATGCTTTTTTTTAGAGGTAAGTAGATAGATATTGTGGTAGTTAAATGAAGGCGATACCCTTGTGTAGGGCTGTGAATATACAGAAAACCCTCGCTTTTACGGACCTCTATATAACTCATTTCGGCTTTAACGAACTTTTTCGGCCAGTCCGATATATGCGTGGATTTACCGAATACTTTCAGTAAATGCGGGGTTTGGTCCGGTGGTGGGCCAGCCGAACATGTACATGCAGGTCGGTCAGTGGCAGTGAAAACAAAGCCGATCGGGTTTTGTGCAGTTGCGCTCCAATCAGTCTTGCTTTGTCTGCCCGAGTGTATAACCTCACGTCCTCCCGTGGCTCACCAGTGGTGTATTGTTTTAATTTCCATGTACAGTAGAAGCCTTATAGCTCGGCACGATAGGGGCTCTGGCCCTTGCCGAGTTATTCAATGTGCCAAGATATGCAATGTCCTCCTCTGATATGGGTTATAAAAAAAAAAAAACGTCTTTGCCATGCCGAGTTATATCAAATTCCAAGTTATACAGTGCCGAGTTATAAGGCTTTTACTGTATGCATGTAGTATTTGTGATGGCTGCATACGAACTTTCTTCTAATGTAACAAAGTTCATTATACACGGAAATGGTCAGAAATAGAGAACTTTCACCTCATTTAACATATACAGTCGATCCTCGATTTAACGGACTAAAAGAGGGGAGAAGTGGTCTATTAAAGCCGTTTGTCCGTTAGTGTGAGGGTATTTTCTGTACTGAAGTACCGTGTGATCAAAACTTGTTGTCGGCTTTCCATTCGTGTTTGGTACAATTGTTCATATTCATCTAAACTCTTCTGAAGTGCGTGGATGGATGTCTCACGTCGCACGTCACGTCACGTCGTTCCACGCTTCCTTTTCCCAAAGTTGGTTTTTCGAGCCACATCTTACAGCGCCACTTCCTTGATTTCCTGACATCATTAGTGACGACAAGCTCATTCAGGACACTGGTGAAAGAAGATAACCAACGCATGTGAATACGGTCAGCCAACTGAGGGAGTGTAAGGCAGCGCACGTGACGCTAACGATAGGAAGACGTGTCTCGTACGTGTACGAAGCAGCGCGAAACTCGGGGAAATAATGCGCGAAAGTTGGGATGGAAAGAATTAAGCGAAACACTCAGCGCGAAACTCGAAGATCACGAAACTCGGATAGCATGAAACTAGGGTACTGTATGTGTGTGTGTGTTTTAATTTGTACTTATAGCGCATGTAGACAGTGACCTCCAGGGGTGGGACGGTAGGCCCTGCAGGCACACTTGAGGACTGATGGATGGCCCTCACCCGCGGTGGTGCAGGCAGGATTTTTTTATTATAGTGACGCCTGTGATAAGAGCTGCCCCCCTGTGTCCTCCGATGCACTCACAATCGAAGGTAGAGTTAATGGGCAGCATGTGGGTGTTCTTAGCTTGTGAGCGGGTGAGTTACTGTAATCAAAGAGCCAGCATTGGGAGCGTGAATTCGTGGTCTTAGCTTCAAGCAGTAAATTATGCTACTGACTAAGTTAGAATGATACATTTTGTCTCCATGAGAGAATACAGTACACACAAACCTCGTTTTCCCAGACTAATAGGGGGGAGCACTGGTCCGGGAACCGCAAAAGTCCGGGAATCACAACAGTAAAAAAAAAAAAAAAAAAAGTCCGATGCCATTACCCACCCACGGACGTTTTCCTACTCTAGTATTTACTGTCCGGCAACCGCCAATATCAACTACCCCGCTGCGGACTTTTACGTCCCCTGAGCATGCTGCCACCTGGCGGGAGGCAGCAGAAAGTGTTCAATAGTCTCAAGAGACGTTCCTGCACCAGGGGCAGTGGGGGTCAGGGTACTAACGGAGGCTGTGCAGGATAACTGTGAGTGTCATGTGCCCAAATGTAAACAATACGACCGCTGAGCATGCTGCCACCTGGCGGGAGGCAGCAGAAAGTGTTCAATAGGCTCAGAGATGTTCCTGCACCAGGGGCAGTGGGAGTCGGGGGACTGACGGAGGCCGTGCAGGTGAACCGTAAGTGTCGTGTGCCTAAATGTAAACAATACGACCGCTGAGCATGCTGCCACCTGGCGGGAGGCGCGGACACTGACCAGGGGTGACAGGAGACGCTCGGACCGGCGGACAACTTTGTCAATTTACGAACAGGACCAGACATTTCAACGTAAAAAAAAAAAAAAAAAAAAATTGTCTGGGACTCTGACATATCCCCGGACCTCGGATTTTGTCCGGCAAGTCCGATATCCGGGAAATCAAGGTTTGTGTGTATTACGTTATCATGATGACGGACAAAATCATTGTGCAGGAAGTGGTTTCTACCTGACCTGTGCTCGGATAATTATTATACAGTAATGATATAACCTTTATGCTCTCCAGGTTCTATCATTTTATCTCAGAGATTGTCTACTGTCATCTAGATTATGTTTCTGAGTAAGTATTCAGAAATGTTGAAATGTCGTCACAGCAGTCATCAGTGTTTGGCTTTATTCATATTCAAATTATTATTAACCCTTTCACGTCACCATTGTCATTCACTTTCTGTTGTCCCGCGTAAACCCATTGTCACCCGAAATGTCATGCACGGGAAAAAAGTTGTACTTCCGCCGCGTCTAGAAAACAAAACTATCAAAGGTATCGAGTTCAATTATGTTTCGTTTTTAAGCTAAGATCATTTCCTATATCATACAATGTTCAAAAAATATGCTAGCATGAAAATAACTTACAAATCTCAAGTTAGAAGTGAAAAAAACTAAAAAAAATAACACCTTGCGGCAAAAAAATAATATGCCAAAAATCAACTTATCATCATAGAAGATTTTTCTACATTCCATGACATAGCTGAATTAATTTCCTTTCCAATGAAGTATAATATATTGTAATTCGCTCAAAAATAAAGCCACACAACGAAGTGAAAGATAGCGTAAAGTTTTTTTTTTTAATAAATACGTATATTGTATAATATAATATTATACAATATTATATTATACAAAATATATTCTAATATAATATATTGTAATTCGCTCCAACGGTCAAGTGAATTGTCAACCGCGCGCTTTTTAAGATTTTTAATAAATATTTTAAAATATTATTTTTGGATGTCATCAAAAAGAATGACGTCAAAGACGTCATCTGTACGTATGGCCTACACATACCGGATGACGCTCAAAGACGTCATCTGTACGTGAAAGGGTTAATTAGAAATCAAAGTATTCTCATTCGTATTTGAATACTTGTTTTTTTTTTACATCTAGGCCTATAGCACCTGTAGGCAGTGACATCCTAGAGTAGGGCAGAATGGTAGGCCCTGGAGGCTCACTTGAGGGCTCTGATTTCCCTCGCCCATGGTGGCGCAGGGAGGATTTTTATAGTGACGCCTGTGATTAGAGGCTCATGCCGCCCCCCTGTGTCCTCCGATGCACTCGCAATAGAAGGTAGAGTTGATGGGCAGGACATGTGGGTGTTCTTGGGCCACTCGACGGTGCAGAAAGATTTTAAGTGGATTTATAGGTCTCACTCGGGTCTTCGAGAATGCCACCTGGTGACGCTAACCACTCTGCTACCGCCTCCCCAATAGTTCTCTCTTTATAGTACTTGGACAAAGTATTCGTTTTTGTCGAATAATATGACAAATAATCATAAATCTATTATCAGAATTAACCCTTTATTTGGCTGTGAAGTACTATTAACTTCAGTTAGAATGCATAGAAAGGTATGACAAAATGTTGACATGTACTTTGACAGAACTTTGCTATAAAATGTAATGTGATGTGAACGTTATGTCGAGTATGTTTGAATTGGTGACCAGCGGTAGACACACACCCACGCACATATATATATATATACAGGGAGGTCCCGTTATACGAGCATTCGATATACGAGAATCCGATGATACGAGATGTGTAAATTAGGGTCTATTTTCAATATATGAGATCGAAAATCCAATGTTACGACATTCAAACTGGGGTGAGTAAAATTACCAAGTTATTTACTGAAGTAAATTACAAGTTATTTACTAAAATTTTACAGTCATTTACTGACTATATGATTTTACCTAAGGTTGTACGATAATCAATCTGAAAATATGATAATTCTGGTGGCTCAGTACGACAATGTGGCCTACAAAAATTCACAACCCTGGGCAAGAAGCCAGCAACGGAGGTAGTATGGCCAGCAACAACCTGCTCTCGCACTACCTAGATACTACTTTCCCTAATGACGGAAGCTACAAAGCTGATTGAAAGCTCCCTCGATAGGTCGTAAACGAGTAGGAAGGTTGTGACTGGCTAAGGCGTCATCCGTCACCAGCCAATGACAAACAGTTTTTAAAACTTCTCGACCAATAACAAGCCAGCGAGACATATTTCCGGGCAAGAATGGCATGCCAGACTGCCTCTCTCTGCCTTCTGTCCCCGTCATCTAAAACTAATTCTCGTTTTATTTGGAATGCTTGCGTTTTAAGTAGTTTTAATGTATCAGATAGTAAGATATATAAGTAAGGAGCCTGTGTTGCTAGTGTTTTGGTGGTAGAAGGTGTGTATGTGTGTTAAAATGGTGAATATTTGTTATGGGGCGGGTCCGCGGCAAGTATTTCTCCGTCACTCTCTGCCCCGCCAGCTCGGCCAGCAGTCACCTCATCATAACATCTTTAAATCACCCTTATTTAAGGTGACACACGGTGCTACATTGATTTAGATAATGACACGTGGATATAACATCTCACCATAATCACTAAGTTGTATAATAACGAGTGATAAGACGTTTAAGCCTGCCCAAACCTACCTTGGCGGAGGAGGCGGCGGCCTGCCCCGTCCGCCGCCTCTCTCAAAAACCGCCGTCATCCGCCTCACCTGTGCCTTCCTGAAGAAGACAGTCAGCTCCTACGCCTGTGATAGCACCATAGGATATCACCAGGGATCATAGGATTCCTCAAGGGGTTCTCGCACCCCTACTAAATATTACCAAATTTTATGATAGCTTGAAAAACATGTCTTTTTTTTATTTTTTTTTATTTAATTGATGGGGTCCTGGAACCAAACCTATATTTTACCATTAGTTATGTGTTTCGTTATACGAGATTTCGCTTTACGAGTATGCAAGGTGGAACCTAACTGCTCGTATCTTCGGGACCTCCCTGTTATATATATATATATATATATATATATATATATATATATATATATATATATATATATATATATATATATATATATATATATATATATATATATATATATATATATATATATAATTATTAATTATGTATTTACCGTATTTGCTGGCACATAAGACGCAGTTTTTTCCCTTAAAAAGGAATGCAAAGTTCACCCTGCGTCTAATGCGGCCATATTAGCGCATGAGAGGTCGGGCAGAGAATGCAGAACAGCCGGTGGTGTATTACTAAAGGGGTCTGGAGTGATCTGTGTTGAGCAGTAGTTCACTGAGCACAAATTTGTAACTGTTATTATCAACAGTAATTCATAATACTAAGAAAAGGTTGGAGTTTAAGAGAAAACAAGAGCTGGGGCAACAAGACAGCGATTGTTGCTGCCAAGATGGCCGTGTCAGATGTAAACATCATCCACCCCCCTCTGCTGCTCTCCATTGTAAAACGTCTGATATCTCAGGTCTGCCGCTTCACCTGGGATACTTTACTCGGCGACGCCCTCCGCGCACCCACCATGGGTGGGTCTCCGCTCAGACTCCTCCCCGCACCCATGGAAAAGACAAACATCCCGCATATTAGATGTCGCCTTAATTAACCCGCATTCGACTCGCGCCACACAAGTTGACACAACAGTTGGAAGGAGATGATAGAAGGGAGGCAGAAAATGGTGATGGAATCTTCGCTGGAATGAGTATTATTGATAAATGGAATAGTGAAACAAAGAGCGTGTTAAAGTTTTATTTGAAGGAGTGTGAGCGGTGAGAGGGAGGTGTAGTATCTTGGGGAGTCTGTCTATACACACAAGGATGGAGAAAGGGCGTCGTGGCTTTGTAGTTTATTTGACAGCGAGTCATTGTACAACTTGGGGACAAGAGGTGCGCGGCGTGTGTGTCTCTGTGTGTCCTATGGCTGACTGAATTACCTGGCTGATGTTGCAGTTGTGTCGGCGAGGACAAGTCAGGTCAGCGTCAGGTCACCCTCTAATCCTGGTCCCAGACAGGGGAGTGGCCTAAGCCGATGCAGGTGTGTATGTGCGTGTATGTGTTAGCGCCGCTACAGTGGTAAGCAAGTTGGGATAGGAGACATCATAGGCCTTTGTACCACCTTGACCCCTCAATCCTCACCCCTGTACCTCTACGGATAAGGAAACTGTAACTTGAGGGCTCTGATGGTTGGTCCTCGCCCGTGGTGGCGCAGGCAGGATTCTTATAGTGACGCCTTTGATTAGAGGCTCATGCCGCCCCCCTGTGTCCTCCGATGCACTCTCAATCGAAGGTAGAGTTAATGGGCAGGGCATGTGGGTGTTCTTAGGCCACTCGACGGTGCAGAAAGGTTTTGGGTTTCTTCGGGGATCGAACTCGGGTCACCGAGAACGCCAGTCGGAGACGCTAACCACTCCGCTACCGCCTCCCCAACCCTTTCAACCCTTTCAACCCTTTCAACCCTTCTCCTCCCCATGGAGGAGAAGGGTTGAAACTAGCTCTAGTTAATCTGTTTAGAGAGATGTTGGAGAAAGGTGAGGTGCCCCAAGACTGGAAAAGGAGTAGGGTGACACTTATACATAAAGGAGGCGGGAAGCCAAAAGAGGAAATAGGAAATTACAGACCCATAGCAGTGATGAATGTACTGGCCAAGGTATTTGGATGGGTGATAAACAACAAGCTAATATCATGGCTGGAGGAAGATCAGGTGCTGGGAGAAGAGCAAAATGGGTTCAGGAAAGGTAGAGGAGGTTTAGAAAACTTGGTGATAAAGGAAATCATAGAAAGGAGCCGGAGGGGAGATGAGGAACTGTACCTGGTATTTATAGATATTGAGAAAGCATACGACTCGGTTGATAGAGAAAAATGAATGAGACTCTTGGCACACCTAGGAGTAGATGATAAGGTGGTGCAGGTAATTAGGGAGTTGTATAAGGAAAATGAGGTAAAGTTCACACTAGGAGATATCAGCACAGGATGGATGAAGAATAACATAGGAGTTCGGCAGGGATGTGTTATCTCTCCAACACTCTTCAACATCTACATGGAGGAACTGATAGTGAGGATCAGAAAGTCAGAGTGGGGAATAGAAAACTAGGATGTTTAGCCTATGCAGACGATGTAGTTCTCATAACAGAGAGGAAGGAAGACATGGAGGAGTTGCTGGGAATAGTCAACAGTTATGGAAGGGAATGGAACATTAGGTTCAGTGTCAGGAAGAGTAAGGTGATGGAGTTCAACAGCAGAGAGGAAGGTCAATGGGTTCTAGGGAACAACATTCTAGAGGTGGTTGATAGGTATACATACTTAGGACAGGAAGTAAGTAAGTAAGGAGTTGGAGGAGAAAGACAAAGGAAAACTAATGAGGGAAAGGCTAGGAGGATGACAGGCATGATCATTAACGGGGGAAGTAGGACAATTAACAAATATGAAGTAGGTAGGAGTCTTTGGAAAGGAATGGCAGTGCCATATTGCTTGTATGGGTCTGAAATAACCTATTATCGGGAGGGAGACATTACTAAGCTAGAGAGGACACAGAACATTATGGGTAGATGGGGATTAGGAGCCCCAACCAGCACAGCTGTGGAGGCCATTCGAGGAGATATGGGGTGGAGCACCTTCAGGGAAAGGATTTTAAAAGGGAAACTTAACCTCCTGAAGAAAATAGAGGGACTTAGTGAGGATAGATGGGTGAAGCAGATCCTGAAGGAGGTTGGGACAAGCTCAACATGGATAAAGGAATTAGAGAGGTGGAAAAGGAGGGAAAACCTAGTACAAACCTGGGACAGGATAAGAACCAAGGAGGTGAGGACAAGAATAGAAGACAATGGACTAGCTAGGTGGAGAGCAGGTATGGAGGGTAAATCCACATTAAAGTGGTACTATAGGAAAGAGAAGCCTGAGGCACTTCACTGGCATGCAGGTGATTGGGGAAGCAGACTGTTGGTGAAGGCAAGGACAGGAGCACTAGAGGTGAAGGCTAGGAGTAGGGATGGGCAGGACCAGGCCTGTAGCTTCTGTAGAGGAACAAAGGAAACTATTGAACACTTGATAATAGTGTGGCAGATATGAGCAGGGGAGGAGGAGGCTGATACAGTCCATATTAGGAGTGATAGGAGACGGTGAATGGGATAGGAGGATATACGAGGCGGATGGGGGAATCCTTACTGTGCTAGGACTGCATGGGAGTAATGAAGTGTGTGGGTTGTCACCGGGAGGCGACCGTAGTGTAACGGTAGCACGTCCGCCCGGCAAGTGGAAGGTCTCGGGTTCGATCCCCGAGCGGTGCCTGCCTTTTCGGTGAACCCCCTACCTCTAACATGAAGAGAGAAGGAAAATAGTAGAAATAACTAAGGTTTTTAAAGCAGGCTTGGGAAAAAAGATTGCGTGGGAATGTAGAAGACGTATAGGAGGGTAGCAGGGTTCCCAGATTGTTGCCAGACTCCCCCCAGGAAAATATGAAATCCCCCCAAACCTCTGTAAAATTTCCCCCCCCCCAAATAACCCTAAATGAAATTTAGAAATTTATTTTAGCTATCATTCGTAAAGTTATTTAATAAGGGATAAACACACTATATATTTTATATTTATTTTCACATTCCTTACCGCTTACAGAATATCAGCTATGCATAATTATACAGTACAAGGCAAATACTAAACTATACCACTAATACACTCCTTCATACTAAGGCATCTTATCTTTGCATGCCACATCATTTTCCTTTTTCGGTTTAAGTTCCTATATCTTCTTTTGCACTTTCAGCTGTCCTCTTTCTCTTCCCATAAAACCCTCCTCTTCCTACCTGCTTTATTCTCCCCCTTCCTTCCTTTCTCACTTTCTCTCTTCCGTGACTCCTCTTCCCCTCCCTCACGGTTCCTTCCATACTCCGCCTCCCTCCCTCCCCATCCTCCTTCCCTCTCTCCCTTATCCACCAGGGTCTCCCTCCACCACTGACCCTCCCCCTCGTACCCTCCTTGACCCCACAGCCTAGGCCAGCTGAGCCGCCCACCAGTCTCTCATACCCCCCTGACTCATCCCCTCCCTCCCCCACCGTCCTACTCCCCTCCCTCCCATGTCCACACATGCTTCTCCCCTCCACTAATCCTTACTTCTCACCTTAATTCATGCCAGGTCACACAAGAGATTAGACCGAAATACCGAAGATTGACCTGGCCCGGCCTCACCACAACCACACCATAAATGGCAGTTTCTGCCTAAGTTCAATCTAAAATCAATCCCCCAAGTTTCCCCCCATCCCCCCAAACGCAAAATTTTCCCCCCAAATGGGAAGAAAAACTCCCAAATTTAGGGGGAAACCCCCAAGTCTAGGAACCCTGGAGGGTAGCTGATAGGAGGGACTTATGTCTGTGTATATACTGCCCTGTTGTGCCCCTTCTCTCCCCACAGGCATAGGTGAGCGCGATAACGAAAAAATTTATCACGATAACCGATAAATCGATAACGATAACCTTATCGGCGATAACCGATAATCGATAACTGGCGATAAATTTATCGCCCGATAAGGCGATAACTGATAAATCGATAAATCCAAAATTCCGATACTGGCGATAACGATATTGATATTTTGAATAAAAAATCTTAAATGCTATCAGTAAACTGTTAGAAAACCCTTCATTTACCTTTTGCACACTAATATCTTCTAACTTCAATGTTTATCCTGTCTCTTCACTAATGAAAAGTACTGTTTTTAAGTAAAATAAATAAATTAGAAAAGAAGTACATGGGAACATAAGGAAAAAAATCATCAAAGAACGCGTAAAACCGGGAGCGCAGGAGCAACACCTCCCCGTCCGACATCTGGTGAGAGACTGAAGCTGAGCGAACGTTTTGAGAAGACGTCAAGACGGTTAGCTGGGTTTAGACCGTTGTTCGGTTCCCAGCTGGGACCTGCCTATTTCTGCCTCCAAGGCACGCGCGGCTCACCCCTGTGCTAAACTGGAACCAAAAAATTAAATTATCGATTACACTAGTCGACAAAAAAAAATCGAAGATATGGTTCTGGACTAAATGAAGCTGATTATATAATCAATCTGAAAATATGATAATTATGGTGGCTCGGTACGACAATGTGGCCTACAAAAATTCACATCCTGGACGATGTACAATGATTCAGATGTGCAGAGAGGAGTTTGTGGGCAGTGGAAGAGGTCCGCGCACCCCTCCCTTGTCCCTTCCCTACCCTACCCTCTCCAGTCTTCAATCTTACCTCCCCCCCCTTTTTTGCACCCCCTTCTGCCTTCTCCCCCCTTTTTCATTCACCTCCACCCACCCTCTTACTCCCTTCCCCCTACTCCCATGACTACGTGGTGATGCCACCCAACCCCTACTCCCTATCCCCTACTCCCATGACAAGTAAGTGGTGATGGGGGAAGGGGGGAGGGAGTAGGAGGTGGGTGGAGGATCCACCCCCGTTTTAACCACTCACACCCCCAACAACGCCTTCTCCATCCCCCCTCTCCCGTTTTCCCACCAACACCATCACCCCCTTCTTTATTACAACCCCCCCTCCCGTTTCCCCCCTTCTCCATTACCAACACAACCCTGTTTCTCTCACCTTCATCTCTAGCCCTGGCCCCTTCCTTCTCCATCACCATGGCAACACACACCCACGTGTGAGGCATGTTGCATGAGGCATGGCTCTTGACGCTATCGTGATACGCTCATGGCACTGTCGTGGTTATCGTAGCTCTATCGTGACGACAAAATGACCGTCGATTTTCCATTCGTGACATTGTCTTACAGCTGTCATGACTCCATCGTGACCATCTTACAACTGTCATGACACATACGTACAGGCAGCGTGACATTGTTGTGAGGCTATCGTGGTCTGCGTTTATCGTGGACAAATTTCACGATAGCGTCAATAATCAAATTGGTGGCGCTATCGTGGCTCGATTATGGAATGTGTGAAGGGAGCTCAAGTGATCAAGGGGAGGAGGAAGAACTCTAACCCAGTCATCCCTGCAAACGCAGTCACCCCTGTTTTCTCTCGAGCCTCGGAGAGAGAAAACAGGGACTCGGCTGGCTACTTGCCAGCTTCCTGTCTCCCCACACAATATTACCACTTGTGAGTGTTATGCATGTTTTATGTTTAATTAATGTGCAGTTATGTTATTTTGTGTGCTATTTTCTCTTTCAGAATGCTTTTTCTACAAAATAGGTAGTACAGTGTGGGTAATATAGACGCTGTGTGTTTGTTGTGTTTGCTATAGTTTATTTTAGCTTGAAAATACGTCTTTTTTTTATATATTTTTTATTGATGGGGTCCTGGAACCAAACCTATATTTTACCATTAGTTATGTGTTTCGTTATACGAGATTCGCTTTACGAGTATGCCAGGTGGAACCTAACTGCTCGTATCTTCGGGACCTCCCTGTACTTGCAGTTATGCGGCCTTTTTTTTGCCTAAAAGATTCAGAATTCCCTGACTGGTCTAATATTAATCTTTCTATATTAACCTGTTGCTCTATAGCTACCTAAAAAGGTAGATGCATTAGAATCCCATTCATTAGAAATAAAGTTATTGGTTTATAGTACTGAATGTACACTGTATGAATTGTATGTACAAATGTAATAACACTCCCTGCCAAGGGTTATTACATGCAATCCTGTCTGATTAGGGCAGCATGTAACAACCCTTGGCTTGGTTATTGCAATCTGTTCAATCACTACTATGAAACCGATCACTATCTCTCATGCATAATACAGGTTACGTCATCTTGCCTGAAGCATGTTCCGCCAAGGAACTCCCCAAGGGTGTTGCCATCATAACAGAAGTCTCCAACTATCCCTTTTGAAACAATCATTCAATCAAGTTGCAAAACCTGCAAGTTAATATTATTTAACCCGTTTTCAGGAGAACTTGTTGTTCTGGTTTGTTCCCTCCACTTATAAGAACTAGCCTATGCGGAAAGTGTAGGTTAACTCCCAGCCCAAATAGATCTAACAGCGAGGACATAAATCTCACAGGGCTAGGGGCTAGGTGAGAAGGTGAAATGAACTGGAGACTGGGTACATGTAATGTGAAAGGAATTAATAAGAGCAGGCCAGAAGAGGTCAAGTTGAATGTTAGTGTGTAAAGGGGGAGTTAATGAAGGGAGAGCAGAGCAGGAATACTGATGAGTAATGAGCTAGAATCTAAGTGTGTGAAAGTCTTGCTTGTTTGCTACATACACAATCAGTGTGTGAACTGAAGTAATAATTCTTGTGCAATTATTGAATTATTGTGTAATAATTCTGTGTCAAATAATTATTGCAAAAAGGGATATAACATGACTTGGGAAAGACAGACAACAGACCTGTCAGCATACAATGAGTTTATCTGGTCTGCAAACAACCATAAAGGAAATTATTGTACATTTGCAAGGAAAGGATAGAGCCAAGGAAGGCTGCTCTCCAGCACAACAGCTGCCAGCAAAAACCACCATCTTTAAAAATACTAAATAAAAGATTTCATTAAAAAGTTCGAAATTAAATGTACAGTAAAACCTCTCGTATTCGGACCCTCATATAATCCCCCCATTATTCGGATCCTTGCATTACTCGGACCACTCCTTGGCCCAATTAGTCCGAATATGAGAGGTTTTACTGTACTAACTCTACCACTACCCTTACAATAACTACTGCGGCAGATTTAAGCTACAAGATGCAACATAAGTGAACACTTTCAAGATTATTACATACAATTTCATTAGAAGAAATGTCAGTTCAATATTTAATATTTAAATTATATTAAACTCATCTGTTCATGAAATTTGTCATCTTACCTGCAGTAGCTGTTGTACCCTCTGGTCTGGAGTGAGTGATAGCCGTAGTGGATGGATGGGGAACATAACTTTCAGTGGCTGAGGTAGTGCTGGAGTTGGGCACCTGGAGGATCCCAGCATCGTGGTTGTCTTCCTTTATTTTCTTGAAGTCCGTCATCAGTCCACGATGCTGTTGTGTTGGGTCGGATGTAGGGGCTTGAAGGGAATCATACTCCTGGAATCCCTCGAGAGCCTTCTTCCGTTATGGAGTCCTTCCGTACTCGTGCTTCTCCAGGTTCCGTCTCTGTTATACATACATGCCTGCTAATGTTGGCCGTGTATATCTCTTGGCTCTCCGCGGGGGCTTATGCCATTGCTGCTTGTGCAAGATTCTGGGGCATTTAGCAATGAGTGCCGGAAGTCAAGGAGGGCCAATAGTAATCCTGCCACATGATTGCACTTGCCTCCTCTTCCAGCAACACAGATGCAGCCAGCATGAACTGTGACCCCTTTTGCCTTTTCAACGACAACTGTGGTGTCATACATTTTTTCTTTGAACGATGACAGCACTTTTGCAGCAGTATGGACAACCATTGCAGATGAGTTTGCCCTAATCTTATCAACATGTCCAGGAGCAAAGAAGTTGTAGCTTTTCCTGAGTGGCTTCTGGGAACTGGGCAAACAGTACTGTTTTCCTCTTCACCAGATCCTGGCTGTAATATCTTTACTTTCCTCTGCACAAGATAATGTACTATGCAGCCATAAGAAAATGTGGTGGGAACACATGATGTGTCCATTGATCAGGTACAGGACCAGGTGTATGGCGTGGAGCTATTGCAGAGATGTACTTGGCAGTAACATCGCCGTCGGGATCACAAACGTGGCGAGCTATTCCACTGTTTGTGAGGTCTTGCACTCTGTTGAGATTGGAGGATAAGCACTAGATAAGATTACAGGCTAGAAGCTAAAAATATTTGCTTATTTAAGGTTAGCATTTAACACAAACCCAACCTAAAGAAACCTGTAACTTCACATTCCATCACAAATCAAAATTAGAGAAAGCTAATAGTATTTGGAGAATTTGCAGAAAGAGGTTCTCAAAAGTAACGTTATTTTTAGACCTAACATTTAATGTTTCTCTTTTTTTCCTGGCAACTTTTCTAATATAACTTTTATTGGGACCAGGCCTTAATAACAGTAACGGCTACGCTGTAAGATATTACAGCGGACCGTGCGTGATGTATGTCATATTGCGGGCAAATTCCAGCAGGCCAGATCCGGCCTGTGAAGGCCCAGCATCCGGCTCGCCACCCTGCTCAGCATTAACATTGCAATCCGGCACACTAAACCCCAGCCAAAAAAAAAAAGAATATTATTCTGCCGCACAGACAGCATCTGCCCAACATGATATATGCTAATATCTTACAGCGTAGCCGTAACTCTGTTATTAAGCCCTGGCCCCTAAGGTACCTGGAACTGTCGCCGATAGGAATCCTCGCCGACGTCAGCGAGTGTTCCAATTTTTCATTTCGGCGAGAGTTCCTATTTTCGGCGACAGTTCCAGTTCTTGATCTTGATATTACAGCACCCAATATATGCATTTAATCAACTTTTACCCTTGTTTCTGCTTTCAGGTATTAAATACCAGCAATAGCCATTATAGCCTGAACAGTTAGGTTAGGTTAGGTTGGCCAGTTAACCAATGACCAGGTTAGGTTAGTGAAAATAGTGAATGAGCATAAGTTAACAATTAAACCATCATTATTGTATGTGAGTACCTTAACTGTTCATTCAGACTGCATGCAATACCTACACCTGAACTGCTCACTGCACAAGTGGCACATGCCAAAACTAGTGATATAAGGGATTCTAGAAGACTGCTTATTATTTTTACAGCCTTCATGCATCTACTTCAACACCATTCCCTCAAAATTTTAACATATCAGAACCTAAATTGTGGAATACATAAATATATACATACATACCTATCTATACCTATTCAAATTAGTTTGACCAATGGTTAGTAAACTGGGAAACTCATTTTAACTTCAATTTTCTCTTTTTGCATTGGTTCGTCAAGTAAAACTTCAACCATGATAATATATACCTTACTACTTATTCTCGGGAAAGACATCAAAAGGAACTCAATTAATAAGGTACATTAATACTATTTACTATCCTAACCATAAATATGTATGTCCTTACCACTTCTTGCTTACCTCTGTTGTGACTGTTTTCCTGGTTGAGAAGCCTCTGCACATCAGCCATCTCCTCAGGTCTTCTCTAGTGTTCTCAGGGAGAACAGAGCACGGTAAAATAGCACCTGGAATATCAATTTCACGCAAAACAACTTGAAATTCTGCCGTCGTCGTAGTCTTCTCTTCGTAGGTTCCGTCGCGGTGACTCCGACTTTTGCCCACAATGCACCGGGTAAACAAACGTGACGTAGTGATGTCTGGGGCCCATTGTGTAGGGAATTTCGGTCCTAGTGTAAAATAATACCGAATCAGCTTGTGTGAATATCTTCATGCTTGAGTAGTAGCATTTCAGTCGTGGGCTTTCAAAAGTCCTAGAAATTCTTACCTACATCATCATGTAGCTTTCTTCATTATGAGTATTTTGAATCCTATTTCCCATGGCGCAATTTAATAATAATAGCGATACTTATAGCAGTAAAATTATAGAGTCCTTTCCCGCCCATATTAGTGAGCTTTTTTCCTCCAGACCTTCACAGATCCCTTCAGATACCTCTAAAACGTAATTATAAAGTGGGGGAGAGGTAAAAAAAAAAAAAAATATATTATATATATACTAACCTAATCTCAATATAACCTAACCTAACCTGATAAAATTCTAGTTTTTTCTCGTTTTCTCGCCCTTAGGTCTCGCTAGGAGGTTATTGGTTAGGTTAGGCTAGTAATTTTTTTTTTTTTTTTTATCTCTTCCCCCATTTTATAAATACGTGTTAGAGGTATCTGAAGGGATCTGTGAATGTCTGGAGGATAAAAGCCCACTAATAAGGGCGGGAAAGGACTCTAGAATTTTACCCTTATAGCTGCTACCGAAAATTTACAGTTATGTATTTCAGCCAGAAACGTGTAAACTAGGTTAAATCAGATTATGTTAAGTTAGGTTAGAGCTGGGGTTTGCTTTAGGGTAAATATGCAGTTGCACTCAATTCTCCCCATTGACCAATACTCTCCAGACAACTGGGAACGCTGCACCCTCCAAGACCCCCCCCCCACTAGTTAACTAACCTAACTTTTTTTTAATCTGAAAAAAAACCGAATTCACTTTGGTGGACGTAACTATATTTTTTTCTGGTGAGTTTTGATGTGTTTTGTATGAATTTGCTAACCGTTTCTGTCGCAAATCACTAGTTTTTTGTTTTTTTTACAAAAATGAGTAACAGAATAATACAAAACACACCAAAACCTACCAAAAAAAAAAAAAATCATCCTCATATATGTGAGTCAGGATAATAGCGGAACGGTGCGGGACATGCCTCCACCCACTGTGGAGTACAGAGCCAAGCCAGGTGCTGTAATCTACACTGACTCCAGAGACGCTCCCAGCTATGGGTTAAATAGTGGGCAGCCTGGGGTTAATCCCTACAGGGGGTTCTGCGTCCCTGGCCACGGTGAGCAGTAAGGCCAATCCCCGACATAGATTGGTTGGGGAGGGATTTGCGACCCCTCCCTGTAAAACCCTAACTTAGCCACAAACATAATAAGAGGTAGAGGCCGGGGGCGTGGTAACCGCGCCCCCGACCCGGTTTTGCCGGGGGCCCGACCATGCAGACCCCTCCAATGCCGACGCAGGGGAGGGGCATGCCTATGACGAGTGCAGGGCAAAGCCCTCGGGAATCCCGCACTCCAAATCGAGTGGTAGGGCCCCCTAGCCCAACTTTTTCTAATGGGGGTGGCCGGGGCGGTGCAGAAGCGGTGCCTGCCCGTCGAATCACTACTGGGATAAACCTCCGGAGAGTTCTTCGTGTGGGCTCGTGGAACGTTCTGAGCCTCTCGGACGATCATCGACTACCTCTCCTATCGGGCGAGCTCAGTAGGCTGAGGGTGGATATAGTGGGACTCTCTGAGACGAGGAGGCCTGGCAGTGGCGAGACTAGCAGTTGGGGGTTACACCTACTACTGGTCCGGCATGAGCAATGGTCACCGTGAACCTATGCCTATAGTAGCTATAGGCATCTCCAGCAAACTGCAGCCGTCAGTTGTTGAGGTTACTCTGGTTGATGAGCGTATAATGCGGGTGAGGATGAAACACGCTCTGGGTTTCATGTCTCTTGTTGCAGTGTACGCTCCTACCGAGGTGCGTAAAACTGAAGAGAAGGAGATGTTCTACGCCAAACTCGACGAGGAGGACCAGTGTCCTCCTCGGGACACACTCATTGTCTTGTGCGACTTCAATGCTGCTACTGGCACTGTGAGAGATGGCTACAAGTTATGTGTTGGTCCCCATGGCTCCGGTACCAGAAACACCAACAGTTCTCTGCTTCTGAATTTTGCAAGGTCCAGAAGGTTGAGAATTGCAGGTTCTTGGTACCAGAGACCATAGCTGCACCGCTGGACATGGTATGTAATGCGGAGGGTAGCTAAGGAGATCGACCACGTCCTCGTTAGTACTCGTTGGAGGATCCTCCAGAACTGCAGGGTTTACCGGAGTGCTCATTCTTTGGACAGATCACAGACTTCTTGTTGCTACACTTAAGCTCATGTCAAGTCCAGAGAATCTCAGAGGTACCATACTGTGTTTCATCTCGAGAAACTGAAGGACTTGACATGTGCTCTGAGTATGCGGTGGTATCTCAAATCGGTTTGAGGGNAATGCTATACTGGCACTGTGAGAATGGCTAGAGTTAGGTGTGTTGGTCCCCATGGCTCCGGTACCAGAAACACCAACAGTTCTCTGCTTCTGAATTTTGCAAGGTCCAGAAGGTTGAGAATTGCAGGTTCTTGGTATCAGAGACCAGAGCTGCACCGCTGGTATAGTAATGCCGGAGGGGTAGCTAAGGAGATCGACCACGTCCTCGTTAGTACTCGTTGGAGGATCCTCCAGAACTGCAGGGTTTACCGGAGTGCTGAGTTCTTTGGAACCGATCACAGACTTGTTGTTGCTACACTTAAGCTTCATGTCAAGTCTAGAAGAATCTCAAGAGGTAACCATACTATGTTTCATCTTGAGAAACTGAAGGACTTGACATGTGCCCATGAGACGGAGGCAGTCTCAAATCGGTTTGATGTGCTCGGTGCCCTCAAGGACCCTGTAGAACTGTGGGATACCTTCAAACGTGGAACTCTACAGGCTGCCAAGGAGTGTATTGGGGAGCGCCCGAGGTCAAGGCGTGGTTTTGTCTCGACGGAGACGCTGGAAAAAACCGAGGAGAGTCGCGCTGCCAGACTGGCTGGGAACTGGGACCAGCACAGGGCTCTGTCACGCCGGACTAGAACCCTCCTGGGGAGAGACAAGGAGAGGTATGTCAGGAGTCTCGCTGAGGATGTCGAGGGTCATTTGAACGCTAATGACCTCCGACCCGCCTACCGAGCCCTGAAGAAGCTCCGTTCCAAGTCTCCATCTCGGGCGAGTGCTATTCGAGCAGCAGATGGGCGCCTCGTGTCGGCCATGGGTGGGCAGATGGCTCGTTGGGCTGAGTACTTTGGGCAGTTGTTCACGGTGGACCCTCCAACTGAGCAGCTTCACACCACTGGATTACAGGCAGTGGATGCCGATCCTCCCATTGACGAAACCACACCCTCTCTTGACGAAGTCAGCGAGGCTGTAGCTAAGTTGAGGGGTGGAAAGGCAGCTGGTGTTTGTAATATCAGTGCGGAGCTCCTCAAAGCTGGGGGTGAGGCCATGATCCGCGGGTTGCATGCTGTCCTGACTGCCGTGTGGCAATCAGGTACCATTCCTCCTGACTGGAAAAGGGGGCTGGTCGTCCCTAACTGGAAAGGGAAAGGGGACCGTCAGGACTGCAACAATTACCGCGGTATTACACTGCTCAGCGTGCCAGGCAAGGTGCTTGCCCATCTATTGCTGACACGGATCCGCAGTCATCTACTGAAGCATCAGAGACCTCAGCAGTCTTGGTTCACGCCTGGTAAGTCAACAACGGACCGTATCCTAGCGCTTCGTGTCCAGGTGGAACGCCGACGTGAGTTTCGACAGGGGATCCTTGCAGCCTATGTTGATCTCAAGAAGGCGTTTGACTCAGTGCATCGTGAGTCACTTTGGGATCTTCTGCGACTTCGCGGGATTCCTGCAAGGACTATATTTTTGATAACCGGTCTGTATTCTGGGACTGAGAGGGCTGTGAAGTGTGGGGCAGGTGTATCCAGCTTCTTTCCTGTTAATAAAGGAGTGAGGCAAGGGTTGCTCCTTGGGCCCCACACTTTTAAAAGTTGTAGGGAATGGGTTTATTGGAAAAGGGTTTGGTAGATCAAGTGATTGTGGAGCACCCCGTCGGAAAACACCAAGATCACTGTCTTTTTTTTTCCCCGAGATGCATAATTTTTGCTGAGTCGCTGGAGGGTTCCGGGTTTTGTGGCTCCGAGACGCTGCACGAGGGGGCAAACCCTTTTTGGGACTTGAGGTCTCCTGGCTTAAGCCCAAAGGGTCCAGGGCCCATTTTTTATAGAATTTGGATTCGTCCAGGATTCGTCCTAACCCCTTGCGCCCCAATTTTCGGGAAAGTCTAAGACCGTCCAAAACGGCGCTTAGGACGAAGCGCTGAGCGCTACTTTTTAGCAAGAGTCCATTTGGATTTCTTTGAAATACCCACTACAAAAGGCTCAAAAGGTAAAAAAATTTATCGAAAAACACATAAATTAATTTTTCTATGAAATTGCTGAAGACTACAAGGGAATGAATTCATCCTAAAAGGGATAATTTGTACCAGATATGCAACTTTTTCTTTCCCAAAAGACCCAAAAAATTGCCCATTCTTCGCTCTACCCGCCCAAAGAAAAGATAATTTTTTTCAGGACAAGACTTTCACCCTTTGGGCCAGCTTTTTCAAGAAAGGGGAAAAAATGTCCTATGCCCCTGCGAGGGGAATTTTCCTTTTCCCGAGATGATCGGGGGAAGAGCAAGGAAAGATGCCTTAAAAGGCCATCGCCAACCCATGAATCCCCCCCGCGCCCCCCCTTTCCCATAGCGAGGGGATACGTAAAGGGCCCTTAAACCGGGTTTAAAATGGACGAGGATTTTTTTTTTTTCGGGGGTCGTTTTCAAAAAACCCCGGGACTTTTTTTTTCCTGGCCTACAATGGTGTTTTTTCTAATGGAGATAGGGTTATTTTGGCCCGGGGTTTTTCGGGGTTTCGTTTTTCAGGAACCCCGGGGAAACTATTTTTTTTTGGGCCTACAATAGGTGCTTTTTCTAATTTTTTATTCTGCGCAAACCCATAAAAAAAAAAAAAAAAATGTATATTTGGGGTTAAGGTTAGGTTATTTTTTCATTAAAACCTGTATGGTTGGGTTGGGTTTCTTTTAAAACCCCCTTTTACATTTGGGTTTTGGGGTTTGCATTAAAACTTAGAAGGTTGGGTTTTAAGTTTCTTTTTTTTTTCATTATTCTTTTTGCTCAAAATAAAATTTTCTCCATTAACCAAGCCCCTATTGTGGGCCCAAAGGAAAAAATGCGGTCTTCCCCTGTAAACGCTGCAAAACTCTCGCCCCATTTTTTTACGGGAGATATTTTTATTTTGCGAAAACCCCAACATTTTAAAAAAAAAAAAAAAAACACCCACCGAATTTTAGGTACCATTTCCATTAAAAACATTTCTCCTTTCAGAAAAAGCCAAAAAATTTGGGCCCGGGAAATTTTTGTCAGAGTTTTAAGGTTTTAATAAAAAAACCTATAATGTTGGGCCAATATACTTTGGGGTTAAGTTTAGGGGAAATTTTAAGAAAAAAAAGGCTCCATCCTCTATCTTTTCTTCTTATAGCCAACAACTTGGGGACTGGTAAAAAACCCGGGGTTTTTGGGGGGGGGAAAAACACACATAAGGGGAAAAAATGGCCCCCCAAAAAAAAATCCCTAAACTAGGAAAATTCCCCTATTTCATAAAAACTTTACGGGGAAATATTCCCCCGTTTTAAGTCTATGTACAGGGGAAAATTTTCCCTAGTTTAGGGTTTTTTTTTTGGGGGGAGCCATATTTCCCTTATGAGTGTGCTCCTTTTGTGGGGGGGGCCCCCCATAAAAGGGGAAAATTTTTCCCCCCGTTTAAAAGCCCCTTAAAATAGGGAGATTTCCTATTTTAAAGGGGAATTTTTTTGGGGGGGGGCCATTTTTTCCCTTTATGGGTGTGCTCCCCCCCCAAAAACCCGGGTTTTCCCCCAATGTCCCCAAGCTTGTTAGCCAAAAGAAGAAGATGGAGATTGAGCCTTTATTTTTAAAGATACAAACTCTACAGCCCTAACCCTAGCCCCCTCTTCGGCCCCCTTGTGCTTTTGCACTACCTAACCAAACCCTTAAACCCTTTCCCAAAACCTAACCAAAAGGGCCCGTTTTCACCGGACACTTTTTCCCCATCTTTTTGGTTTTTTGCTCCCAAAAGATCCCCCGAAATTGGTGCAAAAAATATGGCTTTCGTCACACGGCGTTTCGGCTACGGCATCTTCTATTTTGGCATTTTCCCGGGCCCGCAACCAAAACTAAATAATTAACATTATGGATCGGGAAAATTTAATATGGGCCCCAGAAAGGCCCAAAGTAAGGATGGGGCATTTTAAAAATAAAAACCCAAAATGTTTTAAAAGCCAGAAAATATAATACGAAAGGGGCCGAATTTGTGTCAGCTTAGCGGGGCCGCCCTTTTGTTTTTAAGATTTTCCAGGTTAGTTTTGGTTTCATTAAAAACCTAAAAGGTTAGGTTTTGGGTTCAAAATTAAAAAAAAATAAGACCCTGACTAATTTCTCCCGGGGGAATTTTAAAATGCTTTTTCGAGGAGATACAGTGTTTTAAAAGGAAACGGTAGCATAAAATTGGGGGGTTATTTTTTTTTTTTTTTTTTAAATTTTGGGGTTTGCGCAAAAATTAAAAAATATCTCCCTTTTAAAAAAGCACCCTTTGAAGACCAGGGAAAAAAAAAAATCGGTTCTCTGAAAAACGACCGCGAAGTCATCGTCCATTATTACCCAAAAAGCTGAGTTTTTTGGTTTTTCGTTTATTTTAGGTTTGGTTAGATTTTGGGGGGTGTTTAAAATAATCGCCAGACCCTTTTTTTTTTTTCCGAATTATGTTTAAGGGGACATTCAAAACAACCCCAATCCCCCCAAAAATAATTGATTTCCGGCCTTATTTCCGTAAAAACCCCGAGGGGTTTTTTAAAAAAAACGCGCGGGAAAAAAAAAAAAAAAATTTCCCCCCAAAAGGGCTACGACTGTTATTTATTTACGTCAGAAACCCGGGACGCCCGAGACACTTTTTCTGACAAATGTCCGGGAAATGTTTTTTTATGAGCGATTGTACTTCGGTCGGGCAGTGAATCGTCGCCTTTTGACAGTTTGAGTACGATCTCAATCGGAAAACCGAAAGAAAAGACGCTGGGGCCGTATACTATGAGGAAAAAAGAACCTTTAGAAAAGTCATGGGATCCCATTTTTGGCCCGAGTTTCAGGTGGGGTTAAAAGGTGTTTTCCCGAGCCTGAGGTAGCAGGAGGACCTGGTCCCTTTTCCAAAACATTTGGGTTGGTAAAAAATTTAAACCCTGTGTGTTTTTGGGGAAACACAATGAAGGTCCTTTTGAGAAAAATCCCATGGTTTGTTTTGGAGCACAGTCAAACGTCATTAAAATCGGAAAAACCCCAAAACTACTTAAATAAAAAGCAAAAGAGTTGGAAAAAATTTCCGGGGGGGGAAGGCGAGAGTGTGCAGGGCCAAAACCCCCCAGGGGGCTCTCACCACAGGGCCCCGCCCCCCTCCCCAACCCGGTTTTTCTTGGTTTTCTTGGGGCTTGTTAAAAGGGAAAATCACCCGTCGTGGTGGTCCCCGCTGCTGGGCCTCCGGGGTCCCTGTCCCGGGTTTAAAATGGGGGGAGTTTCACGTTCTTTTCAGAGGGCACCAAACTACTTTTTTTTGGCCTACAAAGGTGCTTGTTTAATGGTGGGTAGTTTTTTTTTTTTGCGCAAAAAAAAAAAAAAAAAAAAATGTATATTTTTTTGGGGTTTAAAGGGTTTGGTTAGGTTTTTTTTAAAAAACCCGTAAGGTTTTGGTTAGGGGTTTTGGGTTTGGTTGGGGTTTGGGTTAAATTTTGGGTTTGGGGTTTGGTTTTGGTTTGGTTTTAATTTTAAAAAATTTAAAGGGTTTGGTTAGGGGGTTTCCCTTTTCCTTTTTTTTTTTTTTTTTTTTTTTTTTTTTTTTCGCAAAATAAAATAGCACCCTTAGAAACAAGCACCTATTTAGGCCAAGAAAAAGTAGTTGGTTCTCTGAAAAAAGAACCCTGAAACTCTCCTCCACCCCCTACCACGCCCCTCCTTTTCCCTGTGCAAACTTTTCTTTGAAAGGCACAAACCCGGGCTTGCTGCACCCTAAAAATGCCCTGCAAATTTTTAAAATAGCAAAAAAAAACCCACAGCAAAAACCAAATATCTTCCCAAATAAATATATTTATCTCTGTTTTTCGTGCCCCCTCTGATTTAGCGCGGAAAAATGACCCCCTGATGCTACGTCCCCCAGCCTGAAACATGGCGTCCCGCAGACCTTTAGAGCGTTTTTGAAAACCCCCGGGGGGAAATTTTCAAAATTTTTGAAATTGGGGGATTAAATTTAAAAAAAGGGTGCAGGTACCCAAAAAATGACGACGTTTGTTGAAAATTTGTTAATGGCTTGATTTTATTTGGGATTAAAACAGGGAAAGATGAAAAGGTTTTTTGGGGGGGTTTCTTTAAGGTTTTTGGGTTTTGGGGTTTTTGTTAAGCTTAGGGTAGATTTTTTTTTAGGGTTTTGTTGAGTTTTTTTTAGGTTAAAAAAAGCTAATTTTATGGTGCGCGATTTTTCGGGGGGTTGGGACCGCCAAACCCTGCGAAATATTTAAAGTTTGGTTTAGGTTTATCCCGAGGGTTGCAATTCTAACCTTTTTCATAGGTAATTTTTTTTCATTTTGAACTTTTAAAAAACCCAAATTTTCCCCTGGCGAATTTCCCAAAAAAAATGCTGATACATATATACCCAAAAATCTAAATTCTTTTAACCAAAAAAATGTTTTAAATTTGGTTTGAAGGGTTTGGGGGTTTTGGGATATTAACAGATGATTTTTCAAGAACAAAAAAAAAATTATGAAGACTACGGGGAAATGGGAAAAGAAAAGAGTTATATAGAATTGTTTTCCCCCCTTCCCTTTAAAAAATAAAGACTTATTCAATTTTTTTAAAATTTTTTTTTTATAGTGAGCCTACTCTAAACGCTTTTAAATTTTCAAAATGATCCCTTCTTTTATCCCAACAGTTTTGGGGGGGGGATGCACTTTTAAACTGTAAACACGAAAACAGATTTTCCCAAGGGAGGAGGAAACATGACTAACCCCAAAGAGTGAAAAATAAACACCCCGTGCTTGTCCCCCGCCCCTGGGTCGCCGTAATTTTTCAGGTTTTTCTTTATATTACACCCCCCACTAGTCTTCACATATATAATCCCTTCCCCGGTCCAAGCGGTTTTTCGCTTGATTATTAGTTATGTAATCAAAAAAAGTTCGTCCAGTACCCTCTATTGTACCCGAAAAATCTCAGGGGTGGGGGGGGAGCACTTCCCTTTTTTACGTCTTAGGACGAGTCTTAGACCGCCGCCCCCGCTTTTGCCCAGGACACCTCAAACCCTGTCCTAGCCAAACCTCGAAAATTTGGGGCGAGTCTTACCCATTTAGGGGTGCGCCCAAAAATTTTTTAGGGCCCGGCCGCCCCAAATTTTAAAACTCAGCGATTTTAAAACAATCCTAAATCTTTATAAGTATGGGGCCCCGGTGTTTTTGGGGGCCCACTAGATGAAGCCAAATAGGATACAGTCTGTTCATGGGGTGCGGGCCCAGGACATTGAGATTTTTGGAAAGTTTTTATACCTTTGGGAGCGCAGTCCATAAGACGATGGGTCACGTCAAAAAAAGTCTTACGGTGGATTTGGCTTAGCCCACGGTGTATGGAACTGCTCAGTGGAGTATTTGGGCTTTGGGAACCTTTGCGGAGAAAAAAAGACCCGGGATCTTCGTCGCTTGTGATCCGTCTTACTATATGGTTTGAGAATGGACACTAAATAGTGATTTGAAGAGACAAAATCAATCCCTTTTGGGAATAATGTCTTCGTAAAATTATGGGGTATCCCCGGAGATTACTGTAAAATCAGCGTTGCACCGTGAGACTGAATCGGGGGCCTATTCCCTGTAGTCGTCAGCGCCAACTTGGGCTTATGGGCTTTTGGGCACGCACCCTAAAACCGATCCTTCCCATGGGTTGTATCGAAAGGAAAATCGGGCGGGAGGAGGCCACGGGTGGCCCAAAAGGCTCGTGGGGGGGGCAATTTGATGTTTTTTATCGAGAGCTGTTTGGGTAGGGGAAAAAGGACCTGCATGAGACTCGCGGGGGTGCCCCCCGGGAGGGTGTCGTGGGGTTTGGCAAGGGGAGGCCCCCCACGTACCCCCCAAATGTTGATTATTGAAGTCTAGTAGGTCTGACTAGAGAAAATACACCTCTAAAAAACCCCTAAATGTTTTACTTTTAACAAACTCGCATAATATTGATTTAACTTCCCCTTCCACACACTGGCAGCGGAGTGCCCAAAAACCTTACCCTACGAAACCAGACTGCAGGCATTATCATTTCCCCCGAAAAAGGAAGGTGTATACTTTGGACCCTGAACTTTAACGTCGGAAATTATCTATAATTCTACTTATAATGAGGGAACTAAGGGTTTAAAGAGGTCACAGTGTTCCGCCAGGGGCAGTGTTTCCCCTGAACCTTTCCCACGTCTCCAGGCCCCGTTCCCAAAAATTTACACGTCCGTACTACAGTGGTCTTTATTTTTTTTGTTTATTCCCTATGATTGTTTTTGGGGGGTTTTTTTCCCCCAAACTGCTGATGTGATTGGTGCGCCCGGGCAGCGAAGGAATCAATTTTTGAAATTCCTTTTGACAAATTTTTTTCCCCCTAGAAGGGGGTAAAATCCTCTACACTTAACCTCCTCATCAAAAACCCCAAAAAACAAAAAAAATTAAAAATGAGAGGATCAATATACACACAACAGCATTTAAAAGTCTGGCATTCTTACAGAAAAAAAAACAATAAAAATTGGCCCCGTATGCTTACAATAACAACTACAAACTCCTTCTCTTAACGAATATACTAAAGATCAAATGGTCCCTACACTCAACAACCATTAGGAACAAATATAAGCTTGTATATCCTGCGTCGCGGACAGCGATAACACAATACCGCGGAATTTCCAAGCCTGCATGAACAACTCTCCCGGGGTTGTTACAAAACATATAAGATCTCGTAGAAAAACCTACACTATAAACAAAACTGAACAATAATAACGAGCCGCATAACCGCCTGCCCAATACCCTGAATAAAACGCCGGCTGTAAAAACGAAGCTCATAAAAACTAAAAAAAAAAAAAAATAAAGAAAAAAAAAAAAAAAAAAAAAAAAAAAAAGAACTTAACAGGAAAAACAGAACACCAACTAACCAAAAAACCAAAAATACTACCACTACGACTACTACTAACTCTCCTTACTACTACTACTATTCTAGTCGTTACCGGTCCGCAGTGACGTAGAGAGAAAGAGGAAGTCGGAGTGTCGGGGTGAAGGCGGAGAGACCCAGCTCAGCGACGATCCAAATCCCCGAGACAAACCTGACGTTCCGCCAGCTCAGCTCCTCACAGCGGGGCGCCCAGCAGGAGCCACAGACAGGGCCCCACATTAAACATGTTGTAGATCCCCGACACCTTTGGTGGACGAGGCCCTCTCACCTCCATCAGGTAGCCGGAGAAGGCGGTGCCGAAGATCACACGGCGTTGGTACTCACTCACTACCTACACGGCAACGAAACGTGGGTCCTGTTTGTTGCTTGCGGTTATCGTTGACTGATTCTTTTTGATGGTGTTTATCGTGGATATTTTTTTTTTGTGGTGTGTGTGTGTGTGTGTGTGGCTTTATCTACACACCATCCATCTTATCAGTTACCTAGTTTGGTCATTTATCAATTTTTAAAACAATACTCCTTCTTTTTTCACAGCTATATTTTCATCTTAATAATTTTTTATGTTACAGTTTCTCTCCTTTGTCTTGCTTCGCTGTGTGTGTGTGTGTGTGTGTGTGTGTGTGTGCGCTGTGTATCTATGTGTTTGTGGTGTGGCGGAGTGTGTACTTGTGGTGATGTGTGTGTGAGTGTGTGCGATTACTACGCCGTAAAACCAGTAAGCCATGCAAACCACCAGGCAGCCCCGCCTTGATGCGGGAGAGACGTTTGGGTCGCGGCGGTGCCCTCGCCGCAGCTCCTTTGTGGCTTCCCTCAAGGGCGTGCTGTCATGTCTGCATATCCTGCTTGCCTCTGCCTTGTGCCGCGCCCGATGCATCGCCGCTACTACGTGTTCTGTACATGCACCAACCAACCTGCCATGGTGAAGACTCAATGAGGCTATTATTGCTGTGGTTTACTAATTCCCCATACCCCCTTAGATCTATCGCTCTCTCTCTCTCTCCTCTCTCTCTCTCTCCTCTCTCTCTCTCTCTCTCTCTCTCTCTCTCTCATCTCTCTCTCTCTCTCTCTCTCTCTCTCTCTATCTCTCTCTTCTCTCTCTCTCTCTCTCCTCTCTCTCTCATCCTCTCATCTCTCTCTCTCATCTCTCTCTCTCCTCTCTCCTCTCTCCATCTCTCTCTCTCTCTCTCTCATGGTATTACCGGCTACGCCGTGTCTCAACCTCTTCGAAAAGGTACTATAAATTAATAACCAATGCAAGAACTACCCACAGTGCAGAGTATCACGCAGCATCTTGTAGCTTCACTTATTTTGACTTATGTACCCATACTGTCGTGACTCGAAGATAGGTGACATGTGGTTGACGACACGTTCCATTAACACCTTACAACTACTAACTAACGTAGCGAAATAACTAAACTAACGAGGTTCCAAGACACCTCCTACACAAAAAAAAAGTACGTACGTACTACTCAGCGGCAGTCATCTCTCAGACAAGGTATCACTAGCTGATCAGTGCTCGAGAACACCTTGCTGCACTGGCTTGGCGGGGTCTCATCAACACCACCCAATACGATAACATAAGTAGAGCTTGCAAACTTCAAAGACACCCTACACGTCACTACACTCACTAATACTATATCCATGCGGCCACACGAGGTCCTCATGAACACCTTAGCAACACCATTACTTCCATCTCTTCTTTTCTCTGGCTTGCCCGTCAGGGTGGCAAGGTTGGTATCGACGTGAGCTCGCAATGTTGCAGCGTCCTCCTGCATCGGTCAGCGGTTGCGAAGTCCGCCGAGTTCGTGCTGACGTGGGCGTGGCGCTTTGTATAGTCAATACTTGTAGTTTGTACTTGCCAAAGTGGTTCTAGCTATAAGAAAGAGAAATGGGAAAGTATAATGTAATAGAAGGAGCCGGATGTAGCTTCTGCTATACAAGGAAAATCAGGAAACATCAATAGAAAATCGGAGGAAACAGAATGAATCAAGGGCAATTCATAAAGTATGGAGAAAGGGTTAAACTTAGCTCTAGTTACATCTGTAAATCTTATCTTATCTTTTTCTGGCTTGGCGAAGTATTTCATTGAACACTACACCATACTTAACACACTGAAGCTCCAACCCCTCCAAAAAAGTCCCTCACTCACTACTACTTTCTCCCTACGCAGATACAAGACGTCCCCTGAACACCTTGCACCCATCACACCTTCATGAAGCACCTCCCGTCCCAAGACGCCCCCTCTGCACGCACCGTCATGCACCTCCACGATGCGACTGCTGAGCGTGACCGTCTTCACCAGCTGCTTGTACATCCCCGGTAACAAGTGGTGTCGCAGCTTGGAAGGAGAAGAAGTGGAAGAGCGAAGTAGGGAACTTAGTTATCTACAGTGAAAAAGAGAATGGAAAGTATAGTAATAAGAGACAGGATGTAGCTTCTGCTATACAGTAGAAAATAGGAAAATCAATAGGAAAATCAGGGAGGAAACAATGGAATCATAAGGGGAATTCATAAACTCGTATGTAGGAGAAGGGGTTGAAAACTAGCTCTAGTTAATCTGTTTGAGAGCGATGTTTGGAGAAAAGTGCGGCCCCCAAGACTGAAAGCGGGTAGGGTGACCGTATCATAAAGTAGGGAGGGAAGCCAAACAGGAAATAGGAAATTACAGACCCATATCATTCGCTCGAATGTACTGCGCGCAAGCGTATTTTGGTGGGTGATACACCAACAAGCAATGTCTGGCTGGGGAGATAAGGTGCTGGGAGAAGAGCAAAATGGGTTCAGAAAAGGTAGAGGAGGTTTATGAAAACTTGTTGGTGATAAGCTCGAAATCAGAGAACATGAGCGGAGGTCTCATGAGTTGAGAACTGTACCTGGATATATAGATTTCTTGAGAAAAGCATACGACTCGGATTGATAGAGGACAAATTAATGAACATTGCGCACACCTAGGAGTAGAATGATAAGGTGGTGGCAGGTAATTAGGGAGGTGTAGCAGTCCAAAATGAGAGTAAAGTTCACACTAGGAGATATCAGCACAGGATGGTTGAAGAATAACATAGGAGTTATTTCATCCCGCAGTGATGTGTTGATCTCTCCAACACTCTTCAACATCTACATGGAGGAACTGATAGTGAGGGATCAAGAAATCAGAGAAGGGAGTACAGAGTGGGGAATAGCAAACATAGATTTTATGCCCTATGCAGACGATGTTAGTTTCTCATGACAGAGAGGAGAGGAAAGACATGGAGGAGTTGCTGTGTAGATAGTCAACAGTTTATGGACCGGGGAATGGGTACTTAGGTCGAAGGGAAGAGTAAGGTGATGGAGTTCAAGGCGAGAGAGGAAGGTCAATGGGTTTTTAGTCGGAACACATTCTAGAGGTATATCATGAAAAGTAGGGGAGCCCTCCTTTGGGAAAGGATGCAGTGCCTTATTGCTTGTATTGGTCTGAGATAACCTATTATCGGGAAGGAGACGCATTACATAGTCTAGAGAGGACACAGGAACATTATGGGTAGAATGGGATTATATAGGAGCCCCACAACTAGCACAGCTGTGGAGGCGCATTCGAGGAGATATTGGGGTGGAGCACCATTCATGGAAAGGATTTTCCAGAAGGGAAACTTAACCTGCTGAAGAAATAGAGGTACTTAGTGAAGATAGATGGGTGAAGCACAAGCCTGAAGGAGGTTGGCGACAAGCTTCAACATGGATAAAGGAATTAAGCGAGGTGGAAAAGGTCGAGTGAAAACCTAGTAAAACTCTGGGACAGGATAAGAACCAAGGAAGGTGAAGATAAGAATAAAAGACACTTGAACAAGCTAGGTCTGGAGAGCAGTATGGAGTAGTAAATCGCACGTTAAAGTGGGTACTGGAGGAAAAGACAACGCACATGAGCACTCCCTGGCACATACAGTGATATGGGGAAGCAAGACTGTTGAGAGAGGCAAGGACAGGAACACTATAGGTGAAGCTAGAGTAGGTATGGGCAGGAACCAGCCTGTAGCTTCTTGTAGAGGAAACAAGGGAAAACTATTGAACACTTGATATAGAGTGTGGCAGATATGGAGCAGAGAGAGGAGCTGATACAGTCCCATATATGAGTGTAGAGACGGTATGGGGATAAGGAAGGATATACTAGGTGGAATGGGGAATCCTTACTGTGCTAGACTGTAATGGGAGTAATGAATAGAGAAGGAAAATAGTAGAAATAACTAAGGTGTGTTTTAAAGCAGGCTCGGAAAAAAAGATTGCGTGGAAATCTAGAGCGTATAAAAAGGGTAGTTGATAGGAAGGGACTTATGTCTGTGCAATCTTGCCTGTGTGTACTTCTCTCCCCACAGGTGGGCAGGGAAAGAAAGGGTTACACAGGGGCAAAGAAGAAAGATATGTGTCAAGTTTCGACCTCGAGCTTGAGAGACGACCTACAAAGCGATAATAAAGTCAGAAAGTGTCACAAGAAGAAGAAGAGACTGCATTCCGGAGAGAGACAAATGAGACATGAATACTAAAGGCCAAAGGAGAATAATAGTATGTTAAACTAATATTAATCTGAGCTAACAATCATTCTTTATCAATACACCGAATTACTATATCAACATCAATCATCATCAATAATACTTATCAATGAAGAATAAATGCCAATAAAACCAAGTGACCCTCAGAGCCCATATTTCTTTCTTTAATAAGGTCTTTCATTACGCTGGCTAATAAAAAACCTAAAAAAAGTTGGTCCATAACACGTGCGTCTGAAGGGTTATATAGCCCGTACACACTACCCAAAGAAATATATGCTACGTACGCGCATATATTTTACCTTGACACTACACTCACCCCCGTCCGGCGCTTAATTGGCCGTCCGGTGTTTGCAGCGAGCAATGCCGAATTGCCAGAGTTGTATCCACACTGAATGGTTTTGCTTCGGCTTTTCAGTGCGTTCCTGATTTTAAAAAAAGAGTCATGTCGCTGCTATCGTATACAATCACTCGAGATTTATGAATACCACAGAGGTAGAAAAAGATCCATTCATCTTCATGACAAATTTATGCGTATCATAAGCAAGAAAAATATACGAAAACCTTTTTGTGTATTCTAAAAAATATAGCAAAAAGAAATAGTGTATAACATTTTCTCACTTTTTTGTCTTCAACTCGCGAAATTTAATTGACAGCGGGCTTCGCTCGCTGTCGCTTACCATAAGACCCGGGGAAACCCAAAGTTTCCGCCAAAAATGTATAACTTCTCCTAATTTTTGTCGGATTGAGCTGAAATTTGACATGCAAGTAGTGCTTTCAAAATCAAGGGGGGCGTCGGAAGAATTTTTTTGCTAAAACAAGCCCTTAATGAGTAATTAGCGTAAACTACTCCAAATTATTGTCGGATTGAGCTGACATTCCAATCCAGTAGTGCTGTCAAAATCAATGGGATCTGTAAAAAAACTTTTTGGCATAGAAAAAGCCCTTAATGAGTAATTAACGTAATGAGTTAATTGGCTGGAACGTGGCTCCTTGTCACGTTCCAGCCGCAAGAACTGAGCCAAAGCAAAGGGGCCAGAGGCTGGACGTCTATACTTGATATAATGCAATTTTATACTCTTAATTAAGGCCAATTAAATACTGTCTCTAATGCTGGCTTCAACAAACACACTTGTGACACTGGGGAAAAAAAATTAAAATAATATTGGTTGTCTTTTTTTCATACCTGACTCTTCCTCTTCCTTCTCCTTTTCTTCTCCGTGTGTGTGTATGTTTTGGCGTGCACAAAAACTACGTATCTCACACATCCTTTTCATTTTATTCCCACTCCCCACAAAACATAAGAACATAAGGAAAGCTACAGAGACCCCGAGACCTCGTAGTTGTACGAGTTGACCGAAGTTGTAGAGTGTCTTTGCTCTGATTTTCTAGGTGGAGCCGGGGAGGACCAACAGCTGGTCGCGAGGCTGAAGATGTCAACAATATGGTCATTTTCCCTACCAAATTATATTTATCAGTATAAATGATCACTATCACTGAAACTACTGTGTTATAAGTCCCTACAAGCTGGCTCTGTGCCTCAGTCACTCAACACTGGCATCATTACACCCTATACAAAGGGGCAGCAAAGGCTTGGCAAAGACTATAGACCAGGGGGAGATGCAGAGAAGTGCCTTAAGGAAAGGCAAAAAGAACGCCTTACCCTCTTCAGGCGCTTTTGTAACGGCCCGGCTAGGCACCGCTCAGGCCTATGTACAGTCGATTTTCAGGCGCTTTTGCCCTGCCTTTACACCTCCACGCCCAAGGCGTGGGCGTGGTCCGAGAATCCTATTAGCGAATCACGCTGCCTTTTCTGAGCGCTGCTAAGGCAGCTTCGACCATCACAAGGCTTGACACTTCTCCACTGAAACCAAGAATTTTTTGTGCCTCCCTCCCTCACCCCAAAGCACCTAAGGCATGCAACCTCGCCCCGCCGAAATCTATTTTGTCAGAAGTTTGACGTTCATCGCAGGTTTTGACCCCCTATACATTTTTGCATTGGGACGTGCCACATACCATGAAAATTTGGGAAAACTGTGCTGATTCCGAGACTGTGAGTAAAAATTTAATGCAAGCAAAATTACAGGAATAAGAAGGATTTTGAAAAAAAAAAGGTGAAGAAAAAAAATGTTTATACACGATTTCATCTTGCTCTCATTTTCTTATATAGGTATAGTTTACTGTAATTTTTTACATTCATGATATGCATTAATGTCTCGTGAAGATGATGGTATGTTCAGTTGTCCTAAATATAATTTTGTTAGTATGATAATACCGTGTAATAGTACAACATTTAGTGCGGGCGGACACCCTCGGTGACACTTGTCTAGTCGCTTCGGCCCGCCGCCCGCCCGCCCAACCAACCAACAAACACAAACATTTCTATCGGCAGCATTTAACACCCTAGTCACGGGGGCCCAGTATCACATTTAGTCTTCCACGGTCGATTCATATACCTTGCAACCTATTATTACGTAACACCAATTGTTACGTTTAGGAACTTAAACAAGGCTGTATTTGCCTTCTAACAGAAGATTTAATGTCTCTCAAAGGCCAACAGCAGCTCACTAAGGCATGGTCAGACCATGCCTTAGTTTTTCAGCGCCTTTAGCGGTGCCACTAAGGCGGCATTCTCGACTGAGCCCTAGTGGTGGGAGGGCGTTTTTTCCTTACCACAGGCGCCTTAGTGGTAGGGCGCCCTAGCTCGCTCTCCCGCATCTGGCCCAGAAGTACCAACATCCCACTTCATTAAAGTAATGGAAAGATCAATCCGATTTAGATCCGATTTAGAAAGTAATGGAAAGATCAATCCGATACCCATCCTTGCCTCATGGTACCTGGTAAATGGTTTGTCTACCGAAATTTTTGTCCCTACACAAATCGGGAAAACTCGCCGACGGTAATGGTTAGGTTAGATTTTTTCTTTGATTTATTTTATTACTCCATCCATAAAAAAGTTGCATAAACCCCGGTGACATTTCCCATCCTTGCCTCATGGTACCATTGCCTCATGGTACCATCCGGTGCCTCATGATTTTCCAAATCGGGAAAACTCGCCGACGGTAATTACCGTCATCGAGTTTTCCCGACTTATGTAGGGACGAGCATTTCGGTAACGAAAGTACCAGGTACCATGAGGCAAGGATGGGTAATGTCACCGTGGTTTTTGCAACTTGGTTATGGATGGAGTAATAAGATAAATCAAAACAAAACCTAAACCCAGCCTTACCGTCGGCGAGTTTTCCCGATTTGTGTAGGGATAAAAATATCGGTAGACGACAGTACCAGGTACCATGAGGGAAGGATGGGTAATGTCACCGTGGTTATGCAACTTGTTTATAGATGGAGTAATAAGATAAATCAAAACAAAATCTAACCTAACCAAATTACCGTCTACGAGTTTTCCCGATTTGTGTAGGGATAAAAATATCGGTAGACGCAGTACCAGGTACCATGAGGCAAGGATGGGTAATGTCACCGTGGTTATGCAACTTGTTATGGATGGAGTAAAAGAAAATCAAGCAAAGGTTGGTGATGTTGGTATAGACTTAAGAGTATTCATTGGCTCGTCAAGTAACACTTAACCATGATGTACCACTAAATTTTTATGAGGAAAGACAACAAAAGGAACTCATTAATAAAGGGATTTTTAATATATCAAACCATGAATATGTACAACCTACAAAAAGAAACTACGACGATTTAAAATTTCGAGTTTTTTGGGTGAATTGATATTCCAGGTGCTATATTTCCGTGCTCGCTGACAAAATAGAGAAGACCTGAGGTGATGTTTGATGTGCAGGGTTCTAAACCCGGAAAACAGTAACAAACAGATCTCATTAAAAATAAAGCAAGTGGTAGGGACACATTACGTACCTACCATTGCTTACCTTTTGACGAGGCTCTGTTTATGTTCTGTTTTCTTGGTTTTGAACCTCTGCACATCAGCCATTACCTCAGGTCTTCTCTATAGTGTTTTTCAGCGAGAACAGAGCACAGTAATATATCACCCGGAATATCAATTTCGTGCAAATAACTCTAAATTCTTCCATCGCCGTAGTTTTCCCTTCGTAGGTCCCCCCCGCGGCGACCCGCCTTATCCCCCACAATGCACCGATGTAAACAACCGTGACGTAGTTATGGGTAGGGTCCTTGGGAATTGTAATTGAGTAGTTGGATAAGTCGTCGTAATTGTAATTGTAATTGACCCAAACCAATGTAATTACTTCAAGCCTGCTCCCTATTGACTCCGCACTAACTACCTGTCTACATTCGTCACATCTACCGTAGATAACAGTGAAGTCGCCACCTGCAGTGATGTCGCCAGCCACCAAATATTACGAATAATAGCATCACTACTGATTTTTATGTGCCATGAAGATGATACACAGTAGTTTATGTCATGACTGTATAATCTACCCTGTTTCAGCGTTGTTTTATGCTTTGTATCTGCAAATATAACTGTTGTGCATTTTGCTTCTCACGTTTTTCTTCGCACGATGACAGACAGCAGCTGATCACCTTTCGGGCGGCAGGACACAGACTTGTCAGATCTTTCAAATTTGAATAGAATTTGTTTTCACGTTGGCAGAGGAATTTTTATATATCCAAGCATCTTTCGCAGCTAATATATATAGAGACTTGTTTTACTTTACCTCTAATTTCCCTGAATTCCCCAGAGTGGCGACTCAACTGTTGGGTTAAAATACTAACTGGCGACTTTACTGTAGTAGGTATAGCAAGGTCGCAACTCGGTTTATTTTTGTTATTTGTTCATGTATAGCCCTAATATGACACAGATGAAGACACAAATGACACAGACTTTCCAGATAGTCCCTTCTAACTTTCCTGAAATCATGGATGTACAAATGTAAGTATTAACGCCACCACACGTCTGTAAATAACAAAGAAACGTTGAACTGGCGACTTCACTGTTATCTACGGTAGCTGTACTGAACGCTCTCCCGCAGACCTCCAACAAGGGAGACATGGAGAAGGACAGCGAAGGGAAGGGCGACAAGGGAGGGGAGCACACAGAGATCAAGCACCAGTGGCTGCTCGTCGGCGCTGTCCTGGGGGAGATGCTCGAAAGAGTTACGGGACCGTAAGTATTACCCTAGGGGACTTTTACCTCGTAACGCCTCTACGGGAGATGCTCAAACCGTTTTCTCACTTGCTACGGGACCGCGAGGCTAAGGGTGCTCGGCACCACCCTTAACTCCCTAAGGGAGTGAAATTTGAAGCGACGAGACATCAACAAACAATAAATTACAAGTTGTATCACTATATTGTATGTTTATTGTGTATTATACAGCCATTTCATGCTTGCCTGTTTGAAATGTGATGTGTTTATTGCATCATTGACTCCATATATATCATATTTAACATACAATACCTATACTTGTAATAAATTCATATTAGGGCAAACCTAATATATTATATATATATATATATATATATCGGTCGACTTCTTGAATCAAAACGTATAATTAATCATACAAGTTTGGTCGCTATAATGATCCGGTGGTGGTGGTGTCAAATGTCTTGACGTACACACGCACACACAAGCAAGGATATTATAAAGCTATACTATCCTTGCACACAAGTGTCACGTGTGTCACAGTGAGGTGTTAGCCCCCAGTGGGTCTTGTCTGACCTAAAGAGCGAACGCGCAGTTCTCGTCCACTATAACAGAGTACCGCCAGGCCACGGGTACGGCATACATACGGCGCGGGCCAGCAGTGGTCTATAGATGCTAATTTCGGGCACGCGGGACTCGAACCTATGATCAGCGCATCAAGGTATACCCTGGTACGTCTCTAAAGTATTCAGCAGGAGAATATTATGCTGAAAGGCTAATATGGCGGCAATTATTATCGTAACCTTTTGGCGATATTGAGCTAAAATCAGCCCTATTTCGGAAATCAGCCGATCTTAGCTCAACACCGGCAAACGTAGTTTTTAGGTTTAGGTTAAGTTATGTATAGGTCTGGTTTAGGTTAGGTAAGGTTTATGATAGGTTTGTGCTAAGTTTTGTAGAGTTATTTAGGTTAAATAAGCGTCCGCGGGACGATTTCCTAAAGGGGCCGATTTTAGCTCAACAGCGGCATTTGAATTGTCTTTAAATTTATTTATCGGGCTCCCTGACAGCTGAGAGCATGATGATTGGCTAGATAAGGCCGCGTCATGCGAGGCGCTGCTCTGTGATTGGTCAGCAGAATTTCCCCACACATTTCCCTAGAATATCCCTAATAGTCCCCACCCAGAGGCCACCGATAACCGTACGGGAGTGACTGCTCGGTACGAGCATCTCCCTCAGCCAACCCTCGTAAGATTATTGTAGCCATACAATACACTCATAAGTTGTCCCTTACGAGGGATTTTCGAGCATCCCTACCCTGGATCGCACCATTCTGAGTCTGTACCTCGTGGTCACTCTCTCATGTTTGAGGTTCTTCTGCATGATCTAGAGCGCCAGCACGCAGACCACCGACCACGCATAACAGGAACTACAGGCATCAGCGGACTATAGGACTTATCTCGGCTCTTTGGTTTTTATTTTACATCGATTGAATATGTTACTATGTGTATTGTGGTGTTTGACTTAGATTGTATTTTAACAGGGCCTGAGCTACACTCGTATGGCCCCGTCCCCATATCTACATTTAATTTTTGCTTCCTTAGTGCTTACTGTTGAGGGAAGCCACCACCCCGAGAGGCGGGTCACAACCCCCCGCTAACACCCGGTAAACTATACCCATTCACTGCTGGTTGGACAGGGGCTCGGGTTTTAAGGAGCCCGCCCATCTTTCTCCGCTCCGCCCGAGGATCGAGCTCGGGTGTGTGTGTGTGTGTGTGTGTGTGTCTAATGCACCACAGAGGCGTATCCCACAGGGCGTGTTGCTGTCACAGAGTTTAAAAGAGAAGAATTTTCTAATTTAAACTGAGGAATCGGTTGTTGTTGTTGTTGTTGTAGTTGTTGATCGTGGTGTTCATGTTCGTGTCCTAGTGTAGTGTACTCGTATTTGCGTTCACTGACGGCATCGGCGAGGGGCAGAAACAGCCAGATGCACGTCGCCATTAGCTGAAGGCCAGCCAGGAAGTACAAACCGTTGGTGCTGCTCTGCGACGCGTCAATAATCCCACCTGATAGATAAGACGACGTAATATTTAAGTGTGAGATACGAGCACTTTTACGTTTGAATATGGCAACAGAGGGAGTCCTACCGTGCTATCTTGAGACCTAACAAACTGCTTTACTGAGAGAGAGAGAGAGAGAGAGAGAGAGAGAGAGAGAGAGAGGAGAGAGAGAAGAGAGAGAGAGAGAGAGAGAGAGAGAGAGAGAGAGAGAGAGAGAGAGAGAGAGAGAGAAGAGAGAGAGAGAGAGAGAGAGAGAGAGAGAGAGAGAGAGAGAGAGAGAGAGAGAGAGAGAGAGAGATAAAAGAAAAAACCCTTTAACTATTTTCATATATCAGTTGATTAGGGCGTCCGACACCATTCTGTGGTCCAGCGTTCGATCCCTGGCCCCGCTCATTCATGGAGATTTTTCCATTGATAAATTCGGGCGGGTTCTGTCCCCCTTGAGTAAGAGGATGGGTGTGTGTGGTGTGTTGAGGTCCCAGCATTATCCAAATATCGGTAATGATGAGCTCCAAGCTCGCACCGGGAGGGTGAAACTGGCGATCGCGAGTCCAGCTCGCGTGGACAAGATCATGGGTGAATGACACACGTTTATAGGGTTGATTTACAACATAATATAATATAACAAAAGAGACACAAGTAAATATAAATGCATACAATTTACATACAACTGGAAAAAATAAGACAATATGGAGAGGGTATTTACCAGAACACATCGAAATATGCATAATAAGAGAGAAAAAACATCACATCATCTATACCGAGTAAATTCGAAACAAAAACGTCAATAATAACAATAAATCTTGCTATTAAAAGGCTTTTGCATAACATTAAAAACTGACCCTCACTTCAACACCAACACTTTTATTATTATGTTTTATCATTCTTGTCTTATTCTATTTCATTTATTAACTTTTCTGTCATTTCCCTAAGCCTATACATACATTTTAGACTACAAAATAGATCAAGTCTTGTTATTATTCGTTGTTGCGGCGTCATACGAACAAGTCAAGTAATCCATCAATTTCCCTCACCTTGCCGAGCTCACATTACCTAATACAGTGCTATTCAACCTGGGTGGACGGTCTACCTTTAGGTGGACGAGACTGAGTGAGGGGTGGACGGCTGTCTTGGTTTGGACAGGTGGGTGGACGAGATCATGCCCACGTGTCGGTATAAATAAGGAAAAATAAATCTTTTGTGTAAAACTAGGTAAAGGTGGAGATATTTTTACAAGTATAGGGAAAATAAATGGATTCAAACTGAGAGTGAGTAAAATAAAAGCAATGGAGAAAAGAGGTGTTGTTCTGGTTTTGAAGTCTCTGATACCTATGGCTGGCTGGCAGTGGCTGGGAACATGGTACGCAGATGGCAGATCAGATACTGGAGGTATGAATGTCCCCCTGGATTACCAGACACCTTTTTTGATGCAGGAAAACCTTGACTTATATTTCCAAAACACCTCAGACCTCCAACATGATGGAATTGATCATTCTGATGCCTTATTGGAGCTTCCAGTGTAATATTCTAAAAAAAGTAGCTTGCAAAACATTTGGCCATTCTATGCATTGCATTGCTGGGTTGTCCTGCTTGATATTCAGGACTACAAGGAGTAAGCTAGCTGAGAAGGCAACATCTATGTTTGTGCAGATGCCAACATCATGTCTGTGTCAGCAAAGTTTCTCAAACCTAGTTTTAATCAAGGCATATAAAAAAAATGCCATTCTGAATTTGGATCCTCTTATGCGGGTTGCACTTGAAAATTGTCAGATGCCTCGATTGAAGCTGATAGCAGACAAATTGCAACAGCAGCCAAGCCACTGATATTTGTTTCTTGAAGGAAAAGGCTTTGTTTTCTGGATTTCCAAATATAACTCATATTAGGTGTAATTTTACTTTAGTTTCATGAAGAAAAATGCATTTGCTGTGTAATTCCAAAGGTATGTTTAATTTTTCCTTGTATATTTATAGTTTTAAACTGCATGTGTTATTATACAGAAGAATATATAAAAACTATATTTAAAATGAGAATGAAGCTACCTTTTCCTACCGATATATTTTGTAGAACAGTGGTTCTTAACCTTTTGTAGTGCTCGTACCCTTTGAGATCTCATAAATTTGTCTCGTTACCCCGGTCAGAAAAAAATGTAATTCGAGTAAGGAACCTTTTATATTCACTAACTACAATACTACATAGTACATAATGTTACATTTCAGTGACTTTTGTTGCTTTTCATCAATTATGATGCTAATAAATTAATTATAAATTATAAATATATAATTCCAACCTCCTAATAAATATGACATTGAATTATATCACTGGTCGACAAAAAAAAATCGAAGATATGGTTCTGGACTAAATGAAGCTGATTATTGGTAAATCGACCCTGCTGAACTCTAATCTGATGTTCAATTAACTCTATCACGTCCAGTATTTGAGAACCAGACGCAATTCATGAAAAAATATGGGTAAAATCAGCAGAAATAGGTTTCACCAATGTTTTCATTTTAAACTCTTAATCTTTTCTTTTCTCAAGCCTATTTAGGGCAGTGCAGTGTTTTTGAGTCAGTGTGGTTTGTGCAGTGAGCAGGGGAGGGTGTGCGCGCTGCGTATTGGCGAGGGGTTAGCAGGCTGTGTAGTACATTTTTACCTACTGATCGTACAGCTATTGACATATGTTTAAACATTTTATTTTTCTTTGCAGATATGATGTGTTTGATTTAGTGGAGTCCTAATTTTAGTTGGTTTACCGTATATAGTACCTTGTGGCTGTGATGGAGCGCCGTAACTGTGTGAATGCATCGGACAGTTTTTGTTACATATGTGAAATTGTTACCCCTGACAGTCTGAAGTAACCTCTTACAAAGAATGTTAAAGCAGCTTATCTGCATTACTTCAAGTGCCGTATAGGTGATCAAGATAAGAAGTGGGCCCCTCACGTAGCATGCAACCCCTGTGTGAACCACTTGAATGAATGGATGCGTGGCAAACGGCCATCAAGGCATGGCATTCGGCATCCCAATGGTTTGGCGTGAACAAAGGATCACAGTACTGACTGCTACTTCTGCCTCACTAACATCAAAGGATATTCAGTAAAAACGCGAGCTAAAATCAGGTATCCTGACGTACCTTCTGCCATCAGGCCTGTGCCACATGGTCCTGATCTCCCAGTTCCAAATGTTCCAATTGCAAGTGCTATAAGTGAATCAGATTCGAACGAGGAGGATAATCCCATGGATACAGACTTTCAAGAAATGGCAGACAACAGAGAGCCCAAATTCATCAGGCAGGAAATGCTACATGACCTTGCTAGGGACCTAGATCTACCCAAGGAGAAAAGTGAAGTCCTTGGATCTCGTCTCAAGGAATGGAATTTGCTACAAGAAGGAGTTCTCATCACCACGTTTCGTCGTAGACATAAAGAACTTTCAAGCTTTCTTCAAGATTGAACACAAGCTCTGTTACTGCTTTGATGTTGACACACTCATGGAACAATTTTGTGAGTCTCACACTTATGATAAGAGTGAGTGGCGGCTGTTCATAGATTCAGGAAAAAAACATGCTAAAGGCCGTTCTTCTGCATAAAGGAAATAACCTTTCGAGTGTTCCAATTGCGCATGGCCATGAAATGAGTGAAACTTATGAAACTATGAAGACTTTGTTATCTGCTGTTAAATATGAAGAACATCAGTGGAATCTGTGTGGGGACCTGAAGGTAATCTCCTTGCTTCTAGGACTCCAGTTAGGTTACACTAAGCACATGTGTTTTCTTTGTTTGTGGGACTCTAGAGCGGACAGCAAACATTACAAACAAAAGGAATGGCCAGCACGACCGAAAGACTCACCTGGCAGGTTCAACTGTATGTACAAACCTCTTGTTGACAGTGAAAAAGGTGTATATATAAAGTCAAAATTTACTATGATTTGGCATATTTTCGGATATTTCCAAGATGTGGCACATTTTCGGATATATTTGGAACATAATTTAAGTATATTTTTTGTCAGATATGTACATTAGGTCCTAATAAAGCCGCAGGCACCACCATAATTTAATTACGAGTAATATATATTAACGTAGGGGGATTGTTTCGATTAATTATATAATTATATATACGTATATAATTATAATAGCTATTAAAATTTAAAATGCCGATATTTCAAAAACTATACGTGCTAGAGAAAAAGCAATGCCCTTTTTTAAATCAGCAGCAAAAATGCTTTCCAACCCACACACAATGAACTCAGAACCATTTTTGGTGTCGACCAGTGAATTATTGGTCAGCATGTCTCGTATCCCCAGGTGTAAGGTTTCGTACCCCCTGGTGGTACAGGTACCCCAGGTTAAGAACCTCTGTTGTAGAATGATATACTGTAGTTAGATTTAAAATGTCAGAGCCGTGAGTTTTAAAGAGAAAAAAATTGTGGTTGACAGCTCTTACCAGATCACTACTAGGGGTGGACGACATAAAAAAAGGTTGAAGAGCACTGACCTAATACCAGGATGTCATGGAAAACATCCTCGCCGTTTCACCATTTTATTTTGCGTCTGAGCCTATGGCGCCTATAGGTTTCTTCTCGAGAGGGATGTGATGGTTGGTCCTCTTTCGTGGGGGTACAGGCAGGACTTTTATAGTGACTTCTGTGATTAGAGGCTCATTTTGCCATCTCCCCCTCCCCCCCTCATATCCTCTGTCGACGATTGTAGAAAGAGTTTGTTCTTTGCGGGATTCGAACTAGTGATATTGTACTCAGCACTTCAAGCCATTAACCATTTAGACAAGGTTTTCCCAAGGTGATGATTAGTTCCGTGGTTCGAATGCCGATGTGGGCAGTCACCATAAACATACATTCTAACTTTATCAGAAACAAACCTTTAGAGTAATTTTGCAGGGAAAAGGAAACTCATTGGAATCGTCATTAATTAGATTATCGTCTAACAGTAATATTTTCTTTTGACAGAATTCAATGATTTTACGGCAAACATCATTAAAAGGCTGTGCATGTTGCTCAAGGCACCCTAGTGACCCAGTTATTAAGTGTTTGTTCATTACGCTTCAACCTTATTTGCATAGACTTAAATGAAGGCGAATGAAAGGCCGGGATTAACCTTCATATAAAACATTTGTAAACTTATGTAGGGACATGAGGAGTGCACTTGAGCGCCCCCCCCCCCTCTCTTGCATATCGGTGACAAATTGTGCCAGAAGTAGAATACTAAGTATTAGTATGTCGCAGTCTTCACAAAGTTTCTTAAAATTCCGTCAAAGCGTATCCTTCACATTTATTATTCAAAGGTAATGTTGTCAGGATGCCGTTTTTCTCTCTCCTGCGTGCGTGTGCCGTACCCTTCCCTTCCCTTACCTTACTTAGGTATTAAAGGAATAGTTTCACGAAGTTTTTGGATATATTACATAAGCTATTCAGGATTAGCTCAAAACTGATTTCCTCATTCGTCTCTCTGTGATACAAGGTGCCATTTTTGTTGCTGTTGCTTATTGATATTCCTGGAATACCTGTGGCCAAAATTATGTCTTTCATGGAAGGTGTTTCGTCGCTTAAAAATTATTGCTTTGAAAGAAAGAAAACTGTCTCTAGGAGTCCAATTTTAGTGTATTTTTTTATTAGTATCTACTCTCCACTGTTTTTATATTAAATGTTGTTCCTCTCAGACTCTTTTTTTTCAGGGTTAATAAAAGGTTTATTACATTGAGGTGCCGCATAATAAGATATAAAATTTGATGCTACATTGCTCCATGAAGTATTATTTGTCTGAATTATTTTATATTAAAGTCAGTACGACGTAGACATTATTAGAGGGAAGAATTGTTGAAATTTCTCTCGTATCATATTATGCAACTCCTTTACGGATGTTTTTTGTCCAAGCTCGCTTCGCTCGCTTGGACACCTATTTCAGCCGAAATCAGGTGTCATATAGGCTTGTAAAATGTTTCCACGAATTTTCTTTTCTTCTTCTTGTGACTACTTTTTAGGAAAAGGGGTATCAGGGTAAAGGAAAAAATTTTGGCCCAAAAAAGGTTTATTTCGTCTCGTAACTCTTTTATGCAGGAACTTTACTATATGAAAACAAATAAGAGTAATGATGCTAAAGTATTTTTATTTACAGATTATAGGCGAAAAACCTGAATTTTGGGCTGGCACTTTGCAGGCCATAAAAGGGTTGCCAAGAAAAAAAGTTACATTTGACAAAATTTTTTTTTGGTTTCGAAAGGGAAAGAAAAAGGCATAAAGGGGAAAAAAAAAAAAACCCATTGATTTCATTTAAATATTTATATGTGCTTTGGCGTGTGTGTACGGGAAATTGATCAAAAAGGGGAGTTTTAATTTCCAAAAAAGGATATTTTATGGGGGTAAATTGGGCAACTGGAGTGGCAGGCCATGGCGGCAGCCCCCGGCCGTGTGCTGCCAGATGCGGGCGATTTCCGTTTAAGGGAAAATTTCAGGTCACTACGGGAAAAACGGGGAAGAAAATTTAAAAATATACCAAAATATAGGGAAATTCGAAAGTACGGTGAATATAAAAATTTTTTGTAAATCTCAAATTTTTCGAGAGGAGGAGAGGGAGAGAGAGAGAGGGAGAGGAGAGGAGAGAGAGAGAGGGGAGAGAGAGAGGAGAGAGGGGAGAAGAGAGAGAGAGTAGAGGGGAGAGAGAGAGAGAGAGGATTTGCTGTACTAATTCGAATAGCCGTATCGTTCTCGTCTTTTTCGAAAGGGTGTCGGTAAAATACGGTTCTGGGTCCTATCTCAGACTCCCTGAGTTCATTCCAGCCCCGGTAAAGTGCCGTACTATTGTGTTTGGAAAAGCCTCAAAAGGATTTATGTTACTGTGTTATGATGTGACCTTAGTATTGTTCCCCTCCCCCAAGGTGCCCCTAGGAATTTTTCGGTGGGGGGGAAAAAAATTTGTATTCACCCCCCAGTACACAGTAAACCCACCAGGTTTATCGCTATCTTTGGAGGGTAAATTTTTTCCGCCATCGGCGAGGGCCTTTCGGGTTTTCAATTTTCTGCGGGAAAAAATAGTTTTGGTGCGTTAATGCTTTTCAAGACATTCGGGAAGCTTTGGGCCGACCAAATCAAGGTATAGGTTACAGGGGCAGGGACGCGGTCACTCGCTAGGTAGAACCGTAATAACTTTTTTAAGACTTAGGATTCTTTTTTCTTAAAGGAAAGGAAATTTCGGAGAGCCCCCGGGTTGCGCCTCTCCCTCCATAAAACCCCCAAAAACGCCAGGGTAAAGTAAAAGATACACTGAAAAATGGGAAAAAGTGACCCCAAATTTTTAGTTGGCTGATATAAAGGGGTAAAGGCCCTCTTATTTCCTTTGCAAATTGTGCAATTCTAGGGAAAAATGATATAAAGGCGACAGGGAAATACGGGCAAACCAGGGAGATTTTTGGGTGAATTGGGGAAATTTTTTTGCGCTCGATTGGCAACATGGGCAGCTGCTCGATGTGTTGTTTAGGTCTTTTTTATAGGTCTATATTAAAGGTAATATCCCAAAATAGGAACGTTAACGTGTTACAGAGGCACAGGGGGGGTATGAGTGCCTCGTGTATCATGGGAGTGTATTGTGAAAAGGGGTGTATGTCAATTATTAAATTTTCGAGACGAAATTAAGAGGATGTGGTGTGGAGTGGAAAAACTTCGGCCAAACAAGAAAGCATTCCAAAAAATACTCGGGAGAAGTCGGACTTACTACATTTTTCTAGGAATCATCCACAGGGACCTTTTCTCGTTTAGAAGCTGACAAAGTGCAAATTTTGGTCACGGGCAAAAAAACCCGTCTGGAAAAAGTCTTTGTTATTCTAATGCCGTTTTAAACACGCTGCCCCACGCGATAGCAAAAAAGAAGTTCTACAAAAAGCGATCCCTGAATTTAGCATATTGGGATTAAGGCTGCCTTTTAAAAAAGCACAGATTTCATTTCAAATGCAGAAAAAATTTCGGGGCTTGTGAGCAATTCAATGGTTCCTTGCCGTAACTTACAGAAAGATGCTCGAGAAATTTGGGGCACTGATTGTTTTTGGAGCCAAAAAAAAAAAGAACTTTTTTGGGGTTTTCATATTCCAGGGTCTTTTCTTGTAAAATTTCCAAGTGTCTCTGGGCAACCTTTACAGCCTGAAACCTGCTTTTGGACGTAATCTACGACTTATTTTTTTTTTTTTTTTAAGAAAAAATGGGGAAGGTGTTTTTACCAAAAGGTGTGAGAACTGCAGAAAGAGACTGAGCATACAATAGTTGAAATTTTAGAAAAACCTCCAAATTTTTGGCTTTGTCGTTGGCGGGTTTGAAAATTTTTTTTAACAAGGTCTTCACCCATGTTGTTCTGCTCTAGCAATGTGATTGGAGGAAACATTATCAATTAAAAAGGGTTGTTGAAAAAGGGGGGTTGAAACTTTGGGAAAAGCGGCACTATGTTTAATTTGTTAAAAGGAATTTTTGGATAGAGTGTAATATGAAAGACGAGTTGAACATTCAGATTGCCCAAAGTTGGATATGCTTTCTTTACGAAAAAATTAAAGTTAGTAAAAATGTCTCCATAAAAATGGTGGGGTGCGGGTTCCCAAAAAAAATAATCTTGCAAATGTACGGGGTATGAAACCCTTGTGTATTACTGGAAAACGCATTTTGGCAAGAAAAATAATAAAACTAGAAGGCCCTCGAACAACAGTTGGGAAATGGGAAAATGAAACCCTGGACAAGCGGGGAAAACCATTTTTCAAAAAAAAAAAGGTAAAACTTTGGTGGACACAAAAAAAAGCTTACAAATTTGCAGATTTCCTCATTACAAATGACCACGATTTCCTACTCATACTCACTAGTAGGACCTCGAAAAACCTTGGGAATCGAAAATAAAACCTCTGGTACGGGGCTGGCAACCAGTTTCAAAAAGGAAAAGGTCAAACTTGGTAGGACATCGAAAAAAAGTTACAAACGGGAAATGACTGCCCTCATGTACAAATACACTTGATATTGCACCACAACAGGTTTCAGGTTTGAGTCCTCAGGAGGAAGGTACGATCGGGCCCCAGTACAAAGCAAATTGTGAATATTACCACTGGTAACATGAAAAAAAAATTTAAAGTAAAAATCGACTAAATTTAAAAACCTGAAAAAGATTAACTCGGTAACAAAGTTTCGACCGGTACAAAAACCCCTTGACATAAGCTTCTATAAACAGTGTCAACTATTAAAAGGGTTGATGGTAATGGTATAGAAATGACTTTAGATAAAACTGAAGTTTTGTTGAAGAAGGGACTTTCTGTGAACAAGCAGAAGGGCTAGCAACTAAACCCCTTAAAAAATTTTTAAGGTTGAACATCCCAAAAGTTTGGTAGACAATATTTTATCTGGGGGTCTATTAAAAAGAAAATCTATTCTAGAAAGTGGTAAAAAAATGCATGCAAAATTAGGTAAATGGAAAAAAAGAACGACAGGTAGACTTGAAAGGAAATCTTGGTTTGATCAAAAATGGTCCAAAGACTGTTTGTGTCAAGGTGAAATCAGTTGAAGTATAGAAAAGTGAGTAAGGTTTTCGTTGTTAATACATGACCAGGGGAATACCGCAGTGCATAAAAAATTTTAAATCGGGTTGAATTTTTCCCTTTTGTTTGATAATTCCATACATACATTTTCAACGAAAAAAAAGGGGTCGATGGAGTTCTGGACACTGTATAGCTTTTGAAAAAAGGTTTGCCACTTACTTGAACAAATACTTCCTTGCCTGGGGGGCAGTTTTTTTGCTCCCCATAATTGTTTTTTGAAAGGTCTGACGACAATCACAAAAAGCAGTTTAAAGCAAACGGGGCGTATATCTTGAGCTTTAAAATGGTTGGTAAAGCAATCCAGAGTATAGGCATACATTATTAACTATAAAGTACTAAATGAGTACCGAATGATTTGAAAGGGGTGGCAATGTTGGGGGAATTAGAAGGATAATTGATGATAAAATTTGCTCGAGGTGTCTAAAACCCAACCCTTTTCCCTTTGATGAAGACGGAGATAGATTGGGGCCCGCTGTTCTGCTCAAAAAGGGATGATGATGGGACTTTTAAAGGGCCCCAAACCCCCTTTGGAGAAGCTTTGAGAAAGGGTATTTTTAAATAAACATTCAAGAAGGCTGTTGATTCCATTCGGGTTTGGTGGTTCCGATGAGTCTTTGACAATCCAGTCTTGGAACTTTTGCAGAGCTCTGAGCCTGCAAGTGATTTCATGCCGGGGTTTCTTCCCCAAGGCTTTTCCTCATCTCTTCCCGATGGTAAAGGTGTTTTTACTAACCCAAAGGTTGGGCAACAACCTCCCTTCTGGACGGGCTAAACATCTCTGGGTACGAAGGGGTTTGCAAATTATCCAATATTTCCACTATTGTAACAAAAAAACCAAAAAAGGCAAAACTAACTTAGGGAATCTTTACGAAAAGAGACACAGGGTCATTTAGTGTTAAGAACTGGGGAAAAAATTAGACCAAAATTGGGGGGCCCCTGCCATTTAAAAAAATTTTTTACTGTTTTTGTGGCATCAAGGGCAGTCAACAATCTTTTCACGCATATCCAAAAAGCTATGCTTTTAGAATCTCAGAATAATTACAAAGATGAAAAAATTTCAAAATGTTTTTGACTGTAAGCCCAGCGATTTTCACTGGGATGATTTTCATAGGTTCTACCGGGTCAGAGGAGTATTTTAACAAAATGTGGTGAAAAGTTGGGTGACATACCGAAGGCCAGATTGGTTAATTACATGTGAAAGGACAGATTACTTTCTCAGGCAAAAGGCTGTCGGGAAAACGGACTTTTGAATGAATTTTCCCAAAAAAGGGGAGATTTTTATGGGAATATGTCTTAAAACCGAACTCGGGGGTGAAAAACTACTAAGAGAAATGATTTAAATAGAGGTGCTATCCACTGCCCCATGGTAATATCTGTTAAAAATGGTCCAAAATTTAAAAAATATGGGTTTGGCTGAAATGCTTGTGCCCCTAGTTTCTGACCAAAAATAACCTAAGGTTGTGGTAGAAAAAGAAGAAGAAAAAAGAAAAATTTGGCAGCTAGAAAGAAAAAATTTTAAATTCAACTCGCTATCTCTGGTATAAGTGTGATTCACCCAAATTGGGACCCCAAAATGGGGGCCCGCACCATTGGGACTAAAGGTTTTCCCACCTCTGCAATGTACTTAGAAAAGGAATTTTAAAAATGTAGCCAAAAAAATGAGGAGCTTCTAAGCAATAGAAAGTTGGTTAAAGTTTATGTTACACAAATGTAAAATTTGGGGTTTCTGTCAAAATCATAAAAGGTACAAAATGGTTTTTGATCCCCAAACACCCCTTTTTCTAAGCCCGGTAATCCTACAAGGCCCAAAATCTTAGTTTTTTGGTTTAAGATCCTATGGGGTACATGGCTATGAGCCTGTTTTCGATCAAAATGGGTTTGGTTTGATTCTGTGAAAAAAAAAGCCCCCCGGATACTAAACTCTGCTGTTTTGAAGTTTTTCCCAAAGTTAAAGACAAATTGGGATTGGCAAGAAAAAAACCCCGCAATTTTTGGTCATATAGTGATTTCTTTAGTTTTGGGTGGCCCAAAACTGATCAAAAAACTATTCTTATAAAATCAACTTTTCAAATATCGCTGAAAAAAAATAAACCAGGACCCAGTCAGACTTCTTTTCTGCATAGCAAAAAGGGGCTCTTCAAAAATCAAAGTGATACACCCTTTGGAAGGTAGCCACGGAAATTTTTAATGCCAACAAGGTCAAAGAGACTACCGGTAAATGAGTGTTTTTTTGATTATTCAGGGTTTCCCCATGTCAAATACAGTAGACAAACCCCTTATGCGAACTTGAAAGGAACAAAAAGGAAATAAAACATTTCCGATGAGGGAAGATTGTGACGTGATAAAAGGGAGGATGCTACTGGTCCCGAGAGACAAACAAATTTTCAAAAACTTTGTCAGGTTATCTCTTTGGGTTTAAAGGGGGCAAGCATCCAAAAAAATATTTTGTTGAGAGAATTCATGTGTAGTTTTTACCAAAAAATGGAAGGGCAGAAAAAAAATGTTTTCCCCGCTTTTATCCCACTTTAAAGGGACATTGTGCACAAAAGGGGACCAAAAAAATGAGGGGCTGTGTGCTCATGGACAAGCCTGGTTGTACTCTAATAAGTGGTAAGGGTTTGGCCTTGTGAAACCCCAATTTAAAGAGTTGTTAAAAAACCCTTGTGTCCAAAAAAATTTTCCAAAAGGGGTTTTTAAACACGTAGATCCCCTAAAAATGGCCCTCAGACCAGAACATAATCTCTGATGGTTACATTTGAGGGGGAGGAACAGAAAATACGAGTTTGTGAGGGAGGAGTGCAGAAAAAATTGGGAATGATGCAGTTGTTCAGGAGTTGAAAATCATGTGTCAGAGGTTGAGCCAAAACCTGAATATGCTGATGACTGTTTCCTGAGGGAAAAATGAAATGAAGTTTTGATGGCCCCGGTTTTTGGATGACTGACCTGATCTAAAGGATGCCCAAAAGGGTTTGGGTTGAGGACAAAAAAAAACTGCGTATTGCCAGGGGGTGACAGTTATGATGGTTGTGACCTTTAAAGTAAATTCCAAACAGAAAAATTAAATTTTCAAAATGGGAATTATTGGGGAGAAAAAAAGCTGTCTGACTTGCACTCCCCTTTTGCATTTAAACATATCGGAGGGCGGGGTGTGGTTTAAAAATTCTTGCTAAAAATGTGCTCCAAAATTTTGAGAGAGAGCGGTAAAAAGTTTTTGGTAAAGGTGCTCCTACAGGGACCCGCATTCAGATTGGAGATAGTACCGATTCTTTGTTCAAGCTTCCATAAAAGTCGGTTTTGGGAAGGATATATCAGATTTTCATGGAAAGTTCTTCAGGAGTTACAAAAGAAATTTGAAGGACCAAGATGCCTGCAATTGATGAAAAACAATTAGGCCTGATGGTTGTTAAAAAAAAAAGTTTCAGGGAAAAAAAAAACAACAATAACCCTTTGGGGGTATTTTAATGATTATTTTGGGGGACTTTGTCAACTTCCCCCCGTACTCGCCACCCCCCTACGCTTGTAAAACCCAAACTTGATTCCTTTTAAAAAGGGCATCCCTTTTTCAAGCTTTTTAAAAAAACTGGGTATTAGATGAAATCATAGGCAACAAGGTGACATCAAAAAATTTCAGACATCTTTTGACCGAATTGTCCCAGGGATTTTGATAGAAATGAGGTATAAACTTTGGGGAAAATGACTTAAAAACCAAAAACTTCACTCCTGTTAAAGGGGAAAAATTTTGAAAGTAGTGCCCTCATGTTTTGTGCAATAATGTGGACTTGCAAGACATAAGTCCCGGATGCTTCATTGGTAACCCAATTGTGTTTTCAGAGCTGAGCACAAAATGTGTAAAAACACTCATGTAAGCTCTCTTCAAACCCAAAATGATGGGGCTGCCTAAAAAAATTGTTACTTTGTAAAAGGGATGGGTGAATGTTGGTTGGTGTTTAATTTTTTTGGGGGAAGTGGTTTAACAAAGGACAGGGTGTGGTCAGATACTATTATAAAAACTGGTGTAAGGCCCCCAAAAATTTCTGCATTTTATTTGGTAGAAAAATTTTTCAGTTCAAGGGAAACTCCTCTTGGGGACAGTGAAACAAAAATTTGTACCAATTTGTCCCATAAAAAAAACATGGTTGAAGGTAAAACCCCTTTTCATGAGAACAATTTCCCAAAGTTCCCCCCCTATGCCTCAAATACATAAAAGCAAGGGCAGAGTCTTGATAGAGTTCTCATCAACTTAGGGGCCAAAAAAATTTTGGGGAGGGCTTACTTTTACTGCCCTTATAGATGCAAAAAATTTGAAAACTTGGATTTAAAACCTACCCAAAAGACAGAAGGTTTCTTTCATTAAGTTAAAGATGTTTCAAAGAAAAGGTTTTTTAAAACCAAAAAATTAAAGAAGAAACAAAATGATAAAGATTTTGATTGAAATTGGGGAGAGTTTTAAAAAAATATTGGAAATCAATTTTGACAATTTTGGGTTTGGGTAGCTGCAATCGGATACAACGGAAAAAAAAAACAAAAAGGACTCTGGCACTAAACCCAAGGGCGTCGGGTCTATGCAAGGTCCGTATAACTTTCCCCCTTTTCCACACAACAAAAAAAAAAAAAATTAAAACCCCTAAACGAGGCAAGGTATCCAAGGCCAACATCCAGGAGAGGAGACCTACCAAAATCTCATTAAACAAAACAGGAAAAACTTTCAATACAATATAAAAATGCAGTATATTTCGCTACAATAATTTTTACTGTTCAGGCCCGTCACCAACAATGAGGATTACATGGAATTTGGATCTGACCAAATGAAATTTTAAATGTGCTTGGCAAGACTGAATCAAGCCCCAAAAAGAAGTCCCCTATTCTTGCTGAAATCAACCCAGGCAAAAAAAGAAGAGCAGTTTTCTGGAGATTACAGATTTCTTTTATTAAAAAAAATACCGTCTATGGTTTTAAAACAAAAATTCCCAATTAGCCCTTTTTTTCTTTTTAAAAAATAAAGAAAAAAAAAAAAAAAAAGGGTGGGGTTAGATTGGTGGGGGTTTTAATCGAAAATATTTAAGGTGAGGGTATTTTAAAAAGTGACTTTTGCCGGCGAGCTTGGGCACGTTCCCCATCTTTTGGGGACTTTTATTCCTATAAATTTATTTCACGGAGGACTGGTAATAAGCGGTTTTTGTTATCTAGGCCGGTCCGCAATTATGTCCAAAAAAAAAAAAGAGTTAAGCTTATTAGAATATTAATATGGTGTTTTACGTAATTGTTCACTGCCGTTCCTTTGACTTATTTGACTTATTTCAAGTTGTTTTAATTCATGTTTTTCTCCACCAAGAGTCTTGATAAAAAACCCGCGTCCCTCGTTCCTTCTTCCTTTTTTTCCAATTACTCAGCCAGGGAGAGGAATTTAGGGCTTTCAGTAATTTGTTTCTCAGTTTGTTTGAAATATGATGTATGTATGTATGAGGAGAGATAGGCGTGGCGGAGGGCTGAGTAACCCTATTGCAAGGGTAGTTGTGTGTTACGTTAGGGAGGCGGGGTTTTGAGGGACTTGGATAGGAATGTTTCTTATAAAAACTAAAATCATGTTTATTGCTAACAGTTGGCGGTACAATAAATCGAGTGTTCGAACGTAAAGTCATAAGACAGTATTTGATCATTTATTGACGACAGGTGTATCAGGTATCCGCATCCGCGGAAAATTCGCTTAGTTTTTAACATCAGCATCCGCATCTGTGCTTGTGATAAATTAAACATCAGCATCCGCATCCGTGCTTGTGATAAATTAAACATCAGCATCTGCATCCGTATTTGCGATGAAATAAACAACCGCATCTGGATCCGCATTCGCACCACAAACAAAGAGGATGTGGCGGATACCCAATACATTACAGAGCCTACAATGTTTAAAGATATGGATGCAAGCTTATTTAATTGTGAGAAAAAAATAATTCTACCATGCACTTATTTATTTCGTGTAAACATAATGTGTCAAGAGTAATACGGAAGGGCAGGAGGAGAGACATAATTTTAGATCGTGACTTTAACCGTGGCCACTGAGAGAGAAGGCCTGATGAATCGCCCGTGACGTCACACCATCTAGATCTCACCGCTCCGCTCCCCGTACAAGTTTACCTACCTAATATAATGTTTATCAGTATAAAAGATATACTGTTATCTTCGGAAATGTTTGTTCTATAACATTATCAAATAAAAAACCGTAAAACACACAAAAGAAATGCCATTATGAGACTATCAAGAAATAGGCATGAATTTAAACTCTTCGCCATTTAATATTTTGTGCAAAAAAACATTTTACATGGAGACTATCGATAGAAGCGAAATTTAATTAGCTTTCCATTGATATATTTCCTTTTCTGATAAATGAATTAGAACTATGCATAAAGTAGCATTAATTAAATAAAAAACATCATGCAAACGGGTAGTTTTTCCCAATTGATGAGGTTATTTAGTTAACGCTAACCTATGCATGGTTCTAATTCATTTATCAGAAAACAAAATATATCAATGGAAAGCTAATGAAATTCCGCTTCTATTGATATTCTCCTTGTAAAACGTTTTTTCGTAAAATATTAAATGTCGAAGAGTTTAAGTTCATGCATAATTCTTGAAATGTCTCATAATGGCATTTCTTTAGTATGTTTTACCGCTTTTTTATTTTATAATATTATAGAACAAACATTACCAAAGATAACAGTATATATTTTATACTGATAAACATATATTAGCTAGGAAACTACCCGATTTCATGTTTTTTTATATTTAGTTAACGCTACTTTATGCATGCTGCTAATTCATTTATCACTAAACGAAATATATCAATGGAAAGCTAATTAAATTCCGTTTCTATTGATATTATCCGTGTAAAAAGAGTTTTCGCTAAAT
>JACEEZ010003434.1:140000-184445 GCA_016584305.1 Chionoecetes opilio
AAATATGCATGAACTTATATTCACTTAAAACTCATCGCCATTTAATATTTTGCGTGAAGACCTTTTACATGCAACATATCAATAGAAGCGGAATTTTATTAGCTTTCCATTGCTATATTTTGTTTTCTGATAAATGAATTAGAACCATGCATAATTAGCGTTAAATAAATAAATAACATCATCAATCGGGTAATTACCCCCCTATATGATGTTTTTTTTTAGTTAACGCTAATTTATGTTGGTTCTGATTAATTTTTACCCAAAAAACAAAAATTTTTCAATGGAAGCTAATGAAAAATCCGTGCTATTGATATGTTTCATCTAAAATGTTTGCAGCAAAATATTAAAAAATGGCGATATTCAATTGAATATTGAGTTCATGCAATTTCTTAAAAGCTCCCTAATGGATTTTTTAGTGATTTTACTATTTTTTATTTGATAATATTATAGAACAAAACTTTACGAGATACGGTATATCATATATATGATAAACCATAGGAAGGGAAAAGGGAGTGTTTTTTTTCCCAAAAATTTGGTCGGGAATCGCAAAACGGGGCCCTCCACTGGAAAAAAGCCCAAAATGAGTAGAAGCCCAGAAATGGGTTTTAGTCTTTGGAAAAGGGATTTTAAAAAAAATTTTTCTTTGGCCCTTTTGGCCGGGTTCGGGTTCAGGTCACTCAGGGGATTTTTCTAGGGGAATTTTAAAAATACCAAAAAACCTAAAAAATTTCTTTTACAATGTTATTAACCGGTGAGCGAGTTTGGTAAAGGGAGTTGACTTTGGGCAAAGTATTCATAAATTTGAATTATATGATGATGGGAAAACTTTAACCAAGGGATAATGGAAACTTACTTTTGGAAAGTTTATCCCTTGAAAAAGTTTTTAAAAGGAGTTTGTTTTAAAGAAGCAAGTGGGGGGAAAAAAAATTTTTCAAGGGGTTTAGTGCCTCTGCTATCACCCTTCTCCTTTTTTCTGGGGCCCTTTAAAAATTTTTGGCGCTTTTTCATTGGTATTGTGAAGCCCAAATGTTCTTTTCGAAAATATCATAGTATTTGGGGTTTTTTTCCTCATTTTAGGATGATTTAAAATTTTTTGAGGTATTCTCGTGAGAAGAGACTGTTTTATTTTATATTGTTTTTGGTACTGTTTTTAAAATTTTTAATTTCCCCCCCAAAAAAGTTTTTTTTGCTTTTTGATTAAATTTATTATTGTTATTTGTTGTTTTTATTATTCCTTTTTTTTTAACCCTTTTACATGCTACTTTTAAACCTTTATAAATCATTCCCGGAAAATACTTCCACAAAAATTTTGCTACACGAAAAACTTTTTCTTTCATTTTTTAGTCCTTTTTCCCTGTCCCCGTTTTAAATAAACCATTTTTTTCTTCTTACCAAAAAATTTTAAAATATGACTTTGAAAAGATTTTGGGCCCGGGGAATTTTATTTTTAATACCTCTTTTTACCTTTTTCTTTTTTTTTTTGGGTGGTAAAAAAGGAAATTTTTCTTTTTTTTCCTTTAAGATTTGTAAAACTTAATTTTTTCCACTTCTCTTTTCTCTCTCTTTTCCTTTTCTCTCTTTTCTCTCTCTCTCTCGCCTTTTCCTTTTTTCCTTTTCTCTCTCTCTCGCTTTTCCTCTCTCTTACTCTCTCTGCTCTCTCTCTCTTCTCTCCTCTCTCTCTTTCTCCTCTCTCCTCTCTCTCTCTCTCTCTTTTCTGTCTCTCTCTCTCTCTCTTCTCCCCTTTTCCTCTCTCTCTCTCTCTCTTCTTCTCTTTTCCTCTCTCTTTTTTCCCCTTCAACATTTGAAAATTTTTTCTGCACCCCCTTTCATTTCCCTTATCGGTTTTCCCATGACAAAACCCACACACCACCCCAAAAACAAAAAAACACACCCCCATCCCACACCCCACAAAACCCCCACCACACACACAAAACCACAACAACACCCCACACACATACACCAAACAAAACCCCACCCCTTTTGCTGTACAAAAAAGACGTTTACCCCAGCCGTCCCCCAAAATTTATATTTTTCCTAAAATTTATTTTTTTCCCCTATGGGCTGCCTTTGCAAAAATAATATCAAAACCATAATTTTGAAAAGTGTTTGAATTTAGTTTAAACGGATTTTCGGGGAAAGATATTTTGAGAAATTTTTTTTTAAAATATATACGTTTTAAAATTTTTGTATATATTTAAATATTTTATATATATAATTAATATATAAATTTAGATAATTTTTTTAATAATATTATTTTAATTATTCTGGTGTTTTATTTTATATATTAATTTTTTTAAAATATATTTTAATATATTTTTAGGTAAAATACATCCCCTTTTAAAAGGGGATAGCTATTTCAGGGGTTTTAAATCTTTTTAAAGATATTTTTCTTTGGGTCTTAAAGTGCCCTTATTTTCTTTTGTAACCCTTTTTTATGACTTCGCCTTAGCTTGTTTTTTGGGCTTTATCCCCGATTTAGGGGAAAAAAACCCTTTCCCTTCAGCAGCATGTGGAAGATGTTTTCCCCTCAGTTGTAAGGGTGGGGCTTTTGACTTATTTTGCGGGGGTGGGGTTGGTTTTTGGGGCACGGGTTTTCCCGGGGGTTTTCCCCAAAATCCCCGGAAATTTTTAGCCCCGGGGGGGGGTATTTTTTTTTTCCGGGATACCGCTATCTTATTAGTTTGCTTTGGGTTTTTATACCGGTACGGTATTTTTTTTGTGGGGTTTTGGGATTTCGGTTTTTTATCTTTTTTCTCTTTTTTTTTTTTTGGGAAACGGGACTCCTGACTAGTCCCAAGCCCAAGGGAACTGACTAGTGACACCCCGCTGCCGAGCCCACGTATGGTAGCGTAACGTTCATTGGCTCAGAGCCTCAGAATCTGGGGCTGGGTTTTTATCAATTGGCCGTTTAAAAGTCAGTTGAAAAATGCCGCTTTTGTGAAACCTCCCTCCCCCCCCTCTCCCGGGGGGTCAGACCATCCACGAAAACGGATCATTCCATATAAACACGGGCCCTTTTCCACTAAAAAAATCTAGCCAGCTCACATTTTCATTATTGTTTTTATTATTTTTAAATTATTTTTTAATTATTTATTATTTTATTATTATTTTATTTTATTATTTTTATTATTTTTTTTTAGTCTTAGTCCTTATTATTAGGGGTTAATAATGGCTTTTATAATTTTCTTTTATTGTTTTTATTATTTTTAAACCCAATTTTATTATTATTTTTTTTATTTTTAAAAAAAATAAACAGTTTATTGTGTGTGTGACGGGTTGTTGTATGTTGTTTTGTGGTGTTTTTTGGGACTTTTGTGTTTTTTCATCTATTTGGGATTCTCTATTTTTTATTTTTTTACGGGGCCAGACTTTCTTCCGTTGGCCCCTTTCCCCATTTCAACTTTTTTATCATTCATCCTTAGCGTTTTTGTTTTTGGGGGCCGCAACCCCCAACCCCGGAGAGCATCCCCCAAACCCCCGGGCCAAATTTTCCCCCGGGACCCATTCATTGCTGGGGGGAAAGGGGGGCCCGGGGTTTTTTTAAGGGGAAAAAAACCCCATCGGGTTTCCCGGGTTCCGCCCGGGGACGAACCCGGGATTTTCCCCTTGGGGGAACCCGGGTTTTTTTGTTTTCCTTTTTCCCACCAGGGGAGAAAACCCTTAAGCCCCCCCGGGTAATTTTCAGGGATTTCCCCGTGTGTGTGTGTGTGTGGGTAATTTTTTCATCTAGTTTTGTTTTTTTACAAGGCCCCCAAAAGGCAATGCTCGGGGGGCCCCGTCCCCCTTTAAAAACTTTTTTTTTTTATCTTTTTTACCCCTTCAGGGTTTTTGGTTGGCCGAAAGGCAGCACCCCGGGAGCATTCACAAAAACCCCGGCTAACCCCTTTGGTACCCTTTCACTGGGGGTGGAGGGGGCCGGGTTTTAAAGGGAAAAAACCCCATTTTTGTTTCCGCTCCGCCCGGGGGATCGAACCCGGGACTTCTCGGTTTTTAAACCGACGTGTTCCTATAACCAGGGAGAAACCCCGTTTTGTGTATGTTGTGGTGTGTGTTTTTTTGGGGTTTGTGTGGTGTGTTTTCCGGAGTTTTAAAACCCACCCAGATAGGGACTGCCCCCCCCGGATCTTTTATTTTCCATCTTTTTTTGAAGAAAACTCGCTTTTTCCACGTTTTCCCCGGGGTCTATGCCTTTTAAATAAAAACAAAAATAATAATTAAAAAAATGATGAAATGATAATAAGAGGGTAGTTTTTAAGTTTAGTTTTGGTATATATTTTAAAATATAGTAGAAAAAAACTACAATAATAATGTAATAAAAATGAAATAAAAAAAATTTGATAATAATAATGGTAATGTCAAGGGTATTAATGATAATAAAAAGTTATGAAAATAAAATAATAAAAACCCAGAAAAAATTAACCCCTTAAAAATAATATTGATACTAAAAATTTTATTGTAACAATTAAAGGGGGAAAAATTTTTTTTTGATTAGGTTTTTGACCTTTTTTGAAGTTTTTTTTTTGGGTGCTTAAAATCCAAAACTATCCCCATTTTTTTCCTCTATAAACTTTCAAGTTTTTGAACTGTAGGATTTTCTTTTTTCTTAAAAAATATAAAAAATACTGTACATAAAGTAACAGGCTTTTTTTTAAAATAAAAAGGGGAAAAATTTTAAACATACAATGAAAAATGAAAGAAATGGGTTTTTTGAAAAAGGAATGTCTTTTTAACATTATCATTTTTTTAAGAAAGGATAAAGGCTATAATTGTGGGGCGGTTAAGGAAAAAATTTTAAACTTTTTGTAGCTTTGTTGGAGTGTTCAATTTGAGGACTTTTCGCGTTTGAAGGGTTCCAACAAATCCCCCTCATCTTGCACACCCCATTTTACCCTGGTAACGTTTTTTCCCTAACCTTCAAATCTTGGGGGAAATCGTTCCCCCGGGGTTTCCGTCGCTAGCAGCACCAAAATTTTTTCCGGGGAAATTTTGGCAAGATGGCTATTAAAAATTTTGTACTTTAATACTCATTTTGGGCAACCAACGCTTTGTGCTCCCCAAATAGTTTTGGGGAACAATTCTGTGAAATTACTTGCACGTTTTTTTCCCAAAGAAAGTTTTTAAAGCCGCCCCTTTTGAATAAACCAAAACATTTTTTTTAAAGGGGTTGACATTAGTATTAAAATGTTCTTTTGGGATGAGCTCCCCCGGAATTTGTGGACCATAAACCCACCCCGGCCTTGTTTTTTTTTCAAATTGACAGCCCCCGGGAAAATGCCCAAGAGGGATGTCTTCAAACAGTCCCCACCCATTTTGAAAAGGGGCTTTTAAAAATTGTTTCATGAACCTAGTTTTTTATTTTTGCAGAGGGGGGGAATATTTTTTTTCTTCCTGTCAAAAAAGTGGGCTCTTTTAGGATTTTTCCAGGTTTAAGTAAATTATCTCGGGGGAAAAAATTGGGTTTTTTGAACCCAATGTTTTCTCCCGAGCTCTGCATCCCACATAGGGGAAGAAAAGCGGGGGTTTATTTGGGGTTGTACCCCACGTTTTTGGCCCAAAGAAGGAAGGAAAACCTTTTTAAAAGGTCAACCAGATGACCCAAATTGTTTTTGTCATATTGAAATAACTAAATTTGACTCCTTTTTACATCGCCATATTTTTAAAGAAGACAGCCCGAATCCCCAAATGGGGATTTCCCCCAAATAAATTGTCATTGTGTGGGAAGGCCCCCCCCCCCTTCAAGTTCCGCTTTGAGTTTATCAAATAAAAAAATCGCCATTCATTTGGTTTGGGTTAGATTAAAAGTTTTTAACCCCCTTCGGGTAAACCGGATGTTATGGCAAAACAAAAACCCCCGGGCTGGAAAATTCGAAATTTACTGCAGAAATGTATTTTTCGGGTTTCGAAAGTATGATACCTTCATTCCTTTTTAAAGTATGTTTTTTTTCGTTCAGTCTTGAATGCTATTTTTTCAAAGTTTTTTTGGGTTTAGGCCCTAGTTCACGTTGCTAAATCATTAAAACCGGGGCTGATCTTTCCCCAAAACGAACGAACCCTGTGAAATGTCAAAATCTGCATCATTGTTTGCCCACTGCTTTTCTTCAACATCCCCCTAAGTTTTTTCTGGAAATTTGGTTTTTCCCGAAACTGGAAAGGGAAATTTTTCAAGCTGAATGGGGCCCTTTGGTCTTATAGTGATTTTTAGATTAGGTTTTTCTTTTTTCCTTTTTAAATTTTTCTTTTTAAAATTTCCTGATGTTTTTCACTAAAAAAAGGGAAAAACCCAGTCTGGGGGAATGTTTCCTTTTTCCCTTTTTCCCCCCAAACCCCTTTGGGGATAAAAAGCCAGCTTTTTCACGTGTTCTTTGGCCCAAATTTTCCGAAATTTTCTCAAACACCTGTTTGCAAATTTTTTGAGGGGCCCATAGCTTGTCTTGATAAACCGATTTTTTCACTTTAAAATTTATGCAAATTTTATGCTTGTTTGCCCAAAAAAGGTTGATGCTTGCCCTCGCCCTTGGAAGGGGTTTAAACTACCCCCATATTATAAGAAGGATTTTCAGGGTTGTTTAGGCATTTACGACGAAATTTAAGCAGGACAAAATGTTTTCTGAAAAAAAAGAAAAATTTTTACCTATGAAAAATTAAAACCTTTAAGCGGGAAATAGTTAAAAGCTTTGAAAACAAAAATAAAGCCATAAAACAAAATGGGAAATTAAAAATGGTTTTTTGTTTAAAGGGTTTAGAGAAAAAGCCTTTAACAAATCCTTCCTATTCCCCCCGATCCTAGCTTTCGGGGTTTGAAGATTTTGATAGTACGGGCCCCTTTTTTTGGACCCTTGCACACCCCTCTCACCGAACTTTTCTCAATTGTAATTTGCCCAAAAAGGGGTTTGCCACAGGGGCTCTCGAGGGAGTAAAATTTTGGGAAATAGGTTGGGAAAAAGTTTTCTACAGTTTTCACAGGGGGAATTTTGTTTAAGTGGAGGGAAAGGGTGGGGAAAAAAAACTTGACGTGCTAAAAAAAAACTGACTACAATTTGGTAAACATCCCCAATTGTAGGTCTAAAAAGCTCAAAAATCTAACTCAAAAAATTTTTTTTTCTTCAAATTATTCCCCAGTGTAATTATAAATAATACAAAATGATAATAAAAATGTTTGATAAAAAATTTAATAAAAATTAATAATTTGATAATGATCATACTGATAATAATAAAGATACTGATACTACCATCATACTACCTACCGTAGATAGCACTAAAGTCGCCAGGACAAGTTTCTATTTTATTTACAGACGTCTTGTGGCGTTAATACTTACATTTCTACATCCATGATTTCAGGAAAGTTACAAGGGGCTATTTGGAGAGTCTGTGTAATTTTGTGTATTCATCTGTGTCATAGTATGGCTATAAATGAACAAATTACAAAAATAAAACCGAGTGGCGACGTTGTTAGCGGGCTACACTAAGGTCGCCATCTAGTTAAGAGTGACCTAGCTCCCGCTGTCGTCGTCGCCCGAAGAAAAAAACGAGGAGTGAAATTTGAAACCGTATATACTTGCAGCTACAAAGCATAAAACTACGCTGAAACAGGGTAGATTCATGATATAAACTACAATCGCCGGCACATATTTATATGCTGATATTCATGAGCTCACTAGAGCGCGATGCGTGGTTTGGTCAGTAAACTAAATTTCTATGTCTATGCTATGCTATATACAGAGCTGGGCACTAAATGCATTAAATGTATCAATGTAATGTAATACTAAATACTAAATACATCGGAGAAATGTATTTAAATACCAAATACTAAATACATTTTACGAATGTATTTAAATACTAAATACATTAATTGTATTCAAATACATTTGTAAAAACATTTTAAATACACAAGTTTGTATGCCATGAATAAAAACATGAAGTTTCGAAAGTAATCACTTATTTAATTCTAAAATCTCCAGAGGTACAAAATTATGAAATCTAAATTTCCAAACTCTTTCTTCTCTTTGCAATATAAGTATGTATTCCTTTGAGAATTCTATAAACCATCTACGACACTATTGAAGCCACCCCCTGACATAATGTTCAAGTTGCATTATTATCATAAAAGTTTGCACACACTTTCAACACCATGAAATACTTGGAGCTAAATACAGTATAGAAATGGCTGGAGGAAGCACCGAATACTAGTGACTGATGAGAACAGAATCCCAGACACGCTTATCAGACAGCAGGACAGGAACTGCAGAACTTGTCGCTAAAAATAAATTAACCTCTGCAGGCAGACTGCGCACCGCGCGTCACCTCCGCCACCACCTCCTCACCACCACTACCTCCACCACTCAACAATGCCACACCACAGTTTTGAGCTGCCAGACCCTACATCGCCATCCCCACCCGCCACTGCAGTGTTGGAAGGTCACCAGGCAGCCCTTCTCTTTCCCCGCCCGCGAGACACCTCCAGCAGGAACCCCGAGCATGCTACCTCAACCGCAGGCGCCACAACCACAGGGACTTCCTCCACCCTTGGCTCGCCTCAGAGGTAGCCACAGTCCAGGAGACCACACTCCACTGGACCCCCCCACAGCTCCCCTCGTTCCCACTGCTCTAGTCTCGCGGTGGAAAGGTGCCACGACCCTCCCGACAGACCATGCCCTCCACTGCAGAACGCCGGTGAAGGTGCGGGAGAAACTAGCAGGTACGCACTGGGCCGCCTGTATGATAGAAGGCACGTCGGAGCCTTCCTCCACCATCATCCACCTGCCACAGCTTCGGCGGAAGCCACCCACTCCGCTCGCCATCCTCTTGGTAGCGCAGAAGAGGCAGGTATGGGGACCTCTCCTTCATCCCGGCTCTCCGAGGCCTCCACTTTTGGTCCCGCGTCTTCCACCGCTCACCACGCCTGCGGCCCTTCTTCGAGTGGCCCCATGCCGAGGCGAAGTGAGCGGGTCTCTTGCCCTTCCACATCCGTCTGGGCGGCAGACCCCCAGCAAGGCCCTTCCTGACTCTTACGCTGCTTGCCAGCGCCGCCAAACTGGCCCGGCAGGCCCTCCATGCTGCCTTTCCGTCGGACAGCAACGATCCGCGCCCCCCCGAATGGCCACGCCCTCCAGGGCGGCCCTGGGATGACGAAGGCGAGGCAGGAAGGGGAGGAGAGGAAGGTGTTAGGGTGGGCGGTGCGACTCCTGACGTAGGCGGGGCAGGGAGGCGAAGGTTGGAGCGCCGTTCATCCGGAACCACCTTCTTCGGGACGCCACCGGCGAGCAAGGGCACCTCCCCCCCGCACACCCCCACCGCCCCCCTCTCTGGACCGACGCACGCCTCACCCTGCATTAGGTCTACAGGGGCGCCACCCAGGAGGCAAGAGTCCTCCATCACGGCGACGTACTCAGGCAGCGCTGCTTCACTGCTCCCTCCTGACGGCGCCGTCTTAATGCCCTGCATCAGGTCTGCAGGGGCGTCACCTAGGGACAGGGGCAGCTCTTCCTCCCTTATCGCCTGGTGCAACGTTGCCAGCTCATCTCTGCACTCAGTCACTCCTCTAAGAGCGACTCTAAGCTCGCGTGTCCTCACTTCCGCCCTCTCTTCCGCCTCCCTTGCTTGTACGGCCTGTGCGTTCATTTTCCCCATCATAGCGGTAAGGAGTGTCATTACGTCGGGTTTCTGCTCATCGCCTGAGTCTCCGTCCTTTTCAACACTGTCCTTTTCCCCACTTGGCATGCGCGCCATCTTCCTCGCTAAAACCTGCCGGCTTTCTTGACGCCATCTTGCCGTCCCAGGACCACCAGGCGTGACCCACGTCTTTCACTGTTAACACACAGTTCCACTTATGACACCATTTGTTACGCCCCCCCGTAACCTACCAAAGACAGTTCACTGTTCTGAGTTCGGCGTGGGGCTGGTGGTCCGAAGACTACTTACTGGTAACGTTCAGAGCACTGGCGAGTAAAAGAGCGTCTCCTTTAACCATTTATTTCCACATGGTATTTGAGAAGGCACACACAGTTACAGGAGGGGAGTGTATACACTTATCTTCACACACAAGCACACGCTTCAAGCATTCCAGGGCACAGGCGTATAGGCGAGAGGCGGGAGAGCAGATCCGGGCGTTACCATGGACGGGCGACGACTGGCTCCTCTGTCCTGTGTGCCACTGCCCTCCACGCTCTCCGTAGCACCCCTCCCCACCCCCTCTAGCAGCCTCGCCTCACTGCTGGCGTCTCTCAAGGTCGTACCTACCCAGACATACACACATACACGATTACATGCCTCGCACGCCACCCAGACATACACACATACACGATTACATGATTACAGTATTACAATTGTAACAATAATGTAAAATATAGGTGGAAAAAGTTTCAATTAAACTAATATGATGTGAACCACATTTGGTAAAATTCTAGAGTCCTTTCCCGCCCTTATTAGTGGTTTTATATTCTCCACACCTTCACAAATCCCTTCAGATACTTCTAAAACGTAATAATAAAGTGGGGGGAGATTAAAAAATAAAAAATAACTAACTAACCTAACCAAACCTAACCTGGTAAAATTGTAGTCCTTTCCCACCCTTATATCTCGTTATGAGGTTATTGGTTAGGTTGTAGTGAGGTTAGGTTAGAAATTTTATTTTGGGGGGTCCAGGGCGGGGGTAATGTAGAGGGGAGGGGGCGTTGAAGGGGGCATCTCTCCCCCACTTTATAATTAAGTTTTAGAGGTATCTGAAGGGATCTGTGAAGGTCTGGAGAAACAAGAAACACTAATAAGGGCGGGAAAGGACTCTTGAACTTTACCCCACATTTCATTCAGGGCCCCGCACTCCCACCGGCCTAGGGCCCAGTACACCGTTAATCCGCCCCTGGCGTCGGCCATCTCTTTTTTTACAATTCGTAACCCCTACCGTACAGCATAGACCCCCGTAAGATAAAGTCTTATGTGACGTAGGCCATTTCTATTTTTACAATTCTTAACCCCTATCGTACAGCATAGACCCCCCTAAAATAACGTTTTATGTGGCGTAGGCCATTCTTTTTTTGTATCAGTAATTAGTATGTATATTATAACCTCCAAATAAGGAAAATAACAATAATTTGATTCAAATTTCCTTTTAACATTTATTTTTGGACAAAGAGTTCCTGAGATTCCTGGGAAAGACAGTTTAGATAGATATATAGCCAGAGCTGGGCTGTACTTGAATACATTTGTATTTAAATACATATGTGTATTAAGAAATCTATTTATAAATACATTAGTTTACATGTATTTAAATACAGTAATTAAATACTTTAATGAGTATTTAAATACATTGTATTTATATACATATAATATATAAATGTAAATACTTTTTTATTCTATTTATTTATTTTTTTCAGTTAATTTGGCCATAAACCCGCCCAACTATCTGGCAATCCTGATGTTACAGTGAACCAGTGTTTCCACTTGCAGGAAATTTCCTTATTTTAAGGAAATTTAGGCATGAGAAGGAAACTTCTAAGGAAACGCAAAATCTAGGGAAATCCTAAGGAAATAAAAAAAGATCTGATATTCTAGAGATATGTAGATTAAGATTAAATGGACAGGTGAGATGATAATATTAACACATTTTATTTGCCTTTGACAAAATGACCAAAGAAAAAATTTTCAGTCCTAATTTCTTATCATATTCATATCTATAGCATTTACCACAGCAAGGCTATTGGGGAATGGGGAGGAGAGAGGTGGAGCAAAGGTGGTGGGTGGCGACGGGCTGGCGGATGCCGCGGGACAGGGGGTTAGAGCTCTAATTTTTTCCTGCTCTGTGCTGTGTCGCCTGTCTCGCCTGCGTCTCAATGTGCGCTAGGCTAAAAAGCCTAGCGCACATTGAGACGCAGGCGATACAGGCGACACAGCACAGAGCAGGGTAGAAAACTGCATCTCACTGTTTTAAATGTAAGCGCGCATGTTGGCACGCAGGGCAGCACAGCACAGGGGCAGACCTGTGTCGGCCTGCGCCACGCAGTCGTTGGAACGCAGTTTTCTGCACACGTGCGGCACAGCCACTCATAGTCCAGTCAAAATATGAATGGACCCACCACAAATTGCAATAGAAACGAAGTTATATTTTTCTGAAACCTTGATGCCTACTGAATATCTGCCCAAGATTATACTTAAATATTTTGAGTGGAACATGGTTTTTCAGGTCATTTGCGTTTTGGTTACTTTTTCGGACTACCGCAATAATTGGAAATTAAATATACGACAATATCACTCTTAATAATACAACAAAACAACTTTTAATTATTTATTTAACCAGTTGTGGCCTGGTTATGGCAAATGACAACTGTCACATGCAATAATGAACAAAATATTATGCCTATCATTTTTTGCACATCAAAAAATATGGGATTAAATTTATACTTAAAATGTGACGCTTATCATTTAAACCCATTATTACTGATCCCCCCTTAGCTGTGAAATGCAGCAATAAAACTTGATTTATATATAGCCCCTCACCAAAAATGTATTGCTAGTCTTCTTCAGGAAACTGACATTACCCGTAAAGGTGATACCGGGTATTAAATTTGAGCTGATGTGAGTCTGGGAATTTCGTGAAAAAAATATTCTTTGAGCTGAATAAAGTTCGTAATTTCTAGTACTTAATTAGTTAATAGTGAGTCAAGAAATATAGTTAGATAGGTAGGCATATACATATATAGATAATTACAATTACAAACACAAGGTCTTATATTATATAGGGGAATGTTGGGATACACTACCAAACTATGTGTACACAATGAACTTAGGTCGTCACAATATTTAACACTCACTCATCTCTTCCATGGTCCATCATCAGCAGCATCGAAACTTAGTGTCCGTTCAACACAATATTTTAACACGTCCATCACCTTTTTTTAAAAAAAAAAAGGGGGGGCCCGGGAAACCCCCCCAAAAAAGGGGGGGGTTTAAATTTTTTTTTAAAAAGGGGCCCTTTGGGAAAAACCCAAAAAAGGGGGTTTTTCCCCCCGGGGGGAAAAAGGGGGAAAAAAAATTTTTTTTTTTAAATGCCCCAAAAAAAATTTTAAAAACAAAAGGAAAAAAAGGGGGGGTTTTTTCCCAAAAGGGGAAAAAAAAAAATTTTTTTCCAAAATTTTTGGGGGAAATTTTTTTTTTTTTTTTTTTTAAAGGGGAAAAAAAATTTCAAAAAAACCCCTCAAAAAAAAAAAACCCCCCTTTTTTTTTTTGGGGGGGGAAAAAAAACCCCACAAAAAATTTTAAAAAAAAATTTTTTTTCCCCCTTTTTTTTTTTTTTTGGGGGGGGGGGTTTTTTAAAAACCCCCTTTTTTCCCCCTTTGGGGGTTTCCCAAAAAAAAAAATTTTAAAAAATTTTTTTTTTCCCCTTTTGGGGGGTTAAGGGGAAAAAAGGGGGGGTTTTTTCAAAAAATTTTTGGCGGAAAAATTTGGGGGGTTTTTTTTTGGAAAAGGGAAAAATTTTTTTTTTTTCCCCTTTTTTTTAAAGGGTTTTTCCCAAAAAACCCTTTTTTCCCTGGGGTTTTTTTCCCATTCCCAAAAAAAAATTTTGCCCAAAAAAGGGCCCTTTTAAAAATTTAAACCCCCCTTTTTTCCTGGTCCCCTTTCCCCGGGAAAACCCAAAATTTTGGGGTTTTCCCCCCCCCAAAATTTTTTAAAAAAAAAAAGGGCCCCCCCAAAAAACCCCCTTTTAACCCCCTTCCGTTTTTCCGGTTTAAAACCCCTTTTGGCCCCTTTAAGAAACGGGCCCCTTTTTTAAATTAATAAAAATTTTTAAAAAATTTTTTTTCCCCAAAAACCTTTTTTTGGGGGGGGAAAAAAAAAGGGGGTTTTGGGGAACCCCCCTTAAACCCCCCTTTTTTTTTTTTTTTTTTTTCCCCAATTCTTTAAATTTTTTTTTTTTCCAAAAAAATTTTTTTTTTCCCCCCGGGGGTTTTTGGGGGGTTTTTTTTTTTTTTCCCCCTTTTGGGGGGGGGGGGGGGGCCCCCTTTTTTGGGGAAAAAAACCCCCTTTTTCCTTTTTCCCGGGTTTCCCAAAAAATTTTTTTCCCCCCTTTTGGGCCCCCCCCGGGGGGGGTTTTTTTAAAAATTTTTTTTTTTTTAAAAAAAAAACCCCCCGGGGCCCGGGAAAAAACCCCAAAAAAGTTTTTTTTTGGGGGAAAATTTTTTTTTAAAAAAAAAAAAACCCCCCCCCCCCCTTTTTTTTTTGGGGCCGAAAATTTTTAAAGGGCCCTTTTTTTTCCCCCCCTTTTTTGGGGTTCTTTGGGGGGAAAAAAAGGTTTTTTAATTTTTTTTTATTTTTTTCCCCCCCTTTTCCCCCCCCCCCCTTTTTTTTTTTTTTTTTTTTTTTTTTTTTTTTTTTTTTTTTTTTTTTTTTTTTTTTTTGGGGGGGGGGGGGTTTTTTTTTTTTTTTTTTTTTTTTTTTTTTTTTTTTTTTTTTTTTTTTTTTTTTTTTTTTTTTTTTTTTTTTTTTTTTTTTTTTTTTTTTTTTTTTTTTTTTTTTTTGTTTTTTTTTTTTTTTTTTTTCCCCCCAAAAAATTTTTTTTTTTTTTTTTTTTTTTTTTTTTTTTTTTAATTTTTTTTTTAAATTTTTTTTTTTTTTTTTTTTTTTTTTTTTTTTTTTTTGGTTTTTTTTTTTTTTTTTTTTTTTTTTTTTTTTTTTTTTTTTTTTTTTTTTTTTTTTTTTTTTTTTTTTTTTCCCCCCGGGTTTTGGAAATCCATTAAAAATTTTTTGGGAAATTTTTTTTTGGGGGCCCCTTTTGGGGGGGGTTTTTTTTCCCCCAAATTTTTTGGGGGGTTTTTTTTTTTTTAATTTTAAAAACCCTTTTTTTTAAATTTTTCCCCCAAAAGGGGGGGGGGGCCCCCCCCCCCTGTTTTTTTTCCCCCCCCCGGGGCCCCCCTTTTTTCCCCCCCTTTTCCCCTTAAACCCCCCCCCCCCCCTTTTTTTTTCCCCCTTTTTTTTAAAAAAAAATTTGTTCCGGGGAAATTTTTTTGGGTTTTTTTTTTTGGGGTTCCCCCCAAAATTTGGGGGGGGGGGGGGGAAAAAGGGGGAAAAGGGGCAGGGGGGGCCATCCAAAAAAAAAAATTTTTTTGGTTTGAAAAAATTTTTTCCCCCAAATTTTTTCCCCCAAACTTTTTTTCCCCCCCTTTTTTTCCCCCCCTTTTTCCCCCCTTCCCAATTTTGGGGTTTTCCCCCCTTTTTTCCCCCAAAACCCCCCAAACATTCCCTTTTGGGGGTTTTTTCCCCCCGGGGTTTTTGGGGTTTTTTTTTCCCCCAAAAATTTTCCCCAATTTAAAAGGAAAGGGGGGGCCCCCCCCCCCAAAATTTTTTGGGGGGTTTTTTTTTAAAAAAACCCCCTTTTTTTTTAAAAAACAAAAAAAAAAAAAAAAATTTTTTGGGGAATCCTCCTATTTTTAAAAAAAATTTTTTTGGGGGTTCCCTTTTTTCCCCCCCAAAAGGGGGCCAAATTTTGGGGGGGAAAAATTTTTTCCCCCCTTTTCCAAAAAATGCATTTTGGGGGGGGGTGGACGGGTTTTTTTTAAAAAAATTTAATTTTTTTTTTTTGGGGGGCCTTCCCCCCAAAGGGGAGGGGCAAATTTGGGGGCCCCCAAAATTCCAAAAAAAAATTTTGGGGTTTCCCCGGGGGGCCCCCCGGGTTTTTAAAAACCCCCCCCCAATTAAAACCGGGGGGGGGTTTTTTTTCCCCCGGAAAGCCCAATTGAAGGGCCGGACTTTTTTTTTAAAACCCGGGGGCCCCCCCAAGGGGTTTTTCCCTTTAAGGCAGATGTCATGGTAAAATTTCCCCCAAAAATTTTTTTTGGGGGGGTTTAAACCAGGGAAAATTTTGTTCCCCTCGTGGGCTGCTGCGCTGCGCTCATACGTTTGCACCTCCGGGGTATAAAAAAGATACCCATGTGCAAAAAGCGTGTCTTTTGAGAAAACCCAGAAACCCAAATGGTATGCATTTGGATACCAAGACCCGCAACAGTGGAGGCTTGAAGGACCTAGGCCTCGTGGCTTGCATGCGGGCCCGTCCGAGTGAGCAGATTTTTTAAATCTTTTTCCCTTTTTCCCAAAGAATTTCCCAAGAACTTTAGTGACTTGGTAAGGGAAATTGGTTGCAGCATTTACAGGGGGACTGTCGATAGGGAGTGGGGGAAATTTTTCCTAATTTTTAGATACCTGGTTTTTTGTCATTTTAAGGGGATCAGCGGCTGTCTTGATCAGGCGCAAAAATTTTTTTGCTTAGGTCACTTTTCCCTTTTTTTGAAAGATAGAAGGCCTGAAAATCGACGATGCCACACCCCTAAAAGTCACAACCCTTTGGTTTTTCCCTTCATGTCTGGGAAATTTTGATTTTTCACCCAAAAAAGATTTAGAAGGTTATCCTCATGTATGAAAAAACCATATGCATCACACCGTGTCTACTAGGAAATCCTCCATTTTCCCCAAATTAAAACATAATTTTGGTTAGTTTCCCCCTTTCCTTTTAGGTTAAAAATTGCCACCTTTCCCGGCACGCTTTGGGCTGATTTTTGGGCCCTTTGGTCCCACCCAAATTCTGGGTTTTTTTGGGTGAAGACGCCTCTTCCGATTGGGAAATTTGGGGGTAACTGTTTCTTTTTACGAAAGGGTTGTACTGCACACGGTTTTGGATACCCCATCTGCTGCGGTTGATCGCCAACAACTGCAAATTTTGGGTCCTCACTGTATCTACCAATTGTCCCAATCGATTTTCACAAAGGGATTTGACACCTGATTTTGGAAGTCGAAAAGTCAACATGGGTCAACATTTTGATCCTTTTCCCCCCCCGGGACTTGTCAGGACTACCCCAGAAAAAACACTGAGTTTTGGGTAGTCCAAAAGGGTGAATCAAAGAAGAAGGCACCTCCCTTTGTCTGCATCAGCGAAACCCTGTTTTTTGCTTCAAAGGGAAAGGGTTTAAAGTCTCTCCCCTTTCAGAACACCCCCCGGGGAAAACTGTATGAAATGCCCTTTTCCCGGTGGACTTGGACTTCTTCACCACGCTTTTAATTCCAGCTTCTTTGATCCTCGTACAACCTTTTTCCCTCATGTACTGGTTGGGTCCCAAGGAGGGGGTTTTTTTACGGGAAAACGCATCCCCCCCCCCTGGGTTTTCTGAAAAGGGAGGAAACTTAGGATTTCATTTTTCCCCTTTTGTTTTCCGGGCTATAAATGTACATGTTCATTTACATGTTTTTACAAAAATACAAAATACCGTAACTCCGGGAAATTTTTTTTTTAAAACGGGTAAATGGTTAACGGCCCCAAATTGGTACTAATTGAAATGGGTTTAACCCAAAAAATTTTAAAAGTTAAAAAAAAAAAAAAAAAAAAATTTAATGTTTAAAAAAAAGGTTAAAAAAAAAAAAAATTTTTTTTTAAAAAATTTTAAATAAAAATAAAAAACCTTTAAAAAATCCACATTTTATATAATCCCCCTAACATTCACAATGACGCCCCGTTAACTCTCCAAGGGTTTTTTGTTTAAACGGGTAAGTGGGTTAAAAGGCCCAAAAATTTGGGACTTTTTTGAAAGTTTTAAAAAAAAAAACCCTTTAAAAAAAAAAAAAAAATTGAAAAATTTTAATGTTAAAAAAAGGGTTTCGAAATTTTTTTTTTTTAAAAAATTTTAAATAAAAATAAAAAACCCTTAAAAAAATCCTAAAATTAAATTATACTCTTACATTACAATGCCCCAAACGTTGAACTGTTTCCTTTTGCACACCGATCCAATTCTCACTGCAACGTCCCCCCCTCTCGTTTACGGCTCTCGTTTTAATCTGAAAAAAAAATTGATCCACTAAATTAGGAATTGAGGGATTAAATTTATTTTATTTTGGGTTTTGGGGGTCAAAAGGGTTTTATTTAAAAAAATTTTTTGTTTTTATTGCAATTTGGTGGGGTTGGGGTAAAAAAGCGCTAAATTGATTGGCTATCATCCTGCCACTTTTTCTCCGCTTTTCACATCCCTGAGGAAATTTTTGAGTCTGTCCGCCATCAAAAGGAGTTTTCTTTCGGGGATTCTGATTGCAACCGAAAAATTTTCGGTTGCTCAAATTTCGATCCCTGTTCAACCATCCAGGGAATGATGATTGGCCCGACCCGCAAACATTTGTTGTTGTTGTTGTGACCGTTTGCAACCGAAAATTTTCCGGTTGCAACCAAAATCCCCCGCAGAAAACGCCGAAAGTGTGCTATATGACACTAGTCATCCTGAATACATGAAAGGAGCTTACAAAGACGAGATATGGAGTGATATTGCACGCACTCTACAATTTAAAGATGGAGAGTATATTGCCGTATGAAAATTGTTATCATGAACTTCTACAGGGTGTAAACACGAGTTTCTGCAAATATTGATACAGGTGGAAGAACATGTAATTCTAAGCAGAAAATATTCTATACCCATATGCTTTTTGAGGCTTCTTTTAGACGTGAGATAAATTGGAAAAATTAGCGCGGCCAGTAATTACATAGTGGCAGGTGACGTATGGATGGGTGCAGTGTGTACTCGCGTTTGCCTCTCGGTGAAAATTTGAATGATTTAATCATAATGTTCTACTAGTAATGGGACATTAACATTATCTTAAACAACACAATTGGTACTAATGGACATGTTATTTACTAAATAAGCAGTACATGAGAACAGCAGGGTTGTAATAAACAATACTGTAAAAGACTACTTGGCATCGTGTCGGGGATGGGTAGGATGTAAAAGCCGCACACACACACCGGCGCGGCCTGTCCGGCCGACGAAAAGGGGCGTGGCTAGAGGCGGCCGGTGTGTGTGTGGCCGCTTAAAACAACGTGACTCAGCTGATCGGCGGGCAGCCTCGGTCCTCGCAGCCTAGTCTTCACCTCCCTCCCAACTTGTCTGGCACATTTTCCCCTTTTAGCATTAAATCAATCAATCAATCCCAACTCAGGCACGATGCCAAGTAGCCTTTTTACATGTTCTTCCACCTGTATCAATATTTGCAGAAACTCGTGTTGCTTAGGCCACACAATCATTCAATACAATACTGTGCACATCTTCAAACTGATCTCTGCTTAGTCGAAAATAGTTCATGTATCAGACAGCTCTGAAGTTAAAACAAATTATCCGGGTGTATTCCTCTTTTCCATATATGCACTCCTCCACAATGATTTCTTTCTTTTACAAATGTCATACAATAGCATAACTTTCTCCATCTCATTATCTGAGTTTTGATTATTGCTGTGTGTCTGTATTTTTCTAGAGTGCTAAGTTAGGATGTGGATGTTTTGTTTTTGATATTATTTGCTGTTGTGGAAAATGTTTTATGTTACAGACGAGGACGTCTTATGTTGAAAGGGAGGGGTAGTGTTACGATTGTAATACTGTAATCATGTAATCGTGTATGTGTGTATGTTTGGGTGGCGTGCGAGGCATGTAATCGTGTATGTGTGTATGTCTGGGTAGGTACGACCTTGAGAGACGCCAGCAGTGAGGCGAGGCTGCTAGAGGGGGTGGGGAGGGGTGCTACGGAGAGCGTGGCGGGCAGTGGCACACAGGACAGAGGAGCCAGTCGTCGCCCGTCCATGGTAACGCCCGGATCTGCTCTTCCGCCTCTCGCCTATACGCCTGTGCCCTGGAATGCTTGAAGCGTGTGCTTGTGTGTGAAGATAAGTGTATACACTCCCCTCCTGTAACTGTGTGTGCCTTCTCAAGTACCATGTGGAAATAAATGGTTAAAGGAGACGCTCTTTTACTCGCCAGTGCTCTGAACGTTACCAGTAAGTAGTCCTCGGACCACCAGCCCCACGCCGAACTCAGAACAGTGAACTGTCTTTGGTAAGTTACGGGGGGGCGTAACATTATGTTGGTAGTAATTTGTGGCATATTATGGTACATGCAATGTAACAGTGTTCGAGCAAATAAGAAATGTCCAGCATTCAGATTTTCATTGGAAACATATTTTTTCCTCTGGGGTGCGGGGCCCTTGCGGGAGCGGGGCCTAAGCCATGGTTCACTCAGTTCCCCCTTAATTCAGCCATTGGCCGACGCCACAGGAAACTTTATGTTAGAGGGGTCTATGCTGTACGGTAGGGGTTAAGAATTGTAAAAAAAGAAATGACCGACGCTATAGGAAACTTTATTTTAAGGGGGTCGATGCTGTTAGGTTAATAATTGTATGAAAATTAATAATAAGAGGTTAATAATAAGAGGTTAATAATTGTCTGCGAATGGACAAGTAAAAAAAAACACGAAAAAATATAATACCGGTATTTTGGCACGGTATCGGTATACCGGTATCGTAGCTGATACCGGTGTGAGGACGTACCGGTATTATTCCCGTAAACCGGTATCGGCAATACCGGTATTTTCTTGATACCGCACAACCCTAGGAGTGCAGCGCTATTTATTGATGAAGTCTGGCTGCCACGCAGCCTAGTTGGCGGCGCTGATTGGTAGATAGCTTCCCCAGCAAACACAAAGACGGAGGGCCTCCGGAGGCCCTCCGTATGTCTTACCGGCGGCCCGACGGAAGTGTACGACGTAGGGCCGCTGGGAATTTGCTCAGAGGCTCACCGGCGGGCCGCTCCCAGCGGCCCGCCGTAGGGCATATGACCATTTGCCGCTGTTATATTAACTGATTGAGGAATATTTACGGTTACACTTTCTAAGCATATTGCAGATACAGTAATGTTTTTAGAGGTGTTGCACAGACCATTAGCCGCTAAAGACTGATGGGCCCGTACCGAGAGTCATGCTGAAGGGCGAGCGACAACCTTCGTTGACTGAAGAAGGGTACCATAAAAGGGATATTTTTCGGAACGAAGAGCAGCGACGACGGTCGTCAAAGACACGAAGGTGACCGTGTCTTTGTGCCGACCTACGTCGCTGCTCTTCGTTCCGAAAAATATCTCTATTATGGTACCCTTCCTGTCAACGAAGGTCGTCGCTCAACCTTCATCATGACTCTCGGTACGGGCCATGGACTGTTCAACACCCATAAAACATTACTAAATATGCAATATGCACTAAGTACAAGCCAAAATATTTTTGTCGTTATCATATGATGAAGAGAACAACAAATCACTTTGGACTTCGTTTATTTTTTATTAACACAAATAAATTCCGCATTGGATTTACATGGTGGAACAGCCATGAAGAACAAGATGAATGAAGATTGAATATTTGTAATCAAGATCCATTTCAACATTTAAATAATTTGCAGGCCATACAAAACATACAAAATTATGAACTATAAAATCAACCAGATATTTTTGGTCAACCTTTTCAAACACTCGAATTAGCAGGATTTCCTTCCTGTACCTATCCATCCACCTTCATATACCACTCTGCTGTCATACCATCCTGTCTCTATAATATCATACGCCTTTCCTTTTAACATAAGGGCAGATGCGCTAGGGTCGACTCCACTGTAAATAAATAAATAAATAAATATATATATACATATTAATATATATATATATTATATATATATATATATATATTAATATATATATATATATATATATTATATAAAANGAAGACGCGGACCAAAAGTGGAGGCCTCGGAGAGCCAGGATGAAGGAGGGTCCCATAACTGCCTCTTTGCGCTACCAAGAGGTGGCGAGCGCAGTGGGTGGCTTCCGCCGAAGCTGTGGCAGGTGGATGATGGTGGAGGAAGGCTCCGACGTGTCTTCTATCATACAGGCGGCCCAGTGCGTGCCTGCTAGTTCCTCCCGCACCTTCACCGGCGTTCTGCAGTGGAGGGCATGGTCTGTCGGGAGGGTCGTGGCACCTTTCCACCGCGAGACTAGAGCAGTGGGAACGAGGGGAGCTGTGGGGGGGTCCAGTGGAGTGTGGTCTCCTGGACTGTGGCTACCTCTGAGGCGAGCCAAGGGTGGAGGAAGTCCCTGTGGTTGTGGCGCCTGCGGTTGAGGTAGCATGCTCGGGGTTCCTGCTGGAGGTGTCTCGCGGGCGGGGAAAGAGAAGGGCTGCCTGGTGACCTTCCAACACTGCAGTGGCGGGTGGGGATGGCGATGTAGGGTCTGGCAGCTCAAAGCTGTGGTGTGGCATGTAGTGGTGGAGGTAGTGGTGGTGAGGAGGTGGTGGCGAAGGTGACGCGCGGTGCGCAGTCTGCCTGCAGAGGTTAAGGGAGGTAGTGGAGTGAGACATGCATGTGGTCTGCTCCATGGTGATGTGGTGGGGGAAAAATATGTAATTGTCAAGAGGAATTTGATTATTGTTGTGTGTCTGTATTTTTCTAGAGTGCTAAGTTAGGATGTGGTTGTTTTGTTTTTGATATTATTGGCTTTTGTGGGAAATGTCTTATGTTACAGACGAGGACGCCTCATGTTGAAAGGGAGGGGTAGTGTTACGATTGTAATACTGTAATCATGTAATCGTGTATGTGTGTATGTCTGGGTGGCGTGCGAGGCATGTAATCGTGTATGTGTGTATGTCTGGGTGGCGTGCGAGGCAATGTATCGTGTCTGTGTTTAAGTCTGGGTGGCGAGAGAGGGTGAGGATGCCTGGTAGGTACGACCTTGAGAGACGTAAGCAGTGAGGCGAGGCTGCTAGAGGGGGTGGGGAGGGGTGCTAGGGAGAGCGTGGCGGCCAGTGGCACTCCGGACAGAGGAGCCAGTCGCCACCCGTCCATGGTAACGCCCGGATCTGCTCTCCCGCCTCTCGCCTCTACGCCTGTGCCCTGGAATGCTTGAAGCGTGTGCTTGTGTGTGAAGATAAGTGTATACACTCCCCTCCTGTAACTGTGTGTGCCTTCTCAAGTACCATGTGGAAATAAATGGTTAAAGGAGACGCTCTTTTACTCGCCAGTGCTCTGAACGTTACCAGTAAGTAGTCCTCGGACCACCAGCCCCACGCCGAACTCAGAACAGTGAACTGTCTTTGGTAAGTTACGGGGGGGCGTAACAGTGTGTTCACATTCCTATGTGCCCTTGGTCATATGGCCCTTTGGCTATATGCCCATTGTCCCTTTGTTGCCGTCACTATGGTTGTTACGTGGCTATATCAGGTTCTCTCCCGAGGGCCAAAGAAACTGTGATCTCCGGCTTGTGTTTATTTCCTCTTTGGTTTTACAAGTTCCTTGGTACATACAGAAATTATTTCACTGCCCCTTGGGCAGCGGCTAGGCACCAGACCCCAATCCTCCTCGGGTCCCAAAACTGGACAGGAGCGAGCGTCCCGGTGTGGGTGGCTTGGTGCACGTTGGTGTCCCCTGGGGACTGGGTCCCCCAACAGGAGAGGCGGCCAGGAGTCCCACCGCGGTTGGCCTCTGTCACCAACAGGACAGGATTGAGCGTCCCGGTGTGGGTGGATTGAGGTGGGGCGGGTGTCTTCAATGGGCTGGACGTCCAAGGGGGAGAGGGGGGCCGGATCTCACCCGCGGTTGGCCTTACCACCGAGGCCTCCTGCTGCTCGGTGATGGCGTGATTGGGAGGTAGGGAAGGGCACCGCCAGGAGCGCCTGTAACTGAAGGCTTTGCATGGGTCAGTCGGGGTGTGTAAGGGGGGGAACACCCCCCCTTTTCCAGCTGAAACGGGGGATCCGCCACACCCTCCTGTAAATAGTGGAAGAGAGGAACGGGACGGGGAGGACAGGTAGGGAATGACGGAGTGGAGTAGGAGTTGAGGTGCTCTCACGGTGACGAGCTGGCGTCACAAAACCGGAGTAGGGGATGGGAGTTGGATGGCTCTCAGGGTTTGACTGAAGGTTGTCTGAACCGGAGTAAGGGAGGTGAGGTGAGGAGGGGAAGCCTGGGGGACTTTACGTCGCGGCCAGGGAGGGGGAGAGAGGAAGCCTGGGGGACTTTGCGTCGGGGCCCAGGGAGGAGGAGAGGAAGCCTGGGGGACTTTGCGTCGCGGCCAAGGAGGAGGAGAGGAAGCCTGGGGGACTTTGCGTCGCGGCCAGGGAGGAGGAGAGGAAGTCTTGGGGCATGGCGCCCCAAAACCAGGACTGACTCCCGTAGATAGATAGATAATAATATAGACAAAGATATAGATTTGGAAGATGGATAGGGGGGCAAGTAATTAGGGGGGGAAGAGAAGTAATTAGTAATAGAGAAAGACACAGAGGCTTAACTCTGCGTGCCGTGGGGGGGCAGGCCCATGAGGCAGAAAAGTGAGTTTTGCGGGTGAGAGAAGCAAAGGCTGCATCGTTATGTGGTGTATGAGGGTGATCTTAGGGGGTTTGTGATGGTAAGAGGAAGGAGGCATTTTGGTGTAGTTTATGTGAAGGGAGAAGATCTTGTGTATTTTTAAGACATGTGTTTGTGTTTGTTGGCGGATCAAAGAAAGTATGTGCCAGGTTTGGTGCGCTCTGATTGGCTTTTTGAGTTGAGAGAGTTTGTGAGGCAGCGGGATGAAGGCATGGTCTCTGATTGGCCGATAGTGTTATGAGTGTTTTTCAGCGAGGGTACCCTCAGAGAGTCCGTGCTAAGCCACCGGGCAGTAGGTGTTAAATGGCCAATGTTACCAAAATGTAAGATCAAAAAATTCAGAAAGGGAGTTATGGCGAGGAGAAGGATTTTATTTATGTAAGGATAGCTTCAGGAAGGATATGTATGTCTTGGTCAAGGAGAGATAGAGTTAGGGGGTTGGCACGACGGCGGCTGAGACGGGTAAGTTTTTCCTTGAACTGGGGGCGAATAAGGGGATATTTTTCAAGTTGTTTCATAATTTTATTGTGCCAAACGATATTTAAATGGAGGGCGATTAGTTGCGACATGGAGGGATTCTGATGTAGTGAATCATACCATTTAGTGTCATGTATCCACTTAAGGCGCTATCTGTATTTTCTGAAGGAGCTTGGTGTTTGTTAATGTAGAGAGTTTAAGAGCCATAGGGCAGTAAGTAAGGAGAGGAAGAATAAATGCGCTTTTATAGGTGTTTTTTTAGTTTTTAGGGAGGCTGACGGAAGCGGTATAGAGAGGAGAGAGGGCCTTTTTTGCTATTGCCTGTTTTGTTTTTATTTGTTGGTTGAATCTAAAGTTTTTTGTCGATATTGAGCCCCAAGATTGTGGTGGTTTTGGTGATGGATATGGGGACAGGATGGGGTAGGATTTAGTTATGGTAGAGGAAAGCGGGGGTTTTAGTTTTATGTTGAAATAAGTGGCTTTAGTCCCTTTTCAGGGTGGGAGTGGATTAGCCATTTCAGCTCCCACAAGGACAATACATTTAGTTCCCGTTGCATGCGGGTTGTCAAAACGTCTAGCGGGGTTTGCGCTTGTGAGGACTGTCACGTCGTCAGCGTATTGAATAAACATAGTCAGGTGAAAAGTGTCTGGAATGTCATGCGTTATACATGTTATAAAGTAGGGGAGCTAAGACCGAGCCTTGAGGGACACCGGCTTGTGGGGTAAAGAAGTCTGATGTCTTTTTCAAGTGCAAGATTCTACTTTTTTCTGGTCAGTCAGATAGTTGCAAAGTAATTTAATGAGTGGGTTAAAGGGAGGTTAAAGTCGTGTAGAATCTTGTACTTGAGTCCTGTGTGCCAGACTGTGTCAAATGCTTTCTGCACGTCTTTGTCCGATAAGCGTTTATTTCTTGTGTATCTGGAGGAGTCAACGTAGGTCAGAATGGTGTTTAGAGCGTCTTCTGTCGAGGTGTAGGGACGGAAACCAAATTGGGGGGGGGGGATGTAATTTTCAGTCTCTAGATGTGTCCTAAGTCTGTAAAAAAATTAAGCGTTCAAAAAGTCTTTCCGAGTCCGTCAAGTAGGCTAATGGGTCTGTAGTTTTGGGGGGATCTGTCGGGGGTTTGGAGGGGGTTGGGTATAAGTCGTATGTTGGCTGTCTTGAAAGGTATGGGGAAGTACCCGCATGCAAGGGAAGCATTGTAAAGGTTTGTGAGAAGCCTCAATGGCGTTAGGAGGGAGTTTTCGGAGGGCCCTTTGGGAGGTTAAAGGCCGTTGGGGCCGGAGCAGTCGCGGTGAGTGACGGAGAACTACTTTCACCTGTCCGGGGTGAAAGGTAGGATGAGATGTTGGGTGAAGGTGATTTATTATGGAGGTTTTCGTGGAGTATTCGTGGTTCATGTTGTATTAGATCGTGTCCCTGTCGCATTTGTTTTTCAATATTATTACAGTGTTGTATAACAGGAGGGTGTTGTGTAGGTGGGTGTGGTTGAAATGTGTTTCCCAGTGTTGCTTGAATGCTTCGGCTACCTCACAGGGGTCTGAAATTTTGTTGTTGTTTATTGGAGGTATTCGAAGTGTTGTTGTTGGTGAAACCCTTTTTGTGAACGTATTCGTGCCCAAAATTTGGAAGGAGTGGTGATTCTGTTTAATTCGGTGCGTTGTATGAAAATTGTGCCAGTGTTCATTGTGGTCTTCCTGTAGGCTGGCAAGTATGTGTCTCCGAAAAATATTGGGGTCCCAGAGCACTCTCTGGACGCGAACTGGTTGTGTGTGTATCGGTGCCCTGTAGCATGTGATGAGTCTGAGTGTTCGGTGTGAGGGCTTGAAGTCCCTGTGGGTTTTTGTGGTGTACTGTTGGTTGAGTGGGTGTTGGCGGCATCCAGGATAGTGTTTTGGATTCTTTCGGCCTGTTGGTCAAGTGTCTCAGGTGTTTTACCTTCAAAGTTGTAGCGTAAGTCAGTCTCTTCAATAGTGGTGGGTAAATGTCCCAGTCTGTTTTGCTGTAGTTGTGTCAGGTGGGGAAGGGTGAGTGCGGCCACCTGCTGATCATTCCCGTGTCTTGATTGTGGCTGTGTCTTCGTCACACTGCCCCTCTCTGCCTGTAGGGGGCGTCCACGGCCGCATTGAGTTGTCCACCGGCCTTCGGACGAAACAAAAGACCCAGCCCACAGCCAGCGGTGAGGGAGCCAAGATGATAACTCAGAGTCGGTTTGGATGATTTTGTAGCAGTTTTAACCGAAAATCTGGACTTGTCGCCCAAATCTATAGCTTCTGTGACGGGAAAAGGAATTTTCGTTGCCGACGAACTGATATGGTGGTTGATTTCCATGAAGCCCACGCTATTTAGTTTTTGGTCCGTTTGGAGATTCCATTGCGTCAGGCTGCGCGTGTACCCCTTGGTTTGCTGTCACAAGGGCAAGTGGGGGGGGCTGGGTGGCGCGTTGTCCCCCCCTTTGGCGCCGGGTTGCCGATGATCGCCAGTATACTCTTCTTCCCCCCCCGGGTTGCCGAGATCGCCAGGTAACTCGTCTATATTGCTCATATCTCTTCCGGAGCCACTCACCCCACCTCTGGGGGAGCCCTTGTACGTCTGGCAGTACGTCGTGGTCTTGAAGCCTCCTGTGCATTCCGTTGAGGTCCTCGGGCAGGTCTTCAGTGTTATCCCCCCCTTTTCGGTGCGTTAGGGGCGGCGTACGTAAAGCGACCCGCTTTTTTGTTTTTGTTGTTTTAGGTGATCCGATACGTTTTGCGTGGGTGTGTGAACTGTGCGTGGCCCCTACTCCTGTATCGTAAGTTATCTTGAACGGGGGGGGGAGAACAGTGATGACGAAGGGCCCATGCCAATTTGGTGGAGCTTGTGATGCCGGTGGGGGGAGAACCTTCACTATACCGAGTCTCCCACGGTGAATGGGTGAGCCACCTCTTGGCGTGACGTAGGGCAGGCATTTCGCACTACATCATGTGCGCGCGTAGGGTACGTTGTAGTTCCCGTAGGTATTGAGTGGTAGTGGGTGCGGTGCTGGTGATGGGGATTGCAGGTTTGAGGCCATCTGCCGGCAGCCGAGGGTTGCGTCCAAAGAGTAGCCAGTGTGGTGAAAAAACTCGTAGCGTCGCTGGGGCAGCGTTCAACGTGAGCTGTATGGGGCGGGCAGGGCACGGGGCCAATCACCTGAAGAGTTGTCGGCGGGGCTGGCCCTAATGGCGTTGTTGATCTGCGATGAACACTTTTCACATATTCCTTGCCCTGAGCATAGAAACGGGCTAGTGGGGGATTAGTTTGAAACCCAAACACTTCTCCCAAGTGTTCCCACAGGCGGCTGTGAACTCTGGGCCGCGGTCGGAGAGGATGGCCCCGGGGACCCAAAATACGGAAATGACATTCTGCAGCAAGATTTGGGGTAACTGTAGACACTTGTGTTGCTCGTAGGGACAGCAATAACGTACCGTGAGAAGCAATCAATAAAGGTCACTATATACTGCTTCTTGTCGTACATAGGTAGTGGTCCCATCACATCTACGGCTAAAGTTCCCACGGTGAGATGCAGTTATGTGGCCTTTTACTTTCACCTTTGGCCGGTAGTCAGTTCCTACTGGCAACCGCGGCACTGGGACGGGGACTGCTTGGGCGAGGGTGGACGCGTTGTCAGTATAGTACCGGGCCCTGATAACGCCAACGTTTTCTTGAATCCTGGGTGTCCTCCTTGGACGAATGGAGGACAAGAGAAAACGGTGCGCCGCCTTAGGCCCCAGCATCACCTGCCCTTCATGGTTCATCACACGCCGTCGCATACACGCAGTCTTCCACGCCACTTCTTGGCCAGCCAGGAGGGCCATGTCCTGTCTGCCGCGGCTTCCTGGAGTTGATGGTGTTCCTCTGCGACGTCGTCAGTCACGGCTACCATGTGGAGTAACTGATCGATCTGAGGCTGGTCCATAGGAAACCTAGAGAGGCCGTCTGCGTGTCCCTGAAATTTTCCTGGCCGGTGTTTGATGGTGAAGTCGTATTCTTCTAACTCGCTAGACCATGGGTGAAAAAGAGCGCTTTCCGTGGACATGGTTTAAACCATGTAAGGCTGTAATGGTCGGTGAACACCTCGAAATGATTGCTGAGTAGATAATGACGGAAATGCCGAATACCCCAGACCACCCCTAAACATTCTTTCTTCGTTGTGCTGTAGTTCTTTTCCGAGGTGCTGGGGGTGCGGCTGGAATAGGCAATTATCCTTTCCTTTTCCGTCCTGCCTCTGCAAAAGGACAGCACCCAGTCCCAAGTTGGTTTGCATTTTGTATAAAGGGTAAAGGGCTGGGAGAAGCCCTGGGTAGGCGACGATAGGGGCTGGGTGAGGTGTTCTTTGAGGCCCGGAATGCTTGCTCACAGTCGGTTGACCAGCTCCAGTGACCCCCTTATCCAGGAGGCGGTGGAGGGGTGCTGCAAATATCAGCAAAGCCCTTGCCCAAATCTTCTGTATTATGACGCCAACCAGGAAAACTACGTAATTCACGAACGTTGGTATTTGGTGGTATGTTGCCTATGGCCCTCAGCTTGTCAGGGTCTGGCTGGATGCCACGGCCACTCACCACATGGCCCAGAATGGTACTTCCTCACGAGCTAGACAGCATTTGGATGGCTTGAGCTTGAGCCCAGCTCCTGGGATCCGTTCAAAACACCTCCCAAGTCGCTGCAGATGAAATGGCCAGGTTGGAGCATATACGATGATGTCGTCCAAGTAAGCGAGACACTTTTCTCCACGTCAGGCCGCCAGACAGCGTCCATCAGGCGGGAGAAACGCTGGGCCGTTGCAGACTCCGAAGGGGAGGACCTCGAACTCCCATAGTTGGCCATTACCTGTGTGAGGCAGTCTTCGCCTTGTCCTTCCCACGAATAGGGATTTGCCAGTAGCCACTCTGTAGGTCTAGCGTAGAAAAACCATCTGGAACCGTGGAGGGCCTCCAACGTGTCGTAAAATACGCGGGAGTGGTTGAGCTCCTTCACTGTGACAGCATTCAGGCGCCGATAATCCACAAAAAACCTTAGTGACCCGTCCTTTTTTTTCGCCAACCCAAGGGACGACCAAGGACTTGTCGTGGTCTGATATCCCGTGCCGAGCCAGGGAATCGACTTGAGAACGTTCCTCTTCTCGGCGTGCTGGTAGTTGTCGTCGGAATGGTTGCTTGATTGGAGGTCCTTTTGTGTAGATGCGATGCCCCCAAAGACTAGTTACCGTGTCGTCCTCTCCCTGCGCGAATATTCCCCATATCATTAGGAGGTTCCTCAGGTCACAGGTTTGAGATGGCGTCAGCCCGGGTAGGAATAACCGGAAAGATCGTTGTGCCCGAGAAGTTTGTTGGCGTGTCCGTAAGCTCCCCTGGTCTACTGAGCCAATCTCCCACCCCTTTTTGCAATCTTTCTGGCTCCGCAGTGTGATTGGCAATGGCGAGACTGATGAGCCTCCATCCGATACAGTGGGTGCGCCCCTTTGCCCGGGGGGAAACTTCGTGGTAGGAGAGAAGACATGTGATGTTGCTTAGAACGTCGTGATGCAGAATATTTGCCGCCGGCTGTTGGGCGGAAGGTCAATGTTCTGAGGAAAATATAAAGCCTGGGAGCAGTTTTCACGATTTCCTCCAGGCTCTGCTGTACTTTCGTGAGCCAAAATTTTTACTCTGAGTGGTTTAAGGACGTCCATCCCGAGTATTCCGTCCACTCCCGATAACCTTCAGGACAATAAGTGGACCCTGTAATACGTTCTCGTCCCACTGCAGCTGAAGCCATCTAGTCTCTCCAGCTACAGCCAATGTCGTCCCGTTTGGCTCCTTGAACAGGTGATGTACATTGGAGATTCCCCAAGTTATGCTTATGCTGATTGTAGAAGGTGAAGGAAAGGCAGCTGCGGCTGGCTCCCGTGTCAAACCAAGACTAACGCCTTATTTCCTTCACGGTGATGGCACTGGGGATGTTATTGGCATCAGGCCTTATGGGGTTCATCCAGTGCCCTACGGGCGACCCCCGTTGGAGTTTTAAAGGCCGGAATTTGTTGGTAGAGTTTCTGGCCTTTTCGACCCCTCCCGTTGTAGGTTTACCAATGTTGCCACAGTTTCCAGCACCTGGGGTTCGTCCTTGCTACGACGCTGTTCTGGTGTCCTGCGTTCGCTCTCCTGTGTTGTCGTTCAACAGGTGGCGCTACAGGGCGGCAATAGTGGATTCTAGCTGGTCAAGGCGAGAAGGGGCAGGGTTTTTCTGTGGCTGCCCCGATAACTGGTGTCGGTGGAAGGGTTTTCATCAGCTGGTGATGACGTTCAGCTTCTTCCCAGGCCGTCTCCAGGGTTGTAGTTCTTGTTCTTTTAAAACCTCTCGTTTTAGATTGAGGGCAAGGTTTTCAAGAAGGCTTTCCCTACTTCCCGCTCGATGATGGGTTGCCCTGCTCCATTGAATGCACGGTTGGCCACTGTCGAGCCTGTCTTGCCAAAGCGCGCAGGCTCAGGTCCCCCTGTGTGAGAATGGCGAGGTCCCTTCGGCTAGCATTTTCTTCATCTGGGGGCCAAGTTCTTTTTTTAATGCTGTCTTCCATTCCTCCCACTAGCTGCTGTGATGGCTGTTGTTACATCTTGCCAACGTCGCCAATGGTAATCTTACACCATTTGGCGCGTCCCCCCAGCTGGGATTTTTTGAAGTTCGCAGTGTAGCTCGAAACGGTTCAGCCAATTGTCAATGGTGTCGTTATCCGGGTTGAAGGGGCGTTGTTTCTCCATGGTGCTCCGTATGTGGCCAGTTTGGAGGACCACCCCTGCCGCCAGTGTTACGTGCTATATCAGGTTCTCTCCGAGGGCCAAAGAAACTGTGATCTCCGGCTTGTGTTTTTTCCTCTTTGGTTTTACAAGTTCCTTGGTACATACAGAATATATATTTCACTGCCCCTTGGCAGCAGCTAGGCACCAGACTCCCAAGTCCTCCTCGGTTTTCCAACTGGACAGGGAGCGAGCGTCCCGGTGTGGGTGGCTTGGTGCACGTTTTGGGGTCCCTGGGGACTGGGTGCCCAACAGGAGAGGCGGCCAGGAGTCCACCGCGGTTGGCCTCTGTCACCAACAGGACAGGGATTGAGCGTCCCGGTGTGGGTTTGGGTTGAGGTGGAGCGGGGTCTTCAAAGGGCTGGACGTCCAACGGGAGAGGCGGCCAGGTCCTACCGCGGTTGGCCTTACCACCGAGGGCCCCTGCGGCTCGGTGATGGCGTGATGGGGGAGGTAGGGAAGGGGCACCGCCAGGAGCGCCTGTAACTGACGGCTTTCATGGGTCAGTCGGGGTGTGTAAGGCGGGTAACACCCGCCTTTTCCGCTGCACGGGGATCCGCCACAGCCTCCTGTAGATAGTGGAAGAGAGGAACGGGACGGGGAGGACAGGGAGGGAAAGACGGAGTGGGAGTAGGAGTTGAGGTGCTCTCACGGTGACGAGTGGCGTCAACACCGGAGTAGGATGGGAGTTGGGTGGCTCTCACGGTGACTGATGGTTGTCTGAACCGGAGTAAGGGAGGTGAGGTGAGGGGAGGAAGCCTGGGGACTTTGCGTCGCGGCCAGGAGGAGGGGAGGAAGCCTGGGGACTTTGCGTCGCGGCCAGGAGGAGGAGGGAAGTCTTGGGGCATGGGGCTCCAAACCAAGGACTGACTCCCTGATAGATAATATATAGACAAAGATATAGACTGGAAGATGGATAGGGGGCAAGTAATAGGGGGGGGGAAGAGAAGATAATATAGTATTAGAGAAAGACACAGAGGCTTAACTCTGCGTGCCGTGAGGGCAGGACATAGGCAGAAAAGTGAGTTTTGCTGGTGAGAGAAGTAAAGGCTGCATCGTTATGTGGTGTTATAGGTGATCTTAGGAGGTGTGATGGGAAGAGGAAGGAGGCATTTTGGTGTAGTTTATGTGAAGGTGAGAAGATCTTGTGTATTTTAAGACATGTGATTGTGTTTTTTGGCGGTCAAAGAAAGTATGTGCCAGGTTTGGTGCGCTCCTGATTGGCTGTTTGAGTTGAGAGAGTTTGTGAGCAGCGGGATGAAGGCATGGTCCCCTGATTGGCCGAATAGTGTATGAGTGTTTTTCAGCGAGGTACCTTCGAGAGTCCGTGCTTAGCCACCGGGCAGTAGGTGTCTAATGGCAATTTGTACCACAATGTAAGATCGAAAATTCAGTAAAAGTTATGGCGAGGGAGAAGGATTTTATTTTTGTAAGGTAGCTTCAGGAAGGTATGTATGTCTTGGTCAAGGAGAGATAGATTTAGGGGGTTGGCACGACGGCGGCTGAGACGGGTAAGTTTTTCCTTGAACTGGGGGCGAATAAGGGGGTATTTTTCAAGTTGTTTTATAATTTTATTGTTGCCATACGATATTAGGGGAGGGCGATTAGTTTGCGACATGGAGGGATTCTGATGTAGTGAAATCATACCATTTAGTGTCATGTATCCATCTTAAAAGCGCTATCTGTATTCTCTGAAGGAGCTTGGTGTTTGTTAATGCAGAGAGTTTAAAGCAATAGGGCAGTAAGTAAGGAGAGGAAGAATAATGCCTGTATAGGTTTTTTTTAGTTTTTAGGGAGGCTGAGCGGAGCGGTATAGAGAGGAGAGAGCCTTTTTTGCTATTGCCTGTTTTGTTTTATGTGTTGGTTGAATCTAAAGTTATTGTCGATATTGACCCCAAGATTGTGGTGGTTTTGGTGATGGATATGGGGCAAAGGATGGGGTAGGATTGAGTTTTTGGTAGAGGATGCGGGGGGGTTTTTGTTTTATGTTGAAATAAGTGGCTTTAGTCTTGTCAGGATGGGGGTGGATTAGCCATTTCAGCTCCCCAAGGACAATACATTTAGTTCCCGTTGCATGCGGGGTTTTCAAAGCGTCTAGCGCGTTTGCGCTTGTGAGGACTGTCACGTCGTCAGCGTATTGGTATACATTGAGTCAGGGGGAAAGTGTGGGGAATGTCATGCGTATACATGTTATAAAGTAGGGGAGCTAAGACCGAGCCTTGAGGGACCCCGGGCTTGTGGGGTAAAGAAAATCTGATGTCTTTTTCAAGTGCAAGATTCTACTTTTCTGTCAGTCAGATATTTTGCAAAGTAATTTAATGAGTGGTTTAGGTAGGTTAAAGTCGTGTAGAATCTTGTACTTGAGTCCTGTTTTGCCAGACTGTGTCAAATGTTTTTCTGCACGTCTTTTGTCACGTTTAAGCGTTTTATTTCTTGTGTATCGGGAGGAGTCAACGTAGGTCAGAATGGTGTTTAGAGCGTCTTCTGTCGAGGTGTAGGGACGGAAACCAAATTGTGGGGGGGGGGGGATGTAATTTTCAGTCTCTAGATGTGACCTAAGTCTGAAAAAAATTTAAGCGTTCAAATGTCTTTCCGAGTCCGTCAAGTAGGCTAATGGGTCTGTATTTTGGAGGGATCTGTCGGGGGTTTTGAGGGCTTGGGTATAAGTCGTATTTGGCTGTCTTGAATGGTATGGGGAAGTACCCGCATGCAAGGGAAGCTTTGGGTAAAGGTTTGTGAGAGCCTCAAGGCGTTAGGAGGGAGTTTTCGGGGGGCATGGTAGGTAAGCCTGTTGGGCCGGGAGCACGTCGGGGTGAGTGACGGAGAACTACTTTCACCTCGTCCGGGGTGAAAGGTAGGATAGATTTTTGGAAGGTGATTATTATGGAGGTTTGCGTGGAGTATTCGTGGTTCATGTTGTATTAGATCGTGTCCCTGTCGCTTCGTTGTTAAATATTATTACAGTGTTGTATAACAGGAGGAGTTGTGTAGGTGGGGTGGTTTGAAAGATTGTTCCCAGTGTTGCTTGAATGCTTCGGCTTACCTCACAGGGGTCTGAATTTTGTTGTTTTTTTATTTGGAGGTATTCGAAGTGTTGTGTTGCTGGTGACCTTTTAGTGAACGTATTCGTCCCCAAAAATTTGGAGGAGTGGTGTTCTTTTTAAATTTCGGTGCGTTGTATGAGATTGGGCCAGTGTTCTTGGCGGTCTTCCTGTAGGCTGGCAAGTATGTTTTCTCCGAAGAATATTGAGGTCCCAGAGCACTCTCTGGACGCGAAGCTGGTTGTGTGTGTAGCGGTGTCTGTAGCATGTGATGAGTCTGAGTGTTCGGTGTGAGGGCTTGAAGTCCCCGTAGGTGTTGTGGTGTACTGTTGGTGAGTGGGTGTTGGCGGCATCCAGGATAGTGTTTTGGATTCTTTTTGGCCTGTTTGGGCAAGGGGTCTCAGGTGTTTTACCTTCAAAGTTGTAGCGTAATCAGTCTCTTCAAAAGTGGTCGTGAAATTGTCCCAGTCTGTTTTTTCTGTAGTTGTGTCGGTGGGGAGGGTATGGAAATGTGATTAGAAGAAAATGAAAAATGACAGGGATGTGGTCAGATCCACACACGGGGCCCCGGTGAGATGTGATGGTGGAGAAACAGGCTTTGACGGTTTGTGAAGATGAGGTCGGGGCGGCCACGGCCGTCGTGATTGAACGAGGTAGGGAAGTCTGGGGCCCAGGAATCTAAGGTGTTTCAGTGTACTGATACGTAGTAGCTGGGTGCCGCGTGGGTTTTTTACGGTGTGATGGGAAAGGGTGTGTGTTTGGGGTTGAAGTCTGCGAGTATATATTGGGATTTTGTAGTTAAAAAGAGTATTGAGGTCTGCGTACGGGATGTGTGTGTGGGGTCTGGTGTAGGGGGTAGCTACCATGAGGGGGCCATGTATTGTTGTGAGCTTCACGGCCAGAAAATGCCGAACCTCCACTCGGAGACAATCTCATGCCTGAGTGTGTTTTTTATGAGAATAGCAACGCCGTCGTGCTGTGTTTTCTGTAGTGTAGCGTGTAGTGTAACCCAAGTATTTAATGGGTGTTCTTGTGACTCCAGTGCTATTTAAGAGTAGTATGTCAGGGTTTTGTTCGTCTATGAGGTGAAATATTAGGTGTCTGTTTGTGTAGTACGAACGGCAGTTGAGATGAATGACTTTTATGAAGAGGATAAGGAAGAGGGATTAGGTCTGCATTTTCCGCTACGGGTAACTGCAGGGGAAAGGAGTTGGTTGGGAGGTCGGATAGGGGAAGGGGTGAGAATTTCGGTAGTGTCCTCAGGTTCACTATCTATGATGAGATCGACAGACGAGGAGGGGGAGGGGATCGAGGAGGCATGGGAAGGAGCTGTGGAAATCATTGTGGTGGTGTAGGAGGATTTTGACGGGGTGAGGTTAGGTGGTGGTCTGTGTTTTAGAACGTAGGTTTGGGTTAGGATAGGGGGTTGGGAAAGGGAGGGTAGGATAGAGGAAGTTTGGGGGAAAGGAGAAGGGGAAGGGGAGGGGGATTGGACTCCCTGAATATATATATAAAAAAAAAAGAGAAAGCAGGAGATGGGGAAGTGGGGACAGGGAGAAGAATAGGTGGGTGAGAGAAAGGAGGCTAGTAAGAGAAAAAGTCTCCGGGGCTTGACCCAGGTGCTGTATGTTTTTTGTGTGTTTTTGTTGTGAGTCGATCTCGACCTAACGACACGCTTTCCCATCTCGCACGAGCAAACAGAAACCACTCTGGGGCGGCTTGGCAGGACATGGGCCTCGGAAGATGGTGCTCCGGACACACCCAGGACAACCCCGCGCCCACCCCCGCCTCCCACCAGTTCTTCAGTTTTGGTTTTTGTTCTTGATTTTTCTTTCTTCACGCTTGACTTGTTTTCTTCTTCTCTTCGTTCTTCTTTCTTCTTATCTTCTTTCTTCTTATCTTGTTTTTGTTGTTGCTGTTGTTGTTTGTTTATTGTCTTGTTTTGGGTTTGTTTTGCTTTTTTTTTTCTGTCACTGCCATGTACGCGCGCACACCCCGATACTCCTCGGCACCCCGCACGGGCGGCTGGCGTCATTTCTCCACTACCTCCCCCGCGTTTCAACATATACAAACAGGAGGAAGGAAATTGTGAAAAATTTAGTGAAAGAAGTCTGAGATTAAAAGTGTTTTTTTTGTTTTGTTTTATTTTTTCAGAGATTGGACAGGGGAAGAAGGACTCCGTAGAGCGGAGGGACCTACAGTTTTTCGTGGGATCCGAACCACTGATAGAGAGGGGAAGGCGAGCGGAATGGAGTGGATTGTAGGAGTATAAAGTTTTGCAGCAGCGTAAAAAAGGGTAAGATTACCTCCGTATAGCAGAGGGGTCATTGGATTTAATGTGGCCTCGTCCGAACCACGGTAGGATAGTAGCAGTGAGATAGAGGAGGGGGAGGGGGTGGGAAGTGGAACGGAGTGGATTGTAGGAGTAAAAAGTTTTGTAGTAGCATAAAAGGGGGGACAGGATACCTTCGTAGAGCGAAGGGGTCATTGGATTCATTGGTCATCAGTCATTGGACTCCCTGTGGCTGTGCTCGCCTTATATACCCCTCGCTCTCCTTGAGCTTGAACTTGAGTGCGGCCACCATGCTGATCATTCCCGTGTCTTGATTGTGGCTGTGTCTTCGTCACAATGGTTTCATAACCATGATGCATTCCGTGTCTTGCATTTGTGTGCTTCANGGGGAATTGGCGCTTCATGATGACGAGGCAAGGGGGCAATGGGTTCGGAAAGGAGAAAGGATGTGTTGGGTTTGGGTGTGGTAAGAGAGGTGGTAGGTGGTGAGGAGCGGGGGGAAGGGTCTTGCCGCCTGAGCGTAGGAAGGGGTTGAGGAATGTGGGGAAGGAATATGAGGTTGTTGGTTATATGTGGGGATGGTGCAGGGGTGTTTTGTGTTTTTGTGGCTAGTTTTTTGGTGGGGCAGCTATATGAGACAGCAGTGTGTGGTCCGTCACAATTGAGACATTTGTACACGTCTGACGTGCATTGCGTGTGGATGTGGCCTTGAGCAGCCACATTTGGAGCAAACTAGGGTAGTCATTTACATCGGTATGTGGGGTGGTCAAATTTGTAGCATTTTAGGCATTGTTGTATCGGTTTGTATTTTTCAGGTTCAATGTTGTAGGAGGGTATTATGATAGAACCTACCCTAATGCCTTTCTGAAGGAGTTTCTTGGCATCGTTTTGGTGTGAGCAGCGAATTTTAGGATAGGGAATTTTGAGCTGCGAATCAGGTAGAGGTCCTCAACAGTTTACCTCGTTGCGCGTGTTTTATGTCTTGGATAAGCGCTTGTGTTGGTTGGCTGTGGAGAGTTTTGACAGACCCGGAAGGCCATGATGGTTCTGGAAGTCCGGGCTTGCACGGATTCCACCAAGTGGAACCCATTGTTCACGAGTTTCCGTGTGTTTGTTATGTTAGTGTGGTTGGTGTAGTCTTCATTGTCCGCTAGGCGAACAATGATTTTCTTCCCGGAGTAGAAGCAGCTGACATGTGGGATCTCTGTAATGTTGAAAAATGCTGTGCTTATGTCTGCAGGTGGTGTAGTGGAGTCAAAGGTATAGCGAAGTGTGAGATTTGGAGGCGAGTGTAGAGGGAGGAGGTGGTTGTGGGACGTCATGGTGCCAGAAGCATGTGAGGAGATAAGGTGAGTATTAGGGATAGAATAAATGAAGGGACCACTAGCTATCCGCTACCCCTGGAAAGTCTGAGGGGCTCCTGTCATGGATATACCTTCGGGAACGGCAGGAAATTAGCTAGTGGACTTTCTCGAGACAGTAGTAGGAGGGAGGAAGGAAGACGAGGTAAGGCGACGGGAGTAATGCACCAGGGCACGTCCGTCAGCAGCGGGTTTCTATCCCTGGGCCGTGGGACTGTCAATGAATTACTTTTGCGAGCGAGAGAAGCACAGTTTTCACGATGTGGTGGTATTGAATTTTTAATTAAACGGAAGGCTGGCGCCACCCCTTCAGGGTGGGGGCTATTGCAGGGCAGGCACGCGGGGGGTGAGGCAGGGGGGAAAGGCAAAATTGGTTTGGGCGTGGGTAAGAAATTTTTCTTCTTTCTTCTTGCTTTTTTCTTTTTTCTTCTTAACTCTTTAGTTTGGTATTTATCCCCTAAAAGTATTTTCCCCAACGCGAAATTCAAACCTTCAACCCTTCACTAAATTCCACCCAATTGCACATCACTCCCAAATTGTTTCGTCTCTTTTTAGTTTCATGTCCTTTATTATGCTGTGGGGTCAAAACGGTATTGGGTATACGCTTCCCCCTCCCCAAAGCGTTCTTTTATGCCATTTACTGTGGACTTTTATTGAGTGTTTTGAACCCCGAACGTTTTTTTATATGTTTAACATGAAAAATCTCTATCCCAATATAAGATATTTAACAATAATCATACAACACACAAAAACACAACCACACACACACAACACAACCCCAAACAACAAACATACCCACCATAACCCCACACACACCCACACACACACACAACACACACACAACCAACACACACACACACACACACACACCACACACACACACACCACACACACACCACACCACACACACACACACCACTTTTCACCCTTCTTTTCCCGTTTTTTGCTTTTTTTGTGATATTTCTTTTTGTTTCTTTTTAAAAAAAAACCAAACCCTAGAGCTACTCTTAGGGGGTGCCCAAACTTACGAAAATTTGTATTTTTCAATAAGATTCAAAATATGATACGGGCGGGCCCCGGCACAGCTGTTTCACGCTGCACTGGGGGCTATAATTATACCCAAAAATTTCTTGCATATCCCCAACCGAAATTCTTTTTAAAATTTTAAATTTTTTAAATTATTCAGCTTCCCCATTTAAATTTTTTTCACAGTTCTTTTTATTGCAAAAAAAGATTTTTCAAGTGCTGAATAGCTCTATTTTTTCGATCTCCACGCAGCTTTTTTGAGTAACGCACCAGGGTTTACCCGTAATCACCTTGAAGGGTTTATATATATATATATATAAAAATATATTTTTATATAATATATATATATATATTAATATAATATATTATATTATATAAAAATTTTTTTATATTAATATATTATATTATATTATATTATATTTTATATATATATTTAAAATAATAATAATTATATATTATATATATATATAATTATGTAATTTTAAAAACAAAATTTTAATATAATTTTATTTTATTTTAACTTTTAAAAAAAAGTATATAATTTTATATATTTATATATATTTTTTATAAAAATTATTTTTTTTTTTTATATTTTAAAAAAATAAGCGAAAAAGGTTTTGTCTGTGTGTGTGGTGTGTGGTGTGGTGTGGTATAGGGGCCCCCCTGTCCGGGAAACCCATCATAGGGGGACAGTTTTGGAACCGTTTTACCAGGGAAATTAAAAACCCCCTTATAGTGATCCCATCAAATTTTTTTTTTTTTTTTTTTAGGGGCCATTCGAGAATTGTGAAAAAATGGGGTTTCGAGAATTGAGGAAACCTATGTAGGGTGATGGGAAGGGGGTGATGAAGGGTGGGGGGGATGGGGTTTAAATGGGGGGGGGTGATGGAGGGGGAGATGGGGATGGGTGGGAAAGGGGGGGGGGGTGATGGGTAAGGGTGAGTGAATGGGGATGTGGTGAGGTAATGGTGGTGAAGGGGGGGGGGTGAGGGGGAATGGTGAGTGAAAGGGTGGGGGGGCATGGGTAATGGGTGAGTGAATGGGTGGGGGTGATGTGAATGGGTTGGGGGTTAATCATACATTTCCTCCTGATTTCAGGAAAGCAAAAGGGGGGACGGAGAGTTGTGTTTGGTGGGGGGAAGGCCCCCCAAAGCCCTCCGCAGGGGGCTACCAAAAGTCCGCCCGGGGGGGGGTTTGCGGGGGTTTTTATTATATATTTATATATAATATATTATAATTATATATTATTATATATATATATTTTTATATATATATATATAGATAATATATTTTATATATTAAAATATTATATATATATATATCTTGACATTTTTGGGGGACAAAGAAAATTTGTCACCCTGAAATGTAAAATGTATTTCCAAATAAAAAAATCAACTATATATTAAAATATATATTATTTATATAGTATAAGGAATAGTGAACTGAAAGTAATCTCCAAAGTAACCTCCGGACATATTTATCTTCTTGAAATATATATGAAATGCGACGCAGACTAAAAAACCCCATATGTTGCTTTCTCTCTCTCTCTCTCTCTCTCTCTTCTCTCTCTCCCCCTCTCTCCTCTCTCTCTCTCTCTCTCTCTCTCTCACCGCCAGGGTGGCGGGGTTGGTAGAGTCGGACTGCGGTGTAGCCCCCTGCATTCGGTCAGGGGTCGAGTCCCCCCAATTCGCCTGGCGGGTGGCGCTTTTATAGTGAAAACCCTTTGTATTGGGTATTTTGAAAATGTCTAGAAAGGAAAAGTATTTTTTTTATTTTCTCTCTCTCTCTCTCTCTCTTCTCTCTCTTTCTCCCCCTCTCTCTCTCTCTCCCCTCTCTCTCTCTCTCTCCTATTCCCCTCCCTCTCCCCCTCCCTCCCCTCTCTCTCTTCTCTCTCCCCCTCTCCTCTTCTCTCTTTTCTCTCCTTCTCACACACACACACACACAGCACAGCAAGATTTAAAAGTTATTAATATGAATATATTTGTAATGATAAGCCACGATTGAAACGCCAAGAAAATTTAAAAAATCAAGTAGCAATAAAAAATTTAAATTAAAACAAAAGAATTTCCCTTTGGAAATTACATTAGGCATGGTAAGGAGAATGCAATAAAAAAAATCATACAATAAGGGTTTTTCTTTACATTTGATTATCTTGGAAAAATCTAAATGAAAACTCAACATCATTAAGTATTGTTTCTCTTGTAAGATTTTTTACTAACTGATTTTAGTTTTCTGCGACAGAAATACTTAACCTTTAAAAATAATACAGATACTCCGCTTTACCTCTCCTTTTTTGACATTGATATCTATAGAATGACTTTTATGAAAAGACTTTTTTTCCTTTTTAATGTGTTTTTGGTCTTTCCAAATCACTTTTTGTTTGCAGGTATTTAAAGATCTGAAAAACGAGTCGAAACATCCATTCTATCTCGGGCGGATGGAACACTCAAATACTTGGGGGTGGTGGTGCAGTCACGATGATTATGATTAAAAACCTCATTAAAAATTAAAAAAAAGTTACTATTATACGTTTGCCTTTCTGTTAAGAGGTTTAAAGTCCCGTTATTGTAGCTCTCACATAACCTGGGCCCTTTTCTTTCATGGTTATTACTATGAAACATTCCAAAAGGGATTCGTTCCCGTAAACTACAAAAAAACATTGAACAAAAACATCTTATTTTTAAGCCCCCCGCCGCCCTACCCCGAAGGGGGGGGAATTCTTACGCGGGTCAACGGGGGGGTGTTTAATGGCTCCTGTTTTAGCTCCCCCCCCAAAACCCCTAAAAATTCTATCCAAAACGGTCGCGGGGTGGATGACATAACCCCGGGCCCCCCACCTGTCGGGCCGGTGGGGGCATCTCCCAAATTCTACAGAAGGGAAGCGGGCAGTGCCCTTTCGCGTGTCGGGTCGGGGTCTTGGTTCCCCCGGCTAGCTACCCCGGCTATCCGGGGGGCCCCCCCCTGCCCCCCCGAGTCCCTGGGTTGTAAGGGCCCCCCGGGCACCTTTAACGCCTGCCCTATATGACTTGTCAAACACGTGAATACATCCCCATCTGCTGCGTGCCTTCAGGAAGACCTGTTGTGGGCCCCAAAGGGCCTAAGGGGCCCCGTTTAGGCCTCGAAAGCCCCGGGGTTCCCAGGGGGAACCCCGGGAAAGCCTCCTGAAGGAGGTATCTAGTAGGTCGTCGTATCGCGTAGAGTTTCCACCTCCGGCCCACGCCCGCCCCTAGTGCCTGGCCCCAGCGCCCAGTGGCTCCCCAAGGGCCCTGAAGAGAGTGGGCGAGTCCTGCCCTGCTCCGGGGATCCTGGGGGGCCTCGGCCGAGGCACGCCAGGACGCAGGCCGGAACAGGGTAGTCGTATCCCGTAGAGTTTTCCTTGCCAGCCTTGCGTCGGCAACCTCAGGCACGTTGGCCAGGCTTGGCACGCAGGATGTCTCCTACGCGTCGCGGTTACTCGCCCGTTACTCACGACTCGACGTGAGGTTACTCGCTGCAGTTATTCCTGCAGTAATATACTATCACGTTCGCGACACAGTGTGCACACGTATGAACGCACGCCGAAGCCGCGCGAGGTACTGTCCTCGTTCCTCCTTCAGTGGTGGGCGAGGAGCTCACCGCTGAACTCTCACAGTGAGTCCCTTGTCCTATAGGACTCTCCTGTTTAAGGCCTAACCTTTCTCTCCCTCTTGGCGCTGATAATGATCTGTTCCCTCAGCGAAAAACCCTTTGCTTCCCCTCTCTCACTACCATCCTTAGTCCTTCTGCCTTCCTCCCCATTTATCCTTCGTTCCTCCCTATTCCTCATTCCTCTACGTCCCAGCCCTCACACTTATAATATCACTAATCCTTATTTTTGCATGTAGTGAAACGTTTGAGTGATGTAATGTAGGTTGGCTTGTTGTGATGTGACGGAGGACAGGTAAGGTCAGGTAAGTGTTCATCATTCAGAACACTACTCATGAACATCAACTGCTAGAGCATTTATGGAAGAGTGATCAGTGGCAGCAATATCATCCACAAATGTCAATGTTCGTAATTACATCGACAAACATGCGAATGGTCGACGTGATGAGATCAGTCACACTAACACTATAACAGAGCCAATGAATCAATCGCCCAAAACATGCCACGTATGTACAAAATATAAATGGTAAAACATTTAACGCGTGTGTGGTGTATACATTGATTCTTTGCTGATATTAAGAAGTTCTCTTTTGTTCATTTTCAGGCGAAGGTGAAAACGAGAGTTTACGTATTTCTTTGCTTAAATGAGAATTGTAAACAAAGCCAAACCTAAGCACAGATGAAGACAGAAAAACACAAGTTTCTTAGTTAAGAATTGGTCATTGCAGGAGGCACACTAAGGCAGACCATGGCGTCAAGATGTGGGTCACTCCCTGATGCCATAACAACGATATACTATTTACAATACTCAATTAAATACATGAGTTAAATCCAAAAGTGGGCACCAAACCGTTAATCCGTTAATCGTTAATTAACGAAGTTAACATTTTTCGTTAACGATTTAACTTTTAAGTTAACTTTGGGAATCATTATCGGACTAATTAACTTCCGTTACATTTAACTTCCGTTAACTCAAGTCCGCTAACCCAAAAATTTCATAAAAACCGGTAAACGTTTAAAAGTTTCTATTATTTTCAGATTTTCAGTACAGATGTAGAGTCTTAGCATATTTAATATTGTACGCGTCATTCTTTCAACCCCGATATAACGCCACTTATTATTATAAATAACTTTTCAATTAAACTTCGAATTGTGAGTTCAAAATGATATTTTATGTATTCGATATTTAAGCAATTATTTTCTATTAATAGATCATATAAAGTTTCTTTAATAAACAAATAAGATATTGCACCATAGCACACAACGCAGCGCTATATATAAAGGAATGCCAGTAGAAGAGCATCACTCACTCTGGAGAGCTATTACGGTTACAACGTGAGTATCTGTTATTATAGCGATACCATTAGTGTTAATTGAAAGAAAATAAATAAGTCTAGTTTTTGTTCACCCTTTTCTGGCTCTAAAAGCCTTTAAAAACCTAAAACAGGGCCAAAACTATGAAATCAGCCTTATTTAGGTTTTTAAAAAAGTTAAAACTATAAAATCTGCCTTTTTTTTTATTTTAACTCTAAAGCAAAAAACCTATAGTTTTTTGGGTCTAAGCCCTTAAAAAAATCATAAAGGCAGATTTTATAGTTTTGGCAACTTATCAAAGGTGTTTTAAGATTTTTAAAGAAACAACTGAAAAAAATTTTTTC
>JACEEZ010003435.1:10000-15000 GCA_016584305.1 Chionoecetes opilio
AAGTTCACGTCAAGGAGTGTTGCATGGCCCTGTTTTACCCCCACTTCCATGTATGAAGGGCTAATACTCCACCTCCACCACCCTGATCCACCCTGCAGCCAGCCTCACACCCACTCCACCTTCCATCAAGGGCTAATATTCCACCTCCTCCACCCTGATCCACCCTGCAGCCAGCCTCACACCCACTCCACCTTCCATCAAGGGCTAATATTCCACCTCCTCCACCCTGATCCACCCTGCAGACAGCCTCACACCCACTCCACCTTCCATCAAGGGCTAATACTCCACCTCCTCCACCCTGATCCACCCTCCACCCAGCCTCACATCCACTCCTTCGTTATATATTAAAATTCTCGGCGGTGAAAATTACTTTCTGATTTCTGAGAATCTTCGGATTGAGAACTTTTGGAAGAAGATTATCCCGAGGTTTGCTCCGACGCGAAACTCATCTCGGTGTTTTTTCTCTTACTAGTTTCTTATTTTAAGGGGAGGATCTTGTAATTACTCTTGTATTCGTGTATTCGTTATTCGTGTATTCGTTATTTATTCTTGCATTCGTATAAATATTCTTGTATGCGTTTAAATATTCTTGCCTTATCTGGGTTTTTTTTTTACTATTTTCTTACTTCAAGGGGAGGATCTTGTAATTAGTCTTGTATTATCATTATTACAGCAATATATTATTTCTATTTCGTATTTTCTCATTATTATTACTATTTCGTATCCCTAAGTTTGCTCCAACTCCTACTTGGCTATCATTATCCTAGGTGAAAATATTAGTAGTGGAATAGTAGTAGTAGTAGTAGTAGCAGTAATAATAGTAGTAGTAATAGTAGTAGTAGTAGTAGTAGTAGTAGTAGTAGTAGTAGTAGTAGTAGTAGTAGTAGTAGTGATAGTAGTAGTGGTGTAAGTGGTATTGTAGTTGTAGTGGTGATGGTAGTAGTAGTAGTAATAGTAGTAGTAGTAGTAGTAGTAGTAGTAGTAGTAGTAGTAGTAGTAGTAGTAGTAGTAGTAGTATAGTCATAGTAGTAGTAGTAGTAGTAGTAGTAACAGTAGTAGTAGTAGTAGTAGTAGTAGTAGTAGTAGTAGTAGTAGTAGTAGTAGTAGAGGTTTCCCAGCCATACCAGTAATATACACGCAGCAACAAATACACACAAGACAATGCAGTATAGTGCGCCGCTATTGCCCCTAAACACGTCATGGAAGCCCCCGCGCCAACACGCGGATTTAAATGGCTACACATTCTCAAATATAAAACAATAAACTAAATGTTGTACAAATTTAATACATCTAAACACACACACACACACACACACACACACACACATTCACACACATTCACACACACACACACACACACACACACACACACACACACACACACACATAAAAAGAGAGAAAATGAAGCAAAATAAATATATGATAATGACATTTTTACTACTACTACTACTACTACTACTATTACTACTACTACTACTACTTACTACTTAAAATACATTTACTACACTTATTTTACTTATTTTCAATACATTACTTATACTACTACTACACTATAATACTACATACTATACCTACAACTATTTCTACCCCAATACTATTACTACACTTTGACTCACATATATTACTACTACACACTACTACTATTACATTTCTACAAATAACTACTACTATATTTTCTATTTTATACTAAAAACTTACTATTACTATTTCTATTTCTATACTACTATAATATTTCTACTACTACTAATACTAATACTACTACACTATTACATTTTCTACTACTATACTATACTACTATTACTTTTCTATTACTACTAACTAATACTACACTACTTTACTACTTAAATAACTTCCCCAATATACTACTAATAAAACTAAATACTAAATACTATACTACTAAAATACTACTACTACTAAACCCCTAATACTTCACTACCATAAAAATATCTCCCAAGAATCCTATAATCCCAAGGACTCTTTCTCTCTCTCCTCTCTCTCTCTCTCTCCTCTCTTCTTTCTACCCTCCCTCCTTTTCTCTCTCTCCCCTCTCCAACAAGGCGAAAACAATTGGGTATGGAATTTAAAACAAAGTTGGGTCAGCAGGACAAAAAGAGAGGGAGAGAGGGACAGAGAAAAAAAAAAAAAAAGAGCGAGAGTAGAGAAAAAACCTGACCTTTCCACCCTGACCAACTTTTTCCACCCCCACCCATAATAAACCCCTGCCTATCCCATCCCTTATTTTGAACCCCTATACACTAACTACTAATTAATACTATACACCAAATATTTCTAAACAGACTACACTTCACTACTACTACTACTACACCCCTACACTACACTACTACTACATTTCTAAATACTATACTACCCACTTACTACTATACTGCTAAATTCCCACTAAATACTACTACTACCCATACTACTACTATACTACGTCACCACTTTCAAACCCAAACCAACCCAAACCCTTCACCATATGTTAAAAAACCATTTTTCCCAAAACGTTTAGAGAGAGAGAGGAAAAGAGGAGAGAGAGAAGAGGGAGGGGAGAGAGAGGAGAGAGAAGAAAGCCGGGGAGGGGAGAAATTTAGTCATTTTGAAGTTAAAGTGCCATTCAAAAATTTTAAATAAACACCCCCCCTTTTCTCTCTTTTCTCTTTTCTCTCTATTTTTTTTTTTCTTCCGGGATTTTTCCCCCCTCTCTCTCCCCCTTCTCCTCCCCTCTCTCTCTCTCTCTCCCCTCTTCCCCGGTTTTGGTCTTGATTATAATTTAGGACAATTGGGAGTTGTAGTGTTAAATAGTAGTTAGTTAGTATTAGTGTAGTAGTAAATAAGTAAAATATAGTAGTAGATGGGAGTAGGAGTAGTAATAAAAAAAAATTTTTATTATTACATTTATTTATGGCAAAAGGTGATGATGATGGGTGGGTGATAATGATGGAAGGTATTGGGGATGACAGGGGGTGATGAAGGGGGGTGATAACAGGTGGTTCTGGTGTTTATTTTTACTGGTAGTGAGGACAAAAAAAAAAATTTAAATTTTCCCCCGCACAAAAACCAAAACACGCACACCCCACCCCACCACAAAACACAAAACACACAAAAACCCCCAAACAACACAACACAAAACACACGCACACACACGCACACAATTATAAAATTAACCCCATTACCCATCCCTTTTTCTTTTTGATAAAAAATAAATTTACCCTGAATAATTTATAAGCTTATGGAATAAACAAAGGCATTTTTATCATATAAATTTTTGGGAGAAGGAGGAGGAGGGGAGGGGAGGAAAGGGGGGAGGAGGGGAGGGGAGGAGGAAGAAAAAGAAAAGGGGGGTCCCGAAAAAACAGTTTCCTCCCCCCAAAGCAAAGAGGAAAAAAAAGAGGGAAAAAAGAGAGAGAGAGAGAGAAGAGGGGAGAGAGAGAGAGAGAGAGAGAGGGGAGAGGAGAGGGGGAGAGAGGGGAGAGTTTTTGTCCTGCATTTGACATTCCGGCTTTAAAATCTAAAATACAACTTGACTCCTCTCTCTCTCTCTCTCCCCTCTTCTTCTCTCTCTACTTTTCCCCTCTCTTCCTCCTTTTCTCTCTTCTCTCTCCCCCCCCCCTCTCTCTCAGGGGGGCACGGGGACTTTTTTTCCCCAAATTTTTTCGGGAAATCAAAAAATATTTCTTCCCATAAACTTGAAAAAAAAAATTTCCCGGGTTTGGGAAAAATTTTCCCTTTCACCTTTTTTTTTTCCCTTTCCAGTTTAATAAAACACACACACACACACACCAAAACACACACACACACACACACACACCCCACCCACACCCCACACCCAACACACCCCAGGGAAAAACCAAAACGACCCAAAACAAACCCACACGTACAAAAAACCACACACACACCCACCCCACACATCTTTGTAATTTCCTTTTATCATTTCTCCCCTCGCCCAAAAAAAATTTTCCCCCCTTTTTTCCCCCTTTTCCCCTTTCCCTTTCCTTTCCCTTTTTTTCCTCCTCCCTTTTTTATCCCCCCCCCCCCGCCCCCCCTTCCCCTTCCCTTTATCCCCCCCCTTCCGTTCCCTTTTTTCCCCTCCCTTTTCCCAAAAAAAAAAAAAAATGGGGGGGTTTCCCCCCCCCTTTTTTTATCCTTCCCCCCCCCTTACCCCCTTTTTTCCCCAACTCCCCTTTTTCCCTCCCTTCCCCCCTTCCCCCTTCCCTCTTCCTTCCCCCTTTTTCCCTTCCCCCCATTCCCCTCCCCCCTCCTTCCCCCCTGGCCCGAAAAAAAAAGGGAAAATTTTTTTTCCCTTTTTTCCAGTTTTTTCCCCTCCCTTTCCCCTTCCTTTTTTCCTTTTTTTTTTTTTCCTTTTTTTTTCTCTTTTGTTTTTTTGTGTTTTTTTTTCTTTTGGGGGGGTGTGGGGGGGGGGGGGGGGGGGGCGGGGGGGTGGGGGGGTGGGGGGGGGGTGTTTGTTTGTGGTGGGTTTGGGGTTTTTGGGTGTTGGGTTTTTTGGTTGGTTTTGCCCTTTTATTTTTTGTTTTGGGGGTTGGGGGGGGTTTAATTTTTTTGGGGTTTTTTGGGTAAATTTTTTTGGGTTGGGTTTTTTGGGTTTGTGTTTTTTAATTTTTTTTTTTGTTGGTGGGGTTTTGGGGTGTGTTGTGTGTGGGTTGTGTGGTGTGGTGTTTTTGTGTTCCCTTTTTTTTTGGGGGGGGGGGTTGGTTTGGGGGGTGGGGGTGGTGTTGTACCGTGATTTTTTTTTTTTTTTTTTTTTTACCTTTATTTTGGGCTTTTTTCAATTTTTATTTTTTCTTCGTTAAAAATTTTTTTGGGTTTAAAATTTAAAATTAAAATTTTTGGATAATTACCTAAATTATGACCCACTTTTACCAAGTAAAAGTAATAGTACCCAAAAATTTCACACCCCCCACGCACACCAAAACCCCATACCCACCCACCACACACACCCTACACACCCCCGCTCCCATCAGTTTCTTTTTATGCAAACCCCA
>JACEEZ010003435.1:20000-22500 GCA_016584305.1 Chionoecetes opilio
GAGAGAGAGAGAGAGAGAGAGAGAGAGAGAGAGAGAGAGAGAGAGAGAGAGAGAGAGAGAGAGAGAGAGAGAGAGCGCCCCGCCTCCACCCTTGATCCCGTCGGTGCCGCGATGGAATATATATTTCTTTTATCCACTCAGTGATTAACGAGGCTGTGGCGGCCATTTCTCACACTTTTCTGCAAATACAAAGCCCTGGGGGAGGAGGAGGAGGAGGAGGAGGAAAAGCAAAAGAGGTTTGTTTCCCTCCTCCTCCTCCTCCATATTCATTTAACTCCTTCACGCCCAGATCTTTCCATTGCTACTAAAAATCGTCTGTTGTTAGCCATAAAATTACGAAAAATAACTGATTATACCAAGTTAGCTAGTCGACAAGGATACTAAACAGGTCATATCAATAAAACAATTGCTTATATTCACTAAAAAATCGTCTAATGGTACCCAGATTACAATGGAAATTACGCTCTGGGTCTCAAGGGGTTAAGAACAGACTGGACGCGTACGGTAAAGGAAATGGGTTTTGAACATTAGAACATAAGAACATAAGGAAGCTACAAGAGGCCGCGAGACCTACACGTGGTAGTTCCTGTATTAGGGGAGGGAGGGATGTGGCCCTGGTAGATCCTTTTCTCTGTCTTGTTTGTAATTTCACCAACATAGTAGCTTGTTATGCATCATATATACATTATTGACTTTAAAGTTAAATACAACAAGTGAATAACGCATCAAAGAATGTTCAATGTGACTAGAAATAGGCAAGATTATATCCGTAGGTAAAGGTCTGATTTCAGGTTATGTTTATGCATGTTTTGATATTGCCGTGTGAACTATATCATAACGACTCCCGGATCGAGTAGTGTTAGTGGTAGTTGTAGTTAGCATACTTCATATCCCATCATTCTTCACTACGAGACTTCCCTGTTAGTTAGCATACTTCATATCCTATCATTCTTCACTACGAGACTTCCCTGTTAGTTAGCATACTTCATATCCTATCATTCTTCACTACGAGACTTCCCTGTTAGTTAGCATACTTCATATCCTATCATTCTTCACTACGAGACTTCCCTGTTAGTTAGCATACTTCATATCCTATCATTCTTCACTACGAGACTTCCCTGTTAGTTAGCATACTTCATATCCTATCATTCTTCACTACGAGACTTCCCTGTTAGTTAGCATACTTCATATCCTATCATTCTTCACTATGAGACTTCCCTGTTAGTTAGCATACTTCATATCCTATCATTCTTCACTACGAGACTTCCCTGTTAGTTAGCATACTTCATATCCTATCATTCTTCACTATGAGACTTCCCTGCTAGTTAGCATACTTCATATCCTCTCATTCTTCACTACGAGACTTCCCTGTTAGTTAGCATACTTCATATCCTATCATTCTTCACTATGAGACTTCCCTGTTAGTTAGCATACTTCATATCCTCTCATTCTTCACTACGAGACTTCCCTGTTAGTTAGCATACTTCATATCCTATCATTCTTCACTATGAGACTTCCCTGTTAGTTAGCATACTTCCTATCCTATCATTCTTCACTACGAGACTTCCCTGTTAGTTAGCATACTTCATAACCTATCATTCTTCACTACGAGACTTCCCTGTTAGTTAGCATACTTCATATCCTATCATTCTTCACTACGAGACTTCCCTGTTAGTTAGCATACTTCATATCCTATCATTCTTCACTACGAGACTTCCCTGTTCCTATCTTCTTTAAGGACATGGTAGTCTTTTCCAACTGTCCTCTTACATGTAGTTTGATAGTTAGTAGTATGTATAGTTCAGCAGATACCCTCGTTATAGAGCAATAGCTATCCTGGTATCTGTTCTTCCCATGTATTCCTAGGGATATTAAAGTGCGGTGTTTACTTGTTTAAAATAATAATAATAATAATAAAAATAATAAATAAATAAATAAAGGTAAACTATAGTTGCAGTATATGAGTAATTTAAGCCGAATAATAATAATAATAATAAAGTAACAATAATAAAAAAAACTATGATAAAAAAGCAATAATAATAAAATAAAAATAAATAAATAAATAGAATAATAAAAAGGAAAAAATTGTGTAGTGTTAGTTTAGGAGCATTTAGGAGTATTTTGGAGAATTTTTAGGAGCATTAACGAGCATTTAGGAGCATTTAGGAGCATTTTTAGGAGCATTTAGGAGCGTTTAGGAGCATTTTTAGGAGCATTTAGGAGCATTTAGGAGCATTTGGGAGCATTTGGGAGCATTTAGGAGCATTGAGGAGCATTTGGGAGCATTTGGGAGCATTTTTAGGAGCATTTAGGAGCATTTAGGAGCGTTTAGGAGCATTTTTAGGAGCATTTAGGAGCATTTAGGAGCATTTAGGAGCATTTTGGAGCCTTTTGGAGCGTTTAGAAGCATTGAGGAGCATTTTGGAGCATTTGGGAGCGTTTAGGAGCATTGAGGAGCATTTTGGAGCGTTTAGGAACATTTAGGAGCATTTAGGAGCAT